>WEKX01019624.1:0-39052 GCA_013390025.1 Pitta sordida
AAGCAGTAAAATGTGTGATGTCACCTGGTGATGAAAACTTTGAGTCAAAGCTTGAAAACACACTTGCTCCTCAATAGTCTGAAAACTGAACTCATCTTGCAGCTCTTGGGGAGTAAGTTCATTCTGCAGCCTTCCTTGCCATCAGTGGGGGCTGTGAAGGCCTCTGTCCCTGAATGTCTTATGAAGTTTATCCCTGGACATGTTTAAGAGAAGATTCGATGAGGAGCTCAGTGACATGGTCTAGTTGGTGGGAGACTTGGATGGATGGAGCGTGGTGCCCGTGGTTCCACCCTTGTGGGCCTGATCCCTGGGTGGGTGTTCGCTTGGGAGTTGGACTAGATGGTCCTGTGGGTCCCTTCCAACTCAGAATAACCTGTGAACACTTCCAATACCCAGGGATTTTTACATCTCCATTGCATTTAATGGAAAATTGCAAAAGGATTTACAAGTCATTGAAGTGATGGAGTTTTGATGCATACATTTAATTTCCTTAAAAGATCTGGGTAAGAAATAAATTTGCCTATACTTTAAGAGCAAAAAGTTAAGTGGGAAAAAGATTTTCTTTTGTAACAGTTTAACACAAAACACCAGCTGAGCCTGGTTCATTTAAATGACGGTAGCAATTATTGTCAATGCAAAAAATTGTTGCTCATGTAGAGCCTCATTTGTTTAAAGATATCCAAAGGTTTATATAAATTCAGAAGTATGAATTGCTTTAAGCAGAAATATAAAAATGGTCACTATCTTAATCAAAGCGTTATTAAGGAAAAATGATGAGACTGTGTCAAAGAACAGCTGGGAGAAACTGTATTGTTCTGTATTGAGGTATTGGGTCTTAATCCAAATAATGGCACCTTATTTATTCTTCTTTATGTATTTGCTGGTAGTGGTCATTGGGAGATTCTTCTAGGAATATCACTAAGGCTCCTTTTGTGAACTTTTATTTTAAATATATTCAAGAATTCTTCCTAAGACACTTTTCCCTTTAATGATGACACCCAAAATGGAATGTTAAAGTAAAATATGGTTATTCCAATTGCTGTACAAATACTGTAACTAAATTAGCTAAATTATCTCTTCTCTAAAAATAATTCCTGAAAGTTTCTGATGGAAGTGCTGTATGGCTTTGTGAGCCTTAAAATGTTGGATTTATAGAAGGTTGTTGTGACTCTTCCATATGATGGTTTTTTAATTAGATTCTTCCTAAAAAGGTAAGACCTTCACACACTTGTCTCTTTTGCTTCTCCAGTGATGGTTTTGTCCTGGGATTGAGCTTTTAAAGAGTACTCCTTTGAGGACTAGGCCTTGATGTCTTGCCAAGGTTTTTTAGTTAAAACTTTTTTCGTGAGATATGTGTATTTTCATAAAAAAATAATAGGGCAGAACAATGACTACAAAATCATAGGGATGGAGTTGGTTTTAAATCTATGATTAGTTTGTGTGCACTTGAAATTTAATTTTACAGTTTTCTCCTACTCCATAAGTTCCCTACTGTGGCTTAATTGTTACTGGCAGTGAAAGTCTGCAATAATCTCAAAGACATCTGGTTCCTTTGGTTTTATCAACTTGAAGCTGATATATTACAACATACCTATGTCTCAAATACTTGCATTCCTCAAAAAAAAATTAGTTGTGTCTTACAGGAATGGTGTAAGCTTTTGTTCACAAACTGCTTAGCTTTCTGTTGTTTGGGTAAGAAAGGTTGGCCTTGATTATCTCAAAAGTCTTTTCCAATCCTGTTTATTCTGTCATATGTATAACAGAGGCTGCTTTTTCTTTATCCTTGGGTCTCTCTTGAAAAATCCATCTAATCTTACCTTCCTATACCTGCATTTTGACTGGAATACCACTACATATTAATACTTTCTATAAATAAATAAAACACGTGCAGGTATGATTTGAATATCCAATGCAAACCACTGTAGCGAGTAAAAGACACCATTTTTTAACCATTTTTTCAATTTTTTAACCATAATGGAGATGAAATATCGACACACAACCAAGCTTTGGTTTTTGTGAGTTATTAGTAATTAAATAAATGTGGGCTCCAGTTGCTGGAAGAATTAAGTACCAATATTAGCAAAGCTAAATAGAAATAGATACTTAAAGGAGCATCATAATTTTATGTAGTATCTTTTTAAACCCTTTAATTTTTTTTTCCTAAGAGTGGTGCAAAGCTCTTAAGAATAAAGCATTTTAAAGTTCTTCAACATTTGGTAAGTTGTATTCATTATTCATAGAGCTAATATGAATAAGTAATATTGAATGGCAGGAGATAGTTGTATTTTGCCTGTAAAAGACTGTGTTAATGGGGACTGCTGTTAGCAGTCATCATGAAAACAAGCCTGTTTATTGAGATGTGAATTAAAAAAGGCGGAAAATATTCTGAGTCAAGGCAGGCTCAAAAGCTTTTGATTTAGTAGGGGAACAGGACTTTTCTTCAGGAAAAAAAAAGTAGGCTCATCATCAAGGCAACTAGGTTAATAGATCAAAGATTATTATTTTGTTCTACCCTAGTGTGTAATAGCAATTTCCTTATTTCTGCCTCTGTAGTACAGTTTGCTGTACCTGAAGAAGCCTTTAATCTTTGCTTTTCCGCTATTTTAATTTGTATTTAGTGCGGAATCTTGGAAAACAATGCACAAGCTTTAGAGGAGCTCTTTAGTTCTAGCACAGGGTCTACTTGTGCTTCCTTTATATTGTTTTAATGCTGTTTGAGAACTGTCTAAGTGAATTTTGTGAAGTTTCTTTGAGCACTGTACAATTTCTTTTGACTTATTTTAAAATGTTTTAAATTATTTCGGTATTATTGGCACTTTTCTAGGCAACACCTGTAAAAAAAATTAGACATGGAAGAAATTCAACTGTCTACAAGTGGACAGTCTTTTACTGATCAGGTGTCCAACTTCCAGCCTTGTCCCAAGAGAACCCCAGAGATTTTCAGGCATGTCTTCTAGAGACACTGAGGCATCTGCAGCAGGAGTAAGGGTGGTTGGTAGCATTTGTGCCTGAAAAAAAATAAGTTAAATCAACAGATAGTAAAACCACCCCCGTGTTGTGAAACTCTTGAGAGGGTGGAGGGAAAGGCACTATTGTGCACAGATTCAGCATGATTTAATAATGCTTTAGAGTCTGGACTACCAACTGTAATAATTTGTTCACGCTTCACAGGATTGAAAATTAGACAGGAAGTGTTATTGGCATTGCTGCTACTTGTGTTCACAAACTCAGAACTTTAAGGCACAGCAAAATAAATAAAACATACAATACAATAGGATAAAAGTAACAAAGCACAGTTTTGTCCATTCAGCTGCTTGTTGTGTAATAAAGCAGATGGGGAGGACAATATATTCAATTACTTTGTGTGCACAGATCTAATGTAGTTTCCTTGTTTTTTTTCCTTTGTGTGTGTTTTGTTCTGATAGTACTCACAAATGCCATTTCAGTATCTACCAAATGTTGTATTTAGTTGGAAGAACTTATTCCTTTCTAATCCAATCACTGCTCTTGCATTGAAAGTATCATGAGACTCTCCAGCATATTAAATCAAAATCAATGAGAGTTCAAACTTTTATTCCTTCTTTTTCTTTATTTGAAGTTGTAATGCTGTTTTAGGGAAAGCACATTTGAAATGAATGTGAAAAAATACCTCATTTCGAAGTAGCAGGGTGGGTATGGTTTAGCTGCTTGTTTAGGAGCAGTTGAATTAACACACAGTGTTTTATAGCAATGCCTAAAATTCATAGGTGCAGTGGTGGGCAAGTCCCTGTGTCCCTCAGATCCTTCCAGTAGTACTGTATACTTCTTATAGCATTAAAGAAATACATAGCAATATTTTTACTGCTAATAAGTTTCTATGAAAGTGGTGGGAAAACCATTGTTCTAAACATGCAGCAATCTTTCATTTGTTCCATTAACAGTGGAACTTAATTTTACTCTCACTTGCCAATGTGTTTCCTGCTGATTAAGTTGTTGCATGGACTGTAAGTTTCTTTTTAACAGGCATCAAGTTGCTATTTAGTTTTTCACACCTGTTTTATCTCCTCTTTTTCCATACAACTGGTAGGTTGAGGTGTCATTAGTGTCATACTTAGTGAACTACAACTCATTAGTAGTCCTTTGATATTGGCATATCTTCAGAGGCTATTGTGGTTTGGGAGTTGAAAAAGGATTACAATTTTCTTCAAAATAAATAAAAAGGCAGACCAAAATTAGCACAAACAAGTCACACTTCTTGATGTCATGGCTTGGGCATTTCTTCACATTGCAAAGGAAAATGTACTTCCACAGTTGGCAACTCTTACATTGTGACATTTCCCTGGACAGTGTTTTGTTCTGCCCCTCCATGCAACAATGACAGAAATTGTGTGCTCTGGGTTGAAGTCAGCAAGTGCAAAATCGTTGCTAACATTGACTACTGACAGCAAGAAATATAATCCACTGCACATCCTGAGCACCTCACTTGGCACAGATGTTCCACTGGAACAGGATGAGCCAGGGAATAACATCGTTATCAAACTTGCACAAGTTATACTGATTCTGCACGGTGGTAGTTAATCTGGGATAGTGGCAATATCCAGTATAATCACAGTCCACTTTAAGCTTTAAATAATATTTTTATACTGCACTTGACTCTGTTCTGCAATCTCCAGCCTGTAGTTCCACTGGCAAGTAAGCATAGGTAAGGAGATGGAGTGGTCGAGTCTCCACGTGCATCTGGGAGTATGGGGGAGAGCTCACAAGGACAAGGAGAACAATTTTTTGGGGGTTAAGGAAGGCTCTGAAGCAGCAGAATTCTACACAGGAAGTACAGACTTATCTGAACAAAAAAATAATTAAAATGCTGGTACTTAACACTTAAAAGGATAGGGGATTGTTTTTAAACCAAAGTAAATATGTCACAGGAGGGATGGGGGCTACACAAGGATGCTGAACTAGAAAAACAGAATTAACCTACTTATCAAAGCATTTGGGAAAACAAAATTAGAAAGTGTCATTGTTAAAGAGTAGAATAAGGGGACTGTAAGAAGCAAGAAAATATACTCCCAAAGGTGAATCTCAGTTCAAATGGAAAAGATACAATGGCTCGTAGACTCTAGCAAGTTAAGTGTAAAAGAACAAGAGAGAGGAGGACAAAAAAGATGAATAATAAATCTTTTCTTTTTCAAATATGTCATAATCAGGAAGCTGAAGAGTAAAGCTGATAGATGATCAAGGTGTAGAAGGAACACTCAGAAAATAAGCCCACAGCAGAAACTTAATCTTCATTTTTGCTTCTGTGTTCTTCACCCAGTGTAATCAGGCTGTGGAAACCTTTGCAGAGAGATGACACAAATTCTGAAAGCTTACACAGCTTTCAAGAGCAGATCAAAGAAATTAATGGATGAGGAACTCTCTTAAGGCGAAATACAAAGATGTTCTCTGTCTTAAAAAGTTGCCTGAGCTACACATCGCAGGATGCTGTGGGAACTCATGGCAATATTACGTACTTTTCTTGTGTATTTCCTGGAGCATCCTCTTACTGCCTTGGTTCTCTCTCCCTTTCCTGAGAGCACTGCAACGATTTGCTAAATGATTCAGCTACAGCAGGATCTCAGAAAACTGGAACAGGGTCAGGATTTGAATTGTCAGTGATATTCAGCATGAAGGAGTTTGCTCTGTAGTCTTCTGACAAATGTATCTTTCAGAACTGCTGTGGTACTGCCAGTGTGGAAGCAAGGGCTGTTGGCCTGAGAGGGGTGTTAACAGGAAGGCAGCAGCAATGCTAGAAAGGCAGCAGTTTGCAAAAGGGGGAATTTTGGAGAGCTGTCTACCAGACTCCAATGAAAACGTTCAATGTTCAGTTCTCAGTCAATTTTCTAAATACCTAAAAAAACCCCAAGGTACAGACTGGGTTGGGTGTAAAGTCTATGCTGGATGGACTCTGGTCTAGACATACTTTTGGTTTGTATTTGGTGGTAGAAAAGGCAGAGCATTTACCTGTCACAATTAGCAATGGGAAGGAGGAGTTGCTGACTGCCAAAGGCTGAATCACATGCTGCCAAGACACATGGTAAAGCTGTGCTTTCTCTGCCATTGTTTCTGCTGAGAACTGAGGCCTCTAAACGCCATTATGAGCTGAAGAAACCATGAGCCCCCATGCCACGCGCCCTCCTCGCCCCAACCCCGGTGTGGTGTCCGTGGGGCTGCCAGTGCGGGCATGATCAGCGGGGGCGGGAAGTGGTGAGGGGTTTGGGCTGTGGGAGCACAGTCGCTACAGCCTGGAGAAGCCCACAGGGTTGGGTCGATATCGGAGTTTCTTTCCCTTTAACATCCACCGGTCCTGGGAGAGGCGGGGGAACAGAAGCCTTCTCCTGGCGCAGCAACAGCGCTTGCCTCCCCTCACTTGCCTCGCTTTCATGGGTCCCACCCCACAGGCACCGCGGCACCGACCCTCAGAAGAGCAGAGCGACTGAGCATGTGTCGGCTGGCTAAACTCGCTGACGGCTGAATTGAAATTGTGAAAAATTTGCCTCGCGAATGGGCAGGGTCGTAATGGAGAGGTCACAATGCAGCGGGGATTCACTGTATTAGGCTGCTGTAGAAGAAGTCACAGAGACTGAGGAAAGCACTTTTATTCATGACTAACAATACATTGCCTGTATTTCCAAATAAATGTTGTGCTACTCAACACTCAGATAATTCTTAGGAACTTTGCATACCTATAATCTAAACTGAAATCTGAAATTCCTTAGTCTGTACCGCTATTTGCTTATTAAATATCTTGTGTCTTAGATCACAAACTTTGTAGAAGGCAGGGAGCAGAGCATGTCAGAGATGGTGGGCCCTTTTCTGCTTGTTATGTAAGGTATGTGTCTGTATGTGTTTAGTAGGAAAGCTAAATAAATAAATCTGTCTTGATAATGTACAGAACTGAAGAAGATATTGAACTCTCACTATCACCTTCTGCTCTGCTATAAGCAGGACAGGTGGTTCCTTCTCTCTTCTTGTTGTCCCATAGCATCACATGGGCTGTTCTGCAATCTAATTTGAATTTTGCTTATCAGGGTGAGAGGTGCTGCAAACAACATCCTGGGAATGAGGAGATTTCAGATTCATGGTAATACAGGCACAGATAACGCCAGTACAGGCAGATATTGTGCCTGGATGACAGAGGTGCTTTTCATCAGTGGACTGGCAGCTGGAAGAGAAAATAAAACAGGTAAAATGGGGCAGGGGTTGAAGAGGATATATCCTTGTCTTTAGCCAGCGAGACCTTTTGGGGTGAGGAATAAAAAGCACGGTATGACAAGTTGTGTTTTGGCTGGGGCTGGTTTAGTCTGGATTTTTGGTTAAGGAAAAGTAACTATTTTTCTCTTGGATGTTATCTACCTGGAAGATGGATAGGGTGCGATGGTTGGCATGAAAGAGATGTTCAACAAAACCTATGGGCCAGAAGTTCAGATTTTTGGTGTTTCAGAGCAGATTGAATTGGAATTAAGTGAATACATTCAGGTGATAACTTTAAAAAAGAAAATATCTTTTTGTTGTGTATTCATTTGCATTTTTCAGCTAGTTTATGGTGCATTATGGATATACTTAAATTACTTTCTCAATCTAATATTGATGGTGACCTTTTATAGACAGAAAATAAAAGAAGAAAACTTGGTGCTATTGATGATTTTCCAGTTTCAACTTGGAGAAAGTGACTCTTAAATCACCTGCCAACCAGGCAAACCCTGCCAATCCAAGGCCATTCATTTGATGTGCAGAGCATAGGATTTTTTTCTATGACAGTTTAAGTTAAGAACACATAATTGATTTTTGTTGATTCTTAATTTTGAAGCAAGGAGGTTATGGAATTGAACTTTGTGGCTTCTTGGGAATAAGGCATTTGTAGCTGACCATTTGCCACTTGGCACAGAGTGTTTTTAAAATTATGACCACGGAAATCAAAGTGGTTTAAGGTATTTGCTGAATAAAACATACTTTCTTGATAACTTTTGGACATTGATACTGTGATTCTTCTCCAAATTTGTGCCAGTCAGACTTCATTTACTTCAGTGGCACTGCATCAGTCTTATGTCAATGTAACTGCTTACAAATTCAAGAATGCGCTTTCAAAGATATTCTCAGTTGCCTTTTCCTATTGCCTTACAACTGGGAGATTGCAACGTTTGAAGTGTTAAAAGGTTTGTTATGTGTCTGTAGTACCACAGGTTGAAGGCTGGGAATTGTAAATGAAAGTCTGCTGCTGGGCTTTTTCCCCATGTTTTCCTTGATTATTTTATGAAGGGGAATAAATGAGGAAAATATAATGTTTTCATCTGCTCATTTGATAGTTGCCTTCTGGTATTTGAGCTGCTTAAGTTACCAGCAAATGACTGGAAATGTTTTTCAGTCATATGCTTGTATATATCCGAGAAAAAAGATGACATTTTAATGCTTAGTTAATTTGTTCAGAGTATCTGACCTTATGAAATTATATGTTGGATGTTATATGGCGGAAATTCTTAATTCACACTGAATTCGGTGCTTAGTCCAATATGAATGTTCTGTGTCACCTGCCAATGTCAGGAACTATGGTAATCCCTCAGTTCTTTTCAGCTGAAATTTCTTGGCTTTATTTCTTTGCAGGTTTTTTCCCCCCCAAAGATGTCATCACCTTCCCTCAGTCCTTTGCGGGATTTTTCCATGTCACATGAGCTCGGGATGGCCGCGCATGCGCAGTGAGTGCCTTTGCTGAGCCAGGGGTTGGCACTGCCAGCTGGGGGGGTGCTGGGGGAGCCTGTGGGTTTGTTCGGATCCCTGCCGTGTGGGGCTCCCATCCCTGCTATCTGCAGCCCAACTTGCTCCCCTGGGTGTGCGGTGTTGCTCAGGCTGCCTGCCCAGCCCCCTGCTCCCCCACACCCCTCAGCCTGACTGGCAGTGGCACTGGGGAATTTCCTCACTCTGTTGTCCACCCCCTCACAACCCCATAGTGGCAGCCTGGGAGGGAACATGGTCCTCGTGGCCGGGACTGGCAGGTGTATCCTCTCAATTGTTTATTAAGCAAATGGTGATGCTGGGTGGCAGCGGAGCACAGTGTGAGCGAGTGAGGGGTCCTGGCATGCTGGCCCTGCCTCTCAGAAGTGAGGGACCCCAGCAGAGCTGAGCTCAGCAGCCCCTGCTCCTTGGGAGGGAGGGACCCTGTCAGAGCTTGGGTCGGCAGCCTCTGCCCCTTGGGAGGAACGGACCCTACCATGCAGCCCCTGCCTTTCGGGGAGCATGGTCTGCCCTGCATGACATGGTCTGGCAGGTCGTTCATGATGGCACACAGTGCAGCGAGGGTCAGGGAATGCCTCCAGGCACTTGCTGGGGCAGGGGGCGGGGTAATATTTATACATGTATGAATCCCTACTTTGTGGATTTCACTTATTGTGGCATCTTTCTGGAACCAACCCCCTGCGCCATTCGAGGGATTATTGTAATATTATTTTCTGTGTCACAAACCGTGTTTTGAAGCGAGAAAGACCTAAGGCACACAAACTCAGAATTATTTAGAGATCTGTTGAGGGCAGGGAATTGTCTGCGTTGTACTCATCATGTTGGCCGGGCAGGTTACAGCCAGCAGCACTAACCAAGGAGCCCATAGACCTCCTTTTTGCTTTGTTCAAGCTAATATTGGAGTCTGCAGCTCAATAAGAGCCTTTATGCCAGTTTCAGTCAATTCTTATGTATTCACCTCCTGGTAATTTCTTTCTAAAAATCCATGTCCCGTATTGTCTTCTACACCTCAGTAACTGCAAATTGAGAAGAAAAAATTGTCTTGAATACAACTATTCTTTCAACTAATCTGTTAGTTACTGTCTCGTTTGAGCTCTGGTTACTGTCTGAGTCACCACTGACAGTCTGTTTTGAGGCAGTGTCAATTAGATTAATATAAATCACTGCCGAAGGTGGTTCAGCCTAACTTGGCTCAGCACAGAAATGGACCTGGGGCATTCATAAAATCAGTTCTGGCAAACGCAGTTATAGAAACTCCTCTTACTGCTTCTCAGCCATGATTTCCTGCAGGTCTTTCCATTGCTCTGCTCAGTTTCCAAAGATATACATGGGAGGGAGACTGGCTTCCTTCTGCCCTGGGCTGTTGGTGGCTTCCAGGTGTGGTCAGAGTGGCACCTTATTAATTACAATTGTGCATGGCTGCCAGTCTGGTTGGCAAACTTGGGTGCAATGAAGAGTTATAAAATTAACCTTTACTTGACTAAGTTGGTATGAAAAGAGGTAAGTGCTCAAGTGGAGATCATGAGTGACAGAACTATTCACCTATGCTAACCATGGGTATAAATAATGCATTTTAAAATTAACATTTAATAAATGCCACTATTAAATATGGAATTCAGAACCATAGCTAAGAAAACAGTACTTTCATCATCTTCAGACCTATTTGATAAGAGTACATTATGAATGTTTGTTATGGAGTGAATTTTTTGAAAGTGAATTTTTTAGCAACCCACAGACTTGGTACCAAACTCATGTGGATCTAAGTATCTTAGGAAGCTAGACTCTTGTTCAGAGTAACTTATAATTCTGAAGGGGTTTTTTTGGTTTTACAATGGGAGGAGGGTAATTTTAAACATCTTGTACTGCCACAGAAGTACGATCTGTATCTCCCTCTAGGTTTTTCTAGTTCACTGGTCATTTTTGATGAGGGAAGTCTATAGTCAAGAAGCCACACAGCATAGATATTTTTTTTTTCCCTTAATAACAAAAACTCATGAAAAGGGAGGAGCTATATTGATGACAAATACAAACGGATTCATGTTCAATTTTATTTGATAGAGGCTTTGTCAGGGACTTTCTTAAAGTTCAGTTCAGAGAAGAAGGCTTTTTTTACCAACTGACTGCAGGCATAAGTGAAAGAATGTAAGTTAGTTTTAATTTCATTTCTTGTGTAAGTAAATCATGAAAAAGTGAAGGCAAGACATGCAGCGGCAACTCTATAACTGTGCCAGTATGTGGCTTCTCAATAAGCAACCTGTGGGAGGTCTTGCCTGTTGATGAATAGTTTATACTTTTTAAATGTATTATGCGTTTGACTTTTTGCTCCATAAGGACTTTGACAGATGGCTGATCTTGCATCAGGGGAATACACTACTATTAAATTAACCTAAAGATGATACAATAACTAGGGATTTCTTTCAAGTTCTCTATATCCCAAATTAAAAAGAAAAAAATCACCTTCTCTCAAATAAAGAATATTGTATTTGGTTGTGAGATGTTCTTTGTAAACTCACAAGTCATTTTTTCCTGCAAAAAACAATCTGTAGTCCTGGAGAAGCACTACCACATGTATTCTTATTGAAGTTTTATAGGAACAAAACTGTTTTTAGCAAGGGGTCTCCTTTACTTTTCTAGCAAGAGCCAACTCTTGAGTTGGATGCTGGTGCTTTGCCCAGCAGTTACGATCTCAGTGCCACTTCTGCACTGTCTTATCACTCATCTGTTTCTGATCTGATGGCATTGCCTGAAGAGATAGAACTATATGGTAATGATCAGAAAACATCTCTGCTGTCTGGATGCAGTTCATTCAGGCACTCCAGTGTGTCTCCATCTCCCATGTGGGACATCTCATTAAAACGAGCTGCAGGTTTCAAATCCTTCACAGTGCAGGGCCCAAAGGGTGGCCAAGATGAGTAGATTAGCACAAGTATGATCGCAGGGTATATGCTCAGAGACATGAAATCTAGAACACATTTCTCAAAGTCTTACAACCATGTCTAAGTTAAGCTTGTGAGGTGTCTACCAAACTGCCAGGCACGCATGCAGGCACAGATTGTTCCTTTGGGCTTTTTAGCAAGAGCTTTACTTATCAACAATGTTTGAAAGCCTCAGAGCAAGAGGAAACAACTTCACCCCTGGGAAATGTTAGATGGATTTTATTTTTTCTTTGTTTTATCTTTGTGAGGAATGTAGTTACGGAAGTTGAAGAAACCAATTTTCTTGTGCTGAGCTTTGCTATGGAGTTACATAAACCATCCATCATGCAAATTCTAAATACATTATACTAAGGGTTTCAGGCTAATTGACAATGTTCCATTAATTTCCATTGCTGAAAGGAACCCGGGACATTTCTAATGCAGTTATTTTTCCTTTCAACTCATGCATCACAGCAGCCCTCTTAGTGATGGGTTTTGTCCGTTCTCCTCCCATTTTAAGAAAGATAAATCATATAGTAGTAATTTTTCAGGTTTTTAGCTACCTTCCTGTACTGGGGAATCAAGTTTAGTCTTTTGACAGCAGGATCTTGTGTTATTTCTTTCATTACCCTACATGGGTGTGTTTTCTTGTGCTGATTACAGTCACAAAGATTTCCTAGTATCTGTTTACTTGAGAAACTCTATCAGATATATAAGCATATATAAGCAGATATATAAGAAGATTATCTGTTAGACAAACTTCTCCTGTAAACTTCTCTCTTATCTGTACAGAGGAAAAGGGAGAATAGAATCTGTAGCAGATGTTCTTACTTTTGTAATTTTGAAATCTTACTCTACCTGAAAATCACCAGGAGAGGAAAAGCTGCACTGCTGAGAGGAAAATTATGGAGAAACAACCTTGACATTTGGAAAGTAGGTCCCAAACCTTTTAAACGATAAGTGCGGATGTGACTTCTCAAGACTGATGAATAACCAAATATGAGAACTTTCATTTCTATTTATTTTACTTTACTTTTTGTTCTAACATGTTTGTGGTGCTGATTTGATAAAGACCACGAAATATGTGCTGATTAAATGTATTTTTTTTCTTTGTAACAGTCCAAACACCTGCCACAATATTTGCAGATCTGTACATTGGTACAATATCAACTCTGTGAAAAAGGATGAGAAAAGTTGGTTAAGATCAGATAACATTGAGATTGGCTGGAGAGCCTACAAAGAAATTTAAACACATGAAACTATTGCTGAGAAAGTTAAAATTAATGGCACAATAATTAATAGTTAGTAGAGACCGTGTGCAAGTAGTTATAGTGTAAGGCACTGCCAGATCCCCATCAAGCTGAAGAAATGAGAAAAATGAAAATGCTTTCAAATGTTTTGTTCTGCTAAAGCTGATCATTTTGGTTTGCTTCTCTTTGGGATTCCAATGAACAGCACCAAATAACTAGCAGATCCTGATTTTCCTCTCCCAGACTTACCCTGTTGAATCATGCCTTAACCTACAAAGCACGCATGGAAATTCGATGAAATCAATTACAGAATACTATTTTAACTTAAGTAAGCGCAGTAAGAATGAGGTTAAACAGCTGCTTAGTAGCAGCAGTAGTAATAGCAGTGTGGAGTATATTTTAGTATGTGTAATGTATTTCTCTGAAACATCCACTGTTGTGGACTGATTGGGCCAAGGTCTAGAGCTTTAATCGTATTATTTAGTGATAAAGTTGACTAAGATTGAACAAATTATCAATTGGAATGATGGACAAATATCAGAATATACCTACAGTCATCTCCCTGGAGGAGATGACTGTAGGTACATTCCTAACTAATTCCCTAACTAAACAATTCCTTTCCTATGGACGAGGGAATTCACAGAATCACAGAATCTTATGAGTTGGAAGGGACCCACAAGGATCATCTAGTCCAANGATTAGTAGAGTTCCGTTGGATAGTGCTTTATTTTGCAGTCAGGGGGCTGATGAAAACCTGAAGAAGGCTGTCAAGACAAAATGTTGTAACGTATTTGTCCTCCAAAAATTACCTATTAAAAGAAGATACTTACAGGCCACATTGGAAATGTATTTGAGTTCTTTAGCAATGCTTTACAAAGAGATTCTCATTATATGCTTTTAGACTTTCAAAATGGTTTGGAGTTTGTGGAAGTTCACGTCAAGCTGAAAAGAGTATTTTACAGCTTCTCTTGTATGAAGAAGGCTACGGCATAAGATAAAGCTCTGGCAATCGTGATTGCTTTTGTGTTCTTTCTCTACAAAAACCCTTTAAAAAAGAAGAAAGCTGAGTGACTGAGTCATATCCAGTAGACTAGAAAGATAATTGAATCTTTTTTCTACTCAGGTGCATGGATCAGTTACAATAGGTACTTCAGCAGGTTTGTGGGCTGGGGCAGAGCCACACCTGCTAGTCACTGGCAGAAGGAGAATGTCCCGGTTCCCAGAGTCCTTCTGCAGCTCCTGCTATCCCTCTCTGCTGCAAGGGATTTTGCCTCAGCAAACTGAAGCAAAATGTGTAACTTTTTACAGATAACTTAGGTAATACTTCCAGAAATGGTACGTTCTAGCTTCAGATGATCAGGAGTTGCTCTTAAATTCAGCAGACAGCACACCCACTGGCTTAATCCCTTCACGTGTGTGTACTGGTGAAATCTGGAAAGTTACCTTCATAAGTACTAGTTCTGTATACAAGAATATATCATTAAGAATTAAGGATGGGGGAAACATGAATAATGTGTGCAGCATGATTAGCATATCCATACACATTTTAGTGTGTCCGTTATATAATATAGACATAATAGAAGTACAGGTGAAATTTGCATAACTAAACTGGTAAGAGTCCTCACCTGATGATTTAGAAGTCAACTGTTCCCACCACGCTCCATAATTTTTCTAGGCCTGTCAGGTTGACATCAGTTCTGGAGTAACAGGCACTGCTGACCTTGATGCTCCAATGCAGAAGTGAATGTGATCTTGGGCCCTAACCAGAATTATAGTAATAAAGTGGTTCATCAAGTGGCTGCTGAGTGACCGTATCTGGTTCTCTGCTCCTTAGAAATCATTTGTTACTCTTCTAGAGACTCTTATCCTAGCATAGAGCAGAATCTTCATTTCAAGGTGCGTGTTTTGCCCTTCTTCACCTTCAATATAGACACTATTGTGGCTTCAGCATTACAGTCATCAAGTACATTTGGTGCAATTATATTTTAGGACAAGTAATCAAGTGAAACATTGGCTGAGCACTTCTGTGAGCAGCTGCCAGAAAATTCCTGAAGTTCAGAATATACATATTAGCTCTCAACCCTTAAATCACCTTCAAAGCCATAACCTTAAAAATACACAGCCAATGCCCAATGTTCTGATAATTATTGCTGTGCTTCTAAAGGAATATGTTCATTTCATGCAGGGATGTTTGTATAAAGGATTTTAAGCAGGTGTTGTGGACTGAAAGCAGGTGACAAGACTTGAAATGTATGGAATCATAAATTCCCTTTGGGAAATGTTTCAGACTTGCAAAGCTTCATTACACTTTTGGAGTCTGGTATGTTGTCCTTTTTCTGTGCTAGACATCTAAGATATCATAATACTTTGGCAAAATGGGTATTTGCTCTGTATTATAACATGAGCAGATAACACCATTTGCTTTTCATTTTATTCTATGTATAAAAGAAAAAACTTTCTGAAAATTCTACACTAATCTCTGCTCTAATTCATCCTCCTAAATGTGTTTCAGAACATTTATGTGTAAATTATTGAGGTGACTATACTCTCTTTGGCCTCAGCTTTTAAGGACAAAGCCTTAACCTTTAGATAGTGCTTTGTGCTTTATCCTTTCACCACTGAAGCCTGGTACGTGCACAAACAGGTTGAAATCCAGTGTGTTACTTGTAAGGTGCTCTGCTCTCCTTTGCATTCCTTGAGAATGTCTGACTTACAGTCTTCAGGCAATGAGGAAACCCGTAGGGAAACAGCTACACCAAATCACAAACCAGCTGGTCTGCTCTGAGGGAAAGGAGGTTAAGCTGTGTTGGAGCTTTTTATAATCACACAAGCAAAGGGCAGGACAGAGGAAACTACCCGCTACCTCGAACAGACTCTTAAGCATAATGCAAAGCCTCCAGGAGCAGAGCACAAACTGTGCCTTTTGCAAAGGGCTCGGTGATGTAATCAGGGTCACAAAACCCATGTTTTTCTTCATGTGTGTTCTCTTTCTTATGCAGCCACGGTTCCTTGTCTCGCACAAATCCCGCAATCATTGTCGTAGCCTTGCAAGCATTAGATCCATTGTGCACTCAGCATTAATGTCATAAGCGATGTAATTGTGTGCTGCCCCGTCACCAGGCAATCCCACTGCACTAAATGTGGTGTGGTTGCTGTCCAGTTGTTATCTAGGTCTAGCAACACTTTGCAGTTTTACAGAAAAGCTTGAGCTTTCATGTCAGGAGGAAGGGAAGGTTAATAGTAAAACCATTCAGAATTGTGAAAGGACAAGTGTTAAAAAGTGTAACTAAATATTCATGCCAGGGATGTTACTATCATCTAGGCTTTTAGAGTACTGCCTGAATGAGTGAAATGAATTCTCTTTCCATTTAAGTCAGTGGCCAAATTTACTTGCTTCAGTGGGAATAGGATTAAAGTCTTTGATAACAGAATTTCCTGAGGAAGGAAAGTATAGCATGGTCATGGACAAATCTAATAATTTTTCTGCTCTAATCATCTTATGCCTCAAAGAGGCACTTATACCCCAGGGGGGCTAATATTTACATAATTGTAATTTATTGGGTAAAGATTTTCATACCGCAAAGAAACATCAAAGTGTTTGTCTTTGTCAAGTTCCAGAATAATTTTGAGCTTCACATGGAAACCAAAGGTAAAGGAAAATATTTTTTTAGACCAATTAGAGAGAAATGGCACACGATATTTGAAATCGTAGAAGCTGTTTGAGTATTTTTAATGGAATGCAATTAACATTTTGTGATGAACACTTATCAGTGAGGTCGCTGGGTACAATGTACATGGCTGGAGGAGTTTTACTGGAGTATCTGATTAAAATAATTGGTTATGCATCTGAGAGGGGTGTTTACGTTAACTTTACAGGCAAGGCAGTGGTTACATAGGAAAGAGCTCTCCCTAGCATTAAGTTCTCTCTAAAGACCAACATTGGGTAATTTCAGTAATTCTACTCCAGTACATTTGTTCAGGTGAAATACTGATTGTTTATCAGTTACTCAGGTTATAATAACTCTAACTGTTCTGCTTTTTAGTATTAAATTAAGGGCTTACTTGTTTAATATTTTTACACATATTCTCTTCAGATTCTTATTCTTCCTTTATTTAGTCTTGGGCAAATATAATTCCAGTAAGATAACCAATCAATGCAACTCTATACTGCTTGTTGTATAATAATCTCGAGATGTTTTAAAATCACAAAGCTTGATTGATTAAGCTTCCTACAGATCTGGGAATTACTATAGTGTAAGGCACTACTATATTACTGTTGTGTAGGCAGAAAAAAGCAGAAATGGAAGCCTAGGCTTAGGAAATGGTACAAGATAGAACCTCAAACTCAACCACAGCAGTTGGCACTCAGTCTTTGTTACAGTCATCGCTCATGGGTCTTCAAAATTTTTCAGGACCATTGAGAATATCACAAGGACCTTTATGTTTTGTTATAACGAGAGGAAGGAATGCTGTTGGGAAATATATTTTATTAGATTAGTGATGCAGTTGAAACGGGGTTAGCAGAGAGCTCGTACAGCAGATGTGCATGACAGAAAGAACGGGGAAACAGCTCGAGGAGGAGCCACTTCCTAAACATGCTCTCAACCTGAATTGATTTTCCTTCTGTGAAGCCTTAGGAGGTGATCTCAATTTTCCCCTGGTTTCAAGAGGAAGCCTAGAAGTTTTGAAATGTAAGGTTTAGGCTTTTACTGTTTTTTCCATTTGAATGAGAGACTTGAGTTCAAGCCCCATTTTTCTATGGATTTAATACACAATATAACGATTGCCTGGAAGACTTGAACCTCTTGTAGAGCAAAAGCAAGTAAGAAAAAACCCACATAGATTGTGGAATGTTTTGTTCAAACATTTGCATTTGAAGTAAATTTGTTTCAACTAGTTCTTATCTGTTGGTGTTTAGTGACTATGTCAGTGTCAAAAAGGCTCATAGAAAAGTATTTTTTTGCTTGTACGTTCAGACCTGATGGAGATGTTTTTTTAAATGTGCTTTATACTGATATTTGCTCTAGGGACTTCATTGTGGAGTTTATCCTTTTCTAGCTTAGGTGCTGAAACATTGGTATTGATTGGTTTACACTCCAACCAGGCCAAATCTCTTCCTGATCAAATATTGAAGGGAGAGTTTTAGATAAGAGATGTGATACAATTTCAGATTCTGAAATAATGGGGGGAAAAAAATCTATTTTCTCATATTTTGTGATTAGAAAGTGCTGGCCTCAATTTAATACTTAGATTATAAATTGCAAACTGAGTCCTTGAAGAGAAGAGAAGCCAAATTTTCTATTGATAAGGCACTGCTCTCAGAAGACTTCTCCCAAGTTTACACCCAGGCAATTTAAAATGATTAAAAAGTTCTCTTATTAATGGTTAATTAATGGCTAATTTCTGCTGTGCTCCATAATTTACTAGTGGAAGTAGAAAGTTCACATTTTTCTCTGAGACAAGGGTTTTGTCATTTTTGGTGTGTTTTGTTCTCTTGTTTGTTTGGGTATTCTGCCATGGGTTTTTCTGTTGTTTTGGGGTTTATTTTTTCTTTTCTTTAACTCAGGACAACATCAGTATTTTTAATCTTACTGATTTAATAATGGGCAATACAAAACAGATAAAGATAAAATACGAGTGAAATGAATGTGAACATTAGTAGTAAAGCTGCTGGAAGCAGCAAAATAATGGCTCCACTTTTACTTTGCCACCTACCCATAAAAAGAATTAGCATTTTCTAATGAGCACCTCGTAAGGAAAATCATGTCTCAAGGACTCCTGGACCTTGGGAATGCATGGGATCTCATCTCTGGGTAAATGTGGAGGTGTGTGAGACTATAGGATATACAGGCGCCAGGTTTCCAGAAAAACAATTTGACAGGAGGTTACAGTCTGCCTCAGCTCAAAAGGTTCAAGTTGCTCCTGGATCCTGTAGATCTCTTGAGATTTGCTACAAGAAATTAATTGGCATACTGCAGTGGTATTTTTCTTTACAATTTAAAAGTAGCTAGATGATCAGGATTATTTCTCAAACACTGCAGCTTTCTCTCTGGTTTAGTTTATTTATGAAAATAATACCGTGGAGAAAAAATTCACCTCCTCAAACATTGTGATAACATCTTTGCTTTGCTTTGTTATGAATCTTCTCTGTGAAATTCCTGTTTTATCACCTAGTAGTGTTAACAGTAATTGCTCTACCCAGGTTTATTTTGCTCCAAGGTTCAAAGTTAGTGAGACGTTTCCAGTGATTTTCAAGGATTTTGTTAAGTGGATGCTCTTCAATTACCTCATATGTGAAATACAACACTTGAATTTTCCTGTTGCAGTTTATTCCAGTGGAAGATTTAAAAATAAATGCCAGAAATAGCATTATTAGGCATTGTTTTGGGCCTTGATCGATCATACACTGTAATCAGTAGGTCTCTTTCTCTGAACTAGTCAGGGTCTTAAATGGCCTCTTATTATGTGGCTGAACATACTAGCAGTCTCTTAGCCTAAACAAATTCTTGAACTTGTGATGCTTCAAGTCTGGCAGTTTTCTGTGGAGGCAGACTGGGCTTTGCCCCTGTGCTGCTCTCCAGCCCTGACCACTGTGTCACTTGGGTCCTAGATCTGAGACATTGACATTAAAATGATTGTCCTCACTAGCAGAAGCTTAATGTGACATTTTGGCAACATTTTTTTCCCTCTGTATGACTGAATTTTGTTCAGGAAAAGCTGAGAGAAGCTAGAATTAAGGAAAGTCCCTGAAAAAAACCCAAAACAACAAACAAAAATATGCTCTTTTCTTCTCTGCTCTCTGACTAGTGCCAAAATGTCCTTTCACCGACTCTTAATAATCTGAGGATAATGAAGGGAGAAAAAAACCTATAAAGTATGCAGGATTCACTATTTACTCATTATTGACAGAATTACTGAATGGGGGATTGTTTTAATTTTGGCTTTTAGCATTTATTTCACTGGTTCGTTAATTATCACTTATGTCTATGTCTTCTGACCTGTTTCATTTTGATATTCTCTAATTAATATGCTTTTTCTAATTAAATATCAAAGTGCAACCCTTTTGACTTCAAAACTCTCTGAGTGTTATTTTTTGTCATCTACTCACTGTACATACTTTCTTTGTGTCCCCACTTGGAGGATGTTTTCGGCAGGCCTCCGGTGGGATGAGCAGCTGCCATGGATACCAGCAACACAAGCTGTGGAGGAAATTATCAGACAGTGGCAGCAACAGAAATAATGTGTGAATGTCCAATCTTGTACCAGTGTAAATTGTCATCCTGCAGCTCAAGTCAACTATGCATGTACCAGAAATTAATTTTCTGCCCCTTCCACGAGTGAATTTGTATTTATGTACCTTTGAATAATCTTGTTTATTATTTGTAGGAAGTGCAGTTTCTTCATGTAATGACTCCCTTTGATATTAGATTGCTTTAGAAATTGTAAACCCAGTGGTAGTTATTGAGTTTTAAGCCTGTGAATCAGCAGGAGGAGCTAGTCAGTGAATTGAAAACTTGAGCGATGATCCAGATGAACTGTGGCGCGTTTGCTTATTCAGATACTGAGAAGTAAATGAGTAGGGAGTTGAAGACAGTCAAAAAGGGAAATAAAAGCACAGTAAATACTCTGAATTTGAGGAGATTGCATTGAAATGTCCATACTGCTCATGATATGAGCAGTGTGCTTACTGGTGAAGAAACTAGCAATTCCTCAAAGCGCGGGTTGAAATGGGTGGTGATATTGTTGTAGAATTGTGTCATTTTCTAACCACAGAAATGTGACTTTCACTTGCAAACATGTATGAGAGAAAGACGGACATGCTAGAGGTGAATGTAATAGAGGAAAGCAAGTTATTTTTGAAGGAACTTTGAGACAGGCCATTTTAACTCTGGACGAGTTTAAAAAGTCTCTTTTACCTCAAGCTATTCTGAAAAGAAATAAAAATGTATCTTTTGGATAGGATTCATTATATTTATCTGTCTGGTAGCCCTTTGCAGCGTAGGCCTCTAAATAGGCTGTAACTCAGCATGCCTTTAAATATTTTTTTTGTTATTTCTTTCATGGAGGTAGTGGAGAAGTAGATTTAATGTTCGTTTGTGGTGGGATTCAGCTTTCTCTGATGCTATATAGGCAATTTACTTTGCATTTGTTTCAGTCAGTCTCTGTGTCCAGTGGGATGAAAAGGATGGGAGTGTTCATTCATTTTTTCTATCATGGGATTTCGTTGCCCTTAGAAACAGAAACGTGGATGAAATGTCATATCATACAATTGAGTGTATGGTTTTACCCCATTGGAAGTGGTTTAACTTTCTTAGGTCTTGGGGAAAGGAAAAAGGAAACAAGCACAGAAATTCAGTTTCCCCCACTTTCAGTTTTGTGTCTGAATCAAGATTGCCGGTGAGCAGGAGGAGGGAAAATTTGTCAGGCTCCATACTTGTGTTCGCAGAGGGGCTACTGGATGAGAGCACCCTAGGTTTTTCCCATCTAGAGAACCTGTCATTAGGTGAGGGTTAAAAGTGGTGGATGTAGCACCAAGACTATGGCTCTGAGAGCCCTCAAGCACTGGAGAAATCTCTGAGATGTAGTTTAAGGTAGCTTTACACTGCCTGTGTTTGTGTCTCATTGCTCAGTGTACACGGGGGCTGAAGGACCTGCTTTGGTAAAGGGGGCTGGCCCATGATTCTAAAGATTTGATTTGAGCTTTAAGCAAGACTTTAACTTCACATTTCCCCTTCTGTTTCTTCTACATGGTCAATTAGCATGGAGTGCTCGCAGGGCCAGGCAGATATTCTTGCCATCAGCACATGCAGTGTTTAGCTCAGCGTGACTTCACCCTGGGGGGTTGTCTTGGTGCTGTTGTAGTGTGAATAACATTGCCATCAGCACAGTAGCATTTTTTAGCCATATTTAACATGGGTCAAGCCATGCCCAAGTATTCATGAGAGATTTGAGTAAGAACTGATGTGCAGTAAGGATTGCGTCACTGGAAGGTTTTGAAGTCTCATTGAACGGCTGCAAGGTTGCTTTCAGAAGCAATAAAGCTCAGCATATGTCAGTGTGCTGGAAAGCAGGGGCAAAACAATCCAAGCATCACCTATTTTTTTTTTTTCCTGTTGAATCTATTGAAACTATTTCCCATTTAACTGGACACAAGGGACTCTCTTAGTGTTCCTTCTCATCCCCCCACATACCTTCCATACAGGGATTCATGGGAGGGGAGTTTCTTTCACTTGTGTTATTCTGGCAAAAATTTAGTCTAGGATGTGCAGGGTAGGAAGCTGGTTTTCAAAAATGTATGTGGAGTAATTCTAGCTGGTAGATGACCAAGATTTTCTGTTTTCTGCCATTTATGGCAATTATGTATACAACTGGCAAGATAGCCATGTATATTGTTAACATGCCCAAGGTAACTTTTAGCAACACTATCTCCTGAGAAGGCCCAGTATGCAAGTAGCTACTTAGCAAATTACAACATTGAAGGTGTGAATTAAACAGGGTAATATTAGTCTCAAAGTTTTAAGAAAATCCTTTTGATTTATTGCGTTTTAGCATCTCTGTTGGTGTGATGTAGTGCTACACATGGATGACAGCATTGCAAATATAGGTAGGCAACATTAAAGCACAGTCACGCTTTTGATACTTTTTGATACTCAGTTTTGCATGTTACATAAAGCAAAATATTTTCTAGGGATTGTTAGTGGGGGGAAAGCATCAAGTAAGCTGTGTAAACTGGTTTATAAAATGTGATTGCCTGAGACTTTATGACCCAGTTGAAGTCTGTGTTCAAGTAACGTTACTAGTCATGATGCTGTGAATATACAAGAAATATCCACCTACTGTCACTTTCTGTTGGCAAATGTTAACTGGGACAGATTATGACTTCAGTCATTTTCTTTTCGCCTAGCAGTTTTCTTTTTTGCAGGGAATGCACTGCTTGAACATATCTGTTTTAAGGTACAGAATAGGCACTTCCCAGAGGGTATTGACTTAGTATTGAGATTTTGGACTTTGTCATAAGAAATTTGTCTTAAGCTTTAAAGTGGAAGCTTTCATGTCTGCTGGACTATGCGGGGTGGACATAAATCTCTTCTCTCAGGTGGCCAGCACCAGAACAAGAGGACATGGCCTTGAGCTATGCCAGGGGAGGTTTAGACTGGATGTTAGGAAGAGCTTTTTCCCAGAGAAGGTGATCCCTCAGTGGAATGGTCTGCCCAGGGAGGTGGTGGAGTTGCCATCCCTGGAGGTGTTTAAGAAAAAAGCCTGGATGAAGAACTCAGTGACATGGTCTGGATAATGGGAGGCTCAGATGGATGGAGCATGGTGTCCATGGCTCCAGGGCTGTGGATTCAATCTCTATGTGGGAGACTCTTGGGAGTTGGACAGAATATCCTGTGAACCTGTGAATTGCTAGAGTGGTGTTAGTTTGCAGAGTAGTTATTCTTGTGCTAAATGCTACCTATATGCACACAGTTGCCTGTGTCCTCTGTCTTTGCTTGGCTTGTGGTTTCTCCAATCATCCCGGCAACAAAAATACAGAGGCAGAGCTTTGTTGTGTGTGGTAGATGAGATGTGCTGTCATATTTTGCTGGTGAACTGAAGACTACACTAGCCATGTGAGAGAGCTGAAAAGCTGTATGCTGTTCAGAGTGCTGCCAGTGAGAAATCACACAGCCTCATTATCTTGAAGCACTAAGCACTAGACACAGGAAGGTAAAAGGGCTGGAACTGGAGTCTAAGAGTTTGGAAAATGTATTGTTTTGCTAAACGTGATAAAAACTAGAACTGTTGAGAAGAGGAAGAACAGTTATTTAAAGCAAATATGTCAGATCCTTGGTGAATAACTGGTAGAGCTCTAAATAACTTCTGGTTTAGAAGTGTCATTTCTCAGGGAAGACTGTCTTGTGTGAGAGTCACTGTAGTATAAGGCTGAAATTGAGAACATCAGGGAGGAGGCTGTGTGTATGTTAAATAGCGTTGCTGATGCTGCAGTGAAGAGACGATTGTAATGACACAGAAAAGAATTATAGAATGGGTCAGGTTGGAAGGGACCACAGTGGGTCATCTGATCCAACCTCCCTCCCCGAGCAGGGTCATCCTAGAGCCTATGGCACAGGATTGCATCCAGATGGTCTTGAATATCTCCAGATGAGGAGTCTCTACAACCTCTCTAGGTAATCTCATCCAGAGCATGTCACTTACACGGGAAAGAAGTTCTTCCTCATGCCCAGGTGGAACTTCCTGTGCATCAGTTTCTGCCCATTCCTTCTTTTCCTAGTGCGTGGCAATCCCTCGCAGAGCCTGGCTCCTTCTTCTGACACCCTCCTTAAGATACAGAAATTGATGAGGTCCCCTCTCAGTTGTCTCTTCTCAAGGCAGAGCAGGCCCAGCTCCTTCAGCCTTTTCCAGTCTCTTAGTCATGTTTGCCTGCTGCAGGACCCACTCCAGGAACTCAGTGCCTCATGTTCTGAGGGAGCCCAGAACTGGACACAACACAGCACTTCAGATGTGGCCTCACTGGGGCTGAGTAGAGAGGTAGGATCAACTCTCCTGACCTTCTGGCAGTGCTCTTCTAATGAACCCCAGGAGGCTGTTGGCCTTCTTGCCACAAGGACACACAGTTAATAATTTGCAAAGAAATTTCTGAAGATACATGACAAGGCTAAACCATGGAACAGACCTTTGCCTGATGTAAATCAGCATAGCTCCAGGAAAGTCAACAGAGAAGTACTAATCTGTGTCACAGCTGGTAGTTCGTTTCATTGAACATGTATTTTACTTTATTTTGCATACAGGATCAGAGTTACTCATCTGTTCATCTCTATACTCCAGCCAGGATTCCCTCAGTTTGATAATCCTTCATTTTTTTGTAACATCTTAATCACTTCTGATGCAATAGCTTATGATATTGTGGCTGTGCAGAAGATTGTAATTTGAAGTGAGAAGCAAAGCAGCTGGAACAGAAGAATTCATGACAGCGATACTGAATTTTTTACCATCTTTCATCTCAGATGCTTCATTACTTCAGTGATAGCAATAGAGAATGTAGAGCATGGGGAGTGAGGATGCTGCAATGTTGAAATGGCAACCCATGGTTTGTCAGTCCTTGCTCAGAATAACACTGGCCCATAACATCTCCTGAATGCAAAGGAAATCTCGTTAATGTATTAAGTAAAGAGTACAAGAGAATACCCATAAAGTATCAGCAGAATTATGACAGAAATAAATGATTTTAAAATATAATGGGATTATTTCTCTTACAGCTTTTTTTTTTTAATTAAGTCCGTTCTTAGCAAATGTCTCCAGACAGTTGTTACTGTGGGATGAAAATCGCTTTCCATACTAACTGTTGAATAAAAAAAGTGCTGTTGTAGTCGCTTTATAGAGGAGCACTTTCAAGCCAGACACTGGACAGGTCATAGTGATAAAGCAGCTGCTCTCAGACCTTTAAACACAATATGGTTATTTACAGACATTTGCTCCCTGGAGGAAACATTTTAGACCTCAGTCCTCTGATGTCAGATTAGGTTAGTAACATTTGATCTATTACAAATGTCTGAGCACTTTTATGACTGGTGCAACAATAGATGCTTCATGTGATGACACCATATTGTTAAAAATAATGGCTACTACACCATACTGAAAACATAATGGAAGGTTTTGTATTTTATGATGTGGTGCTACTGGGACAGACAGAGGGTAGTACTTTGGAGCTTTACATTACAAAGAAGTGGACGTCACCTAGTACCATGGTAAGACTCAGGGAAGTTATTTTAAAGTAATATAAAAAAAGTTAACTAACCATGGAATTCTTAGGTCATTAACAAAAAGACAGTTTTTACTGAGCCAAAATTATTCATAAATATGGGTTGAGTCAAGTATACAAAATTGTTCACTTTTGAGTTATGCTTCACTCATGGAACTCCAAAAAATTAAGCTTTAAATGTGAAAAGAGACATTGATTAAATGAAATGTAATTTCAGAGCAGTGCTCTCCACCTCCTGGATTTTGGTGGATGTGGATTGAAAAGCCCTTCCTACCCCCAGCTCACCGGACTGGACTGCAATGCTCCCATGACTCACTGCTGCCTCACATACCTCCAGCACCTTCCGCTCTGTGGCTCCACTCTGGTTTTTCCACTGCTACTGCTCCCACTGACCCCAAGTCCCACGGGAGAGGATGGTGACAGATACAGGCACGGTGGTGTCAGCGCGCTGCCACAGAGGCGATGGCAGGAGATGGAAGTCTGAGTGTTTCAAATTACAGTATGTAGACTGTTTCCAGTGTGCTTAATCCTCCAGGTCCTTTTAGTTGCTACTAGATTCTCCTGGGGGATTTTGTAAGAGCAGTAACAGTTCAAGGACTTTGCCTGTCTTTAGTGACAGGCAAAACTGTAAAACGGGACCTGAAAGTCCCTGCTCAGCCCTTGGCGTGCTGAGATGACAAGCGTCGGCAGTGCTCCCATGCAGCCTGCTAAGGGTAGTGGTTCTCAGCGTAATGTGGTCCCTTTGATCATGTACTTACAACTACTAAAATGAAATTTCACTTCAGCCTAATTTCTGCTCCTCTTCTCCATCTTGATAACATGGGTACAGTAAGTTCTGTGTAAACTGATTATCTGCCCCTCGGGCTGCTCTTTTGTTTGTGCTCTGTAAGCCCTTATGCAAAGCTTTTGTTTCCCACAGATGTTGATTGTATTGTATTGCATCGAAAGGAAATGATATGTGCTTCAGCTGACATGAGGCTCACTTTAATCATGCTTTTGCGCCGTGTCCACACAATGATTGCTCTTGATTTCAGGAGAAGAAAATTAAGACACCTTTATGTACAGCTGTCTGAGCATGAGTGTGTAGACTAACACTTTCTGGACTTTCACTGAGAACGGATTGAATTTCCCTTTTTGCTTTTGCCAGGGAAAGAAATTGCAGGGAAAGAAATTATGTCCTGAAGAGCTTTAATTCCTTTGAGTGACCTGAAAAGCAGGATAAATTTCTGAGTGATAGATGGTGAAGGGATACCCAGATAGCACTGAATCATTCAAACAGCTAGACTGTATGATTACATCACACCCTCATGTCCCCACTTGGAAATGAAGATGAAGACAGTAGTATATGGTTGAAGAGACAGAACCGATAAAATACACGGTGGCTGAACCCTGGGGATTAAAAAAACCAGTTGCAAACGGAATGAAATAAGCTTTTTTAGAAATATTAAATGTATTTCATTTTCATCACGAAATCCTGTATTTTTTTCCCAGCTCTTTGCCTAGCA
The DNA here is from genome assembly GCA_013390025.1 of Pitta sordida. NCBI lineage: Eukaryota > Metazoa > Chordata > Aves > Passeriformes > Pittidae > Pitta > Pitta sordida. The sequence continues at coordinate 27,179 of WEKX01019624.1, forward strand.
GCATGATGTTCTTACAGCAGCTAAACCTTGGAGGGATTTTCAATCCTCGAGAAGAATAATGTAATTTCACTTATTGATTTGTTTTTTAAATGAAATCATGACAAGTTGTGCACTATATCATCACTTGTTAACAATGCAGAGCTGGCCAGGGGGCTGTCAAGCAGCCTAGATAGTTTCTGGTGTCTGGGAACTCAGCAGCAACATGCTCTGGTGCTGCCCCTTCTGCTTCTTACCTCCACTGCCTGTGACAAAGGCAGGCTGTGCTGAATTCTTCACCAGCTCGTAAACCTGGAGTCATTTTTAGGTGTTAGCTCTTGTACAAATGCGCATCCTGCTCATCCAGGGGAAGAATCTGCCTGTCTCTCCATTAGGAGAAATTTATGCCACTGTGTTATTAGCTTTCCTCCTCCCTTGCACTTTATGCTGAAGGGATAATAGAGTTCTGTATTATGAAATCTCCTTCAGTTATTTATCAAACTAACCGCATGCTGGCATGACTTTGCTTTTCCTTGTTGTAAGTCTTCCAAGACAAAATTTAATAGATAGTTTCTGCACAAATGCTATTGTAAGCAGAGTGTTCTGTAACACTGGAGTGCAGTTCTTGAAAAGTAGGTTCTCTGTGTGTGAGCCTACGTAACAAGTGTGTACAGGCTCTATACGTATAGGCACACTAAGAATTTCAAGAATGAGCATAACAAGTTAGTATGAATGAGTTGCAAGTGTACAAAAGTGAGAAATACTCTGTATATACAACTCTCCAATCTAATGAGACATGCAGCAAACCCTGCATGTGGCAGTCTCTTAATATGCATCTAAAGTGAAGTAACTTACTCATAACAAGTGGCTGTTCAATGAACATACTTATATCATTGAATGCCACTGATTTTGATTTAAATGAAGTGTCTGAACAGTTGAGGACCTAAACATCTTAGTAGTTTTGGGATTAGATATCAAATTGACAGATCCCTGAATCTGTTTAAATCTGATTATTGTTGATGTATTTTTTCAAAACAGAGAAGCTATTTTGTTTTTAACTAGGATACTTTTTTTTAAACTTTGAATTAAGAATTTTATACTGAAATGTAAAAAATTATATGGATTAGTAGCTTGTTGCAAAATGAAGTAAAATAAAATCTAGATTATCTTAAATTTAAATATTACAATACTTTTTGACATTGATTCTACAACCATGGAATCCAGAACCCAGATTTCACAGACATATAACCCAGTTTCTTCATGAACTTTAATCTCGGTGAAAGAGACACTGCAGAATAGGCTTAGACATATCTGAAGAGCTTTTCAAGGTAGCAGGAGTGCAGATCAGTCTATGAGCATCTACTTTAAATGAGCTGAGAGAGAGCAGGAATGAAAATTTACTTTGCCATGGAATCAGAGCTTTAGGAACTTAGATCTGTGCACTTGGAGGGTGTATTTCTGTGTGATCTGCTGAAGCTGGGTACCTTTTTTCCCGTGTTTTAAAAAAGTGCACACTTCATAAATCGACTAGAAGTGAAGGTAGTGGAATCACCTTTGATGTACCAGCTCAGTGGTTTGAGCTTTCGTTTAGTAAGTGAAATAACACCAGGTTCATTTGGAGATAATTCATCCCTTGTCCACCACCTGCTGAAGGAGTGTGTGCAGGGAGAGATGAAGGGGCCTGGGGAGGACAGTTTTTGTTACAGCTTCTGATGCTGTGGCCTTATTGCAAGGCAAGTTCAAAAGACCAGAAGTGGAAAAATACATCCTGTGGCGCTTTGCTAAAGGCATTCCTCAGGACTGAGCAAGGCCAGTGCCTCAGTAGTCTCCAGGTGCCTGCTTATGTGCATCCCAAGAAATGGCCACGAAACTGTTGGTTTCCTCAAGAAAGGAAGAAGTGCTGGGGATGTTGGGAGACTACAAGTTTAGACACCTGGAGAATGTGAAGTTCAAACTGGGAGCTGATTGCTGGAGGACATTCCTTCCAGGGTTGTGAAGAAGCTAACGTCTTTTTAACTGGGACCTTCACTTACCCGTCTAGAACATGCAGCTTTATGCTTCATGACACTTTAAAAACCTTTAAAAGCTGAAGCTAGTCTTTGAAGTTGAACCTTAAAATCTCAAAGTACTTGTAAGCCTTTAGAATGAAATGTTAAAGCATCCAAGTCTGAGGCTTTATAATAAAATGATTTGCTGATACCTAACTCAAATAAAATTAAAAATTATTGCTCCTGATGACTTTTCTTTAGAGCAGAGCTCACCCTTCAAAGAGTAAAAGTGTATTTGATTTCTGGTAGCTTCTTCAGAATTTCTAGCAGTAAAAGGCAATATGGGCAGCACTTAGTTTTCAAATTAGAATCTATTCATTGATATGTTTCCTAATTAATCACTCCATGATTTGGTGGTTTGTTTTTTTTTCAAATAGGCAACTTCATAAGAGAGGAGTTTATGAATACATTACATTTAAAGAGCCGCAGGAGCATTGTAGATTGTTGTGGTATTTAGAGCTAAATTCTGCTAGTTATCTATTTCTTATTTTCTTTTAACTGATTTTGTCATATCTCTGCTTATGACTAGAAAAACTGACAATGTGAAATCTTATACTGGGCATTGAATTAATTGGAACTTTTCCGTCTCAATACTTTTAATGTTAGTAACATAGAAAATATTCTAAATCCAGGGTCTTAGATGTTCTTATCAGAAAGGATATATGTCTAGAGTAATAGATTGTCAGAATATGAAATCTTTTGAGTGCTGGGGGGAATAAGTACTGAAAATAATCAACTGGCTTGGAAAATATTCAACTGGTTTTGGCCTTGTGAAGCCAGTCTGTCACTGAAATGCATTTCAAAGTATGTAGGGAGGTTTCACCAATGTGGCAGACAACATTGTTAGTACTGATATCCTCTGCAATCTCTTTGCTGAGTACTAGAACATATATCTATATTTCTTAGTCTAGAAGAAGATATCAGTCAAAAGAGGAAATGTGAGGGTAGAATTGCAAGTCAGGGTTAAACTTCAGTTTGGCATAATCAGAGAGCTCGGCTGTGAAATAGTATAATTATCTATAATATGTGTAATATAATGACATGTAAAAATGTAAAATATTCCCTTCTCCATTCTCTCTCGGATCACTTCTTTATCTATGCTAGAGTGTCATGCCACATCTTTCCAAAGTTTACTGGAAGTCTCTTTTTCTCAGTTGTTACTGAAGCTAATCTAATTATAGAGAAGAGAATTAGTCAGAGGTAAAGGATTCTCATTTTGACATGTTTTCTCTTGGCCTCAAAATCTCCATTTTCTGTTGTTTTGGAAATAAAAACATCCTGTCATTTACTGAAAGCAACCACCAGTTTTTCTTTGTGGTGGGTACAATTTACTCTGCTGCCTTGTGAAGAGATCTGCTGCTGGTGGGTCATGGTCTAACAGGTTTGGTGGTGGTGGTGTGGTAGAGGTTGAGAGCCCTCTGGTCCTGTGACTATGGCTGTGTGAAGGGGTAGTGGGTGCAAGGATATCCTCTAGTCACGTTAAAATGCATTAGAAGATGTTTGAAGTGAAGTGGGATAAAGACAGACCCAACGTTTTGAGAGAAAGTGTTTGTGTGATGTGTCTTACTTCCATTTCAGGGTGCATTAAGGTCTCCTGATCAGAGACAGACGAGATGAGATGATGATGAGGTAAAAGGCAGTACTTTGCTTATGGGGCAATACTTGGACAACACTTGCCTTAAAAGAAGCTTCTGCAGGTGTTAAAACTGGTGCTAGGCATTGGGAAAAGGATTTCTGGGTTGCCCATGGCAGAAGGAAATTACCTCTCAAAATTCACTGCAGGTGGTGTTCACATCTGCTCTGTCTTATGCTGCTGCTCCCCTGGCCTTGCCAGGCAGGGATGCCCTCTGCTCACAAACCACAGCAGGTCGGGCAGAACAGCTTCCTGGGGTAAATTCCAGCTCCAAGGCAAGCCAGGAGCTAATGCACTCAGTGCCATAAGACACACTGGCATGAATGATAATTTCAGTACATCACTTTGTCGCTATTGATTTGCTTTCATTGGATCGATGCAGCCAGATTAAATGTGAGAATGAACGAGGAGAGCTACAAGTAATGACCTGCAGAATCTTCTAGCAGTTGAACTTGCTGTGCAAGTGTCAGATTTTGATCAAAGGATGTCTCTGTATGATTGGAGTGTAAGGAAGTTTTAATATGACTTGAACATAAGGTCTCATTATTTTTGCTTGAATGTAAATACACAAATTATTTATTTAAGAAGAACAGAATGTTGTGTCCATGCTTTTTTCCTATCTGTGAGCTGGAAGATAGAATATTACATAAATATTGGTCAAGGCAAGCCATTTTTGATCTCTGTACTCCATTCAAATTCTATGTGTTTGTTATTAAAAAAATGGCTGTAAATGTGTTATATTTGTTCCTTTGCATAGTGTTGAAGACGACCTCTCCTGAAAACTCCTTCTTGGTAAGTAATTAAAAATTGACTCACTTGCTCATCGTTTTTGAAAACATCTTTGTAGCTCATTTCCGAATTTAATGAGCCCAACTTCAAACTAATTCAAGATTTAACAGCTACTTTTACTGCTGAGAATTGTCAGTGGCAGCCCTGGATAGACTGTTGGCTCATCCAGCAGACAGTATAAACCCTTTCAGTCTGTGTCAAATTTTCTTTTCTCTCCAAAGGCATGGCCACACAGGACACGAGTTTGCAGCTGGACCATACCTCTGACCAGTTGTATTTAGACCCAGCTGGTTTACACTGACTTTTGAGGTTCCAGCCTTTTGTCTATGCCTGTAATTTACTTAGGAGCTTTCTATGGGATTAAGTGCACAGGAGACAAAAAAAAAATAAATTAAAAATTAGCCAGTTTGCTTGTGCCCATCTTGATAAAGTGTATTTTCTTCAGTGCTTTACAGATACATGAATGGGTGTATATGTTCTTAATGTTCACTCTTCCTCTCAGGTTCCCTCAGATGAAGTGATGTAACATGATGTATAAATTTCAATGGTAGTGTCTTAAACTAAAAAGAAACCAAAGAGAATTGGGCAAATAGAAAAGGGAGGATTTTTTCCTAATTGTTTTTGTTGGTTTTGTTGTTGTTGGTTTTTTTTGGAGGGGGCAGGAAGAGAGAGCAGATTTCAGCTTTACTGTGATTTTTATTGGCCCCTGTTAACATACTAAACTTTACGTGGATCAGCCCTGAGACTGATACAAGCCTAGCTTGATATGCTGATCAGCTTGTTATTTTAAGTGTGTGTATCTTCAACTGAATCACAGCTTGTAAGTAGATGTTGACCATCATCCAAAAATTAGGTTCTGTTTTAACAACATGCAGTTCACATCTCTTTGGGTTCCTGCTCCAAGCGTACGTATGGGAAGTTAGATGTGTGAAATGCAAAAACCATTGAGTGTTACAGCCTGGGGATAATATTCTGCAGCATCTTAAAACCAAAGATGTCACTTGTCAGTGCAGAGAAAGCCGAGTTATGTCATTGTTATTTTCCTCATTACATAGGCAAGGCTGGCAGGGTAAGCTGGAGTAAGTAGAACAGTCTGCTTGCCTTAACATTTTTCCCATTCCTGGTTATACACTGCTGGAGGCAGAGACAGGAGTAGATGGGTTTAGGATCTAATGGAGTATAGTTATTCTAATGCACTTGTGCTCAGACGATTGCAAATGTGACAGTAAACTGTAATCCCTTTTTCCTCTTTGCTTCTGTATAATAAATTGTGGTGACTAATTTTCCCTTATAGTGCTACACTGAAATTAAATGTAAAAAATGGAGTATATATTTCAGTATATAGGGAGATGAAGGTTGGTAATATTTACTCTACCTTACTCATAGTGAGATTATCATATTTGAAATATGAAATAGACTTGAATTGGTCCTTTAGGTTGTTGATTTGTTTGGGGGGGTTTTTATAATTTTGCTTATTTTCTGCTAATTTGTAGAGGTACAAGGTTGTGTGTGTTCTGTGTATACACAATGCCCTGACCGTGTTATGATTTTTCTGCTTGGGCCCTGGAAGCAAACTCATGGGACTCTCTTAGTCTTTTGCTTTGCTTCCACTCTGCCATGTATGCCTGGTCTGAGGGCCTGTCCTTTAAATCAGACTGGCAGAAACAGAACCTTTGAGAGGGTTTATGGAGTCTTTTGTTCAAGGCAAGCTTTGCTTTGGATCAGATTTTAATTTTATTTGTTTCGGGGACTAAAATTATTTTGGCTCTTTCATTAATAAAAGTGTGGCTTCAAGTGTTACAGCGCTGAATGTTGAAAGCAGCATAACAGCTAAACCCAGATACCATGACTCCACAATTTATATAGTAGTAAAATGAGATTTTCTGTAAATTTGTGTTTGTTTTCCTTTGTACCAGCAGAACAGCCTTTCCTTGTATGGATGTGAGCAGTTCCACAGTCGCTTTTGTCAAAAAATTACTATGTTGTTTCTAACTGGAAATAAGTGTTTGTCTTAAGTAAATTGTAAAGTGGGTAGCTGCAGGATTTCTTTCAGGCAATTTGCTTCCATTATGTATAGAAGAATCACATGCTAATTTGTATTTTTTTCTATAAACATGTAAAGTAGACTTGCAGCAGCCAGACTGTTTGTTCGCAATATGATTCCCTCTTGCATTAAGGCTCCTGCTGCTAAAGAGCCAGCTGAAGGGAAAAGCTCAAGCAGTGCATGAGGACAGGAGGCTTCAGCCAGCAGAAACAGCCTCTCATTTTTTTATAAAATACTGTTTGAAGAGGGATGAATTTATTGTCTTTGCTGGCAGCAGTGTCAGATGTGTCTCACTAAATCCAGCTTGCACAGGGTGCACAAACAATGGCATAGGGATGAGTTCACCTCAGAAAAGAAGATATTGTACAATTTAAAGGTCAACTCGCTCTGTGGCTACAAATGCTCTCTTAGGTGAAGGTGCTGCCTTTAGGAGGAAAAGTGGGCGCTGTCTTGGCCCAGGTGACAGTTTTCCTGGCAGCTGATGCTGCTCTGGGGCATTTGTCACATCCTTCAGTCTCCTGCAGGGTTTGTGTGTGTGCAGGGTGCCGTGCTGATGAACTTCTTGAGAATGGTTTGGCTCCATGGGTTGTTTGGCAGCCTGTAATCAGGGCAATTTAAAGACTCGAATCTTTAATCAGAAGGAAAGAACCCTTCAGAAGAGGCATCTTAAGTGAAAAAGAACTTTTTGGTCATGACTTATTATCTACTTTGTGCCAAGATAATCTGACAAATTAGAACAAAAAATGTTGGAGATTACCTCAGTTTTTATTTTTTTTTCCTTCCAGAAACATCCACGCTTGTGGGTTTGATCCCTGGGTGGGTGTTCACTTGGGAGTTGGACTAGATGATCCTGTGAGTCCCTTCCAACTTGGAATAGCCTATGAACATAATGTACTATTTCTTCTGTGTTTTGAAAATGCACATATAGAGGGTGTTCTGGATGGGGACAAAAGGGCTAGTTATATTTAAAAAAAAAAATTTTGTTTCTTTGGGGGATTTCCTCCAATCCAGACCCTTATGGATTCATTAAAAGAAAATTTCATTGCGTGAACCTCACAGAATTTCCTGAGTCCAGCTGATACGCTGTTAATACAAAGTATTCCACTCAAAAGTACATGAATTCCAGCAAGACAATTGAGTATTTTTTGTGTCTCCGGTCTTCAAATCAAGTGGGCTGTTTTTAATCAAGTTTCATGTTAAATCTATTAATTTTACAATTATCTCATCAGTGAAACTTCCAATAGGCTCTTCAAGAAAGACTGACAATCTACATAGATCAAAGAAAATCACATAAATGGCCTTTTTAAGCTATGAATGACGATAAACTCTGCATCACTGACAGAACTGGTCTCCAAGCTTCCGACATTTGCCTCATTCCATATGAGTAATAGGTTTCGGGGAGGTTTTGGTTTTATTTTTTGAGTAAAAGAGTAGAACATTACCTGTTTGTCATCAGGGAGATTTTAGTTTTGCTTTGTTTTCCTGTATTGTGAGCTATCAACTTTACAAATAATGTAACCAAAATATTTGTTTTGGTTTTTGGAGCTCTCATTCCAAGAGTTATCCCAATTTTGGGTGTCCTCCTTGCATCCTCTTGAACTTCAAATAGGAATGAAGAATGTCTGAGGTATACTAAAATGGTGACCTGTTCAAGATCCAAAATCCAAAATGAACCTATGCACCACATCACTGCTGTGTCCTCTAACCATTTTCTTCTCTTTTTCCTTGACCGAGTATGAAAAAACCCCACCCTTCTTGAACAGAAGGCAGAATCACAAATCATCTGTTCTTCCTCGATTTTTTCCTTGCATTTCTTCGCAGAATCTGAAGAAAACTTATTTCTGAACTGAAAGCAAATTGACTGACCTAAAATGTCAACGCACCTTCCATCGATGGATTTAAATAGTGAAATTATGCAGAGATTTCTCATATTTGCACACCCAAATTAGTAAATGCTAGAAATGCCAGCAAAAATACCAGTTCTTCTCCTATTTACTTTCTGTATTTGAAATCCTGTATAACCTTTGCTGAAACCTTTCAGGAAATTGAAGTGATCTGAATTTATCTTCCTTTATCTCAGAGATCATTCAGCATTTATGTTTCCCTCTGCTCTTCCAGCCCACAGAAGCTGGTTCACTTATCAATGTCAAAAATCTGGAGGTATGATCTAAATCCTTTTTGTTCACACAGAAGTTTAATTTCATCTATTCAATTACAACACCATTTATGGTATATTTATTCATAAGGAGAAGTAACAACCCAAGGCAGATGACTGCTACTCTACAATAGTGTTATTTTACCAGAGGGACGCTTTCTCTCCTTTCCCCGGTAGACATGAGCTTAATTAATAGTCAAGAATCCTGTAGTTCTATTCTTTGCTCTTGAAGTGTTTTCCATTGACGTTTGACATATGTATACTGGATTAATATTTTCCTATTCCATCAGAAAAGCAGCAGCCAATAGTGATCTTAAATATATTTGGGGTTTGTATTAGTTTTCTTTAAATCTTCACAGAATCACAGAAAATTATGAGCTGGAAGGGACCCACAAGGATCATCTAGTCCAACTCACCGTCTAACACCCGTACAGCGACCAAGAGCACATCCCAGAGCATAATAACAACCTAGATGCCTCACAATCTGGCAGGCCACTCCGAGCCGGAAGGGGCCCAGGGTCATCCAGCCCTACACCCCCCAGCTAGACCATGTCACTAAGCTCCTCGCGAGATTAAAGCTATAACTTTTATAAAAATATAGATAAATAACCTAATGATCTCCTAGGCTAATGATACAATATTTCAAATGTTCATAAGAAACTCCTTTTTAAATCTTTTTGTTATTATACTATATCCTCAGTTGCCTGCATATGGTATTAGAATTACACAGCGAATTTAAATAATGATCTCCTGCTAGAAAAATGAATTATTGTGTCCAGCAGACAGCAGCTTAGAGTCCCTATAATATTTTAATGTGTCTGAGGTGGCAAGGAGAGAACCATGAAACAATACCCATACTGGCAAGCTTTTTTTTCCTCTCAAACTTTCACATCCAGTTGTTGCCTTTTGACCAGAGCACCTGCTATTTCAGCAGCTTTGTTAGGGTATTTTTGAAATCCCTGTTTATGTAGGAGAAAAACAGCTGTTGGTTTCAAATTTCTTTCATTTTAACCTTATTGTGGTGTCTTGCTGTTCTGTAAGCAATGATGCCAAAACCCCGCTGTGCCTGGTAAGTAAAGTGGAATTTAGAGGTATATTTCCCGTTGTTTCTTTATATCTGGATAGAATAAAACTGTGGAGTGTCTGAGCTGAGTGTATTCCTGTTGCCACTTCAGTGTAAGGATTCAGGATCAGGGAGGACTGTAGGGCTGGGTTGGGTTCATGGTTGGACTTGATGATCGTAAAGGTCTTTTCCAACCTACATCATTTTGTGGTGGGTAGTTTATTTTATTATACCATCTGGAAGAGTTGAAAGATGTATCAAGGCTCTGGGGCTTTCTAAGTTTTTGTCACGTCTTAGAAAGAAGGAACAGTCTCCAAAACAAATAGGCTAACCCCTGAAAAGTGGGAAAAGATACTTGCCCAGGGGAAGGAGGCGAGTCTAGGTTTTGCACTACCCCTGCATGCAGTGTGTGCTTTTATGGAGGCAAAAGGATGCCCTCCTGAAAGGAGAATTGTGCTCTGAGACCCAACAGCAGGGAACCTCTAAGTATGGGGACTAATGCTGCTGAAGTTTGAATGGTCTTTAAATTAAACACATTTGCTTTTTGAAAACTGATAATTAAGTAGATATGTGTCGTCTTTGTGTTTTTATAATGTTAAGGCAACACAGTGACAGGCGACCGTTAGTTTAATGTGGAAGCTATAATTTTAAAGAGGATAAGATATTGAAAGCAAAAATATATACTTCATATTTAATCAAATTTTCTAGCTTTATTTCTCCTCTGTCCTTTTCTATAACATAGTTTTAACAGTAATAATAAAAAATGAAAGCAGGTGCCTATGATACAGATATGAAAGAAGAAATTGCTACCAAAATTTAGTCCATAAATTGACTTTATAACTGAAATTTGAAGAAAATATAAACATTACCATTCTGTTTTTCCACTTTAGGGCTGTTTTATTGTCACTCTCCACAACTGAGACCATTTGTTTCATATTTATCACCTGATTATTAATGGCATTGCTGTTGAGCAATTGAATTGCCAAATTAATAAGTCCCACTATATAAAATTTCTATGATGAACACTTATCTTTTACATTCTGAGCAGACTGGCCTTAATTTTATATCCTTTTTCTTTTATTTATGATTACAATGTTACTAAAATAAAACATTGTCAAGGTTTTTATGGGAGAGAAAAAATATTATTAATATAATACCACCATCAGGACTAGTTGTCATCTAGGGCTAGGAGAAAGATCTGAGATGAAACTATGTTCTTATTAAAGCAATCCTAATGGATTTTTGACACCATTTCTGAAAGCAGGTATTCTATTATACAAACTGCCTGAGTGTTTGCTAATGGGACAGGGGGTCCCACACTTTGAAAAGCAGATTTTTGTGCACAGCATCTTTCATCAGACTGTTCTGATAACAGTCCAAGGGCAGTTCATAAGTCACTGTGCAGGTGTGGGACTTTTGTGGGGTTATAACCTTAATGTTTCTGTGTCATAGGTTCCCCACCAACAAAACAAGAAAATTCTGTTTAACTTTATCTGCATTAGGTGGGATGTGAGATATTTTTTGCTAATGCTCACAGAGCAGAGTCCTCAGAGATCACTCATCTCATTCCAAAAATGCCCTCAAACCCAAACAAAGGACCATGACTTAAATACCACTTTTTTCTTTGTCCATATGTGGTTGCCAAATCTCCATGTCAGTGTGTAAGTTCAATGTCAAGCCTGATCTCCCTGGAATTGATAGCACTGCTGAAGCATTCTTCAGAATGGTTACTAGAAAATGTTTAAAGTTTTGGTAAGTCTGTTTGACTTTAAAGTATCATAAATAGTTCTGTGGTTACTTTGAGGCTTTGTGACCTTGATGGTCTTCATGAAAAATTTTAGGTTAGCCTCTTTATTTTGGTACAAACTTCTCTTTAATGAAAAAATTCACTCTATTTTTTTAATGTTTCTTAAGTTACAGAAATATACATCAACATTTTCTGTTAAAAAAGCCCAAACTGTGTAACGCCATGAACACACTTCAGATTTGTACACGTGTGTGAATGTATTTTGTTGTACCACTCTTCCCTCCAATTCTCTTCCAAGTTTAGATTATCTACTTTTCAGAGGAGCATAATTTTTTCCATCTCTGTGTTTATGCAATGCCTGAAGTAAACAAAACCCTTCTGTTCTAGCTCAGGGATAATATTTTATTCCGTAATAATGA
>WEKX01019624.1:44035-57685 GCA_013390025.1 Pitta sordida
ATGTTAAGGCAACACAGTGGCAGGCCACCGTTAGTTTAATGTGGAAGCTATAATTTTAAAGAGGATAAGATATTGAAAGCAAAAATATATACTTCATATTTCATCAAATTTTCTAGCTTTATTTCTCCTCTGTCCTTTTCTATAACATAGTTTTAACAGTAATAATAAAAAATGAAAGCAGGTGCCTATGATACAGATATGAAAGAAGAAATTGCTACCAAAATTTAGTCCATAAATTGACTTTATAACTGAAATTTGAAGAAAATATAAACATTACCATTCTGTTTTTCCACTTTAGGGCTGTTTTATTGTCACTCTCCACAACTGAGACCATTTGTTTCATATTTATCACCTGATTATTAATGGCATTGCTGTTGAGCAATTGAATTGCCAAATTAATAAGTCCCACTATATAAAATTTCTATGATGAACACTTATCTTCTTTTACATTCTGAGCAGACTGGCCTTAATTTTATATCCTTTTTCTTTTATTTATGATTACAATGTTACTAAAATAAAACATTGTCAAGGTTTTTATGGGAGAGAAAAAATATTATTAATATAATACCACCATCAGGACTAGTTGTCATCTAGGGCTAGGAGAAAGATCTGAGATGAAACTATGTTCTTATTAAAGCAATCCTAATGGATTTTTGACACCATTTCTGAAAGCAGGTATTCTATTATACAAACTGCCTGAGTGTTTGCTAATGGGACAGGGGGTCCCACACTTTGAAAAGCAGATTTTTGTGCACAGCATCTTTCATCAGACTGTTCTGATAACAGTCCAAGGGCAGTTCATAAGTCACTGTGCAGGTGTGGGACTTTTGTGGGGTTATAACCTTAATGTTTCTGTGTCATAGGTTCCCCACCAACAAAACAAGAAAATTCTGTTTAACTTTATCTGCATTAGGTGGGATGTGAGATATTTTTTGCTAATGCTCACAGAGCAGAGTCCTCAGAGATCACTCATCTCATTCCAAAAATGCCCTCAAACCCAAACAAAGGACCATGACTTAAATACCACTTTTTTCTTTGTCCATATGTGGTTGCCAAATCTCCATGTCAGTGTGTAAGTTCAATGTCAAGCCTGATCTCCCTGGAATTGATAGCACTGCTGAAGCATTCTTCAGAATGGTTACTAGAAAATGTTTAAAGTTTTGGTAAGTCTGTTTGACTTTAAAGTATCATAAATAGTTCTGTGGTTACTTTGAGGCTTTGTGACCTTGAGGGTCTTCATGAAAAATTTTAGGTTAGCCTCTTTATTTTGGTACAAACTTCTCTTTAATGAAAAAATTCACTCTATTTTTTTAATGTTACTTAAGTTACAGAAATATACATCAACATTTTCTGTTAAAAAAGCCCAAACTGTGTAACGCCATGAACACACTTCAGATTTGTACACGTGTGTGAATGTATTTTGTTGTACCACTCTTCCCTCCAATTCTCTTCCAAGTTTAGATTATCTACTTTTCAGAGGAGCATAATTTTTTCCATCTCTGTGTTTATGCAATGCCTAAAGTAAACAAAACCCTTCTGTTCTAGCTCAGGGATAATATTTTATTCCGTAATAATGACGTATATTAACAGAGGGGAAGGAACAACTTGGTGCTAAGCCCAGAGGATTGTGTGTAACTTGGGGAAGATGTTCAAAAGGTGATTCTCAGAGACTCGGCAGATCTTGGCCTGCTTCGTGCAGTAGGATGTCACTGTGTTTGTTCCTGCATTTTAAGAAGGCTTATTTACAAATTGCTGTTCTCTGAAATCAGCTTCTCATTAGCGCGGCACATAGATGGAGCTGCTGTTATTTACCCAATATATTGTCTTATAAATAATAATAACAAAATTATACAGGGCTTATGTAGAGATTAGACGTGTTTCCCCACAGCAATATGAATATTGACTCTAGAAAGCTCTTTCTGCCAGACCAGAAACATGCAATTTTGTTGCAGCCTCAGAGGTAAATCCTGGTATTTGAACAGTGCTCAGAAGACACAATGAGGTGTTTTAGTGGCTCCATGCTTCATTTCTGCAAGTTCAACAATTGCTGTTGAGTTCTGATCATGAAGAGGAAAACTTTTTCCCCTTCAGAAAACATTCAATCTTTAAATTGTGTTGGGAGCATTGAAGACTCATGTGACAGGTTTCCATTTATATGGGATTCTTTCACATGAAAACATTTGAATTATTGTTAAATTCTGACTGATTTAATTCTGATTTCTTAAATATCTGTCAAAATATAGTATGTAACATTATGCAGGTAAATTACGTATTTCCTTAGCAGGAAAGAAATCTTCCAAACAGTCTCCTTCCTCCATCTAGAGAGAACAAAAAATGGGATGCAAAGCAGAAAGAGTGAGTGGAAGGACATTAATAAAGGAGACAGGAGTTTCATCACTGTATTACATTAAACACATATGACTAAATCTGGCACAGGAAAATACTCCAAACAACTTGGGAGACAGAACAGGTGATCCTGATTTAAAGTGTAAGATTTTGGTGTTTTAGGGGTGCTCTCATCCTTCGGCTGAATCCTGTTAAACGCAAAAACCATGGGAAATGGGAAAGGGTGGCTCATAGAATAAACTAGAAAATGGTTAAAGGCAAGAACAGGTTAAATCAAGGAGAGCAGAAGAGAAGATTCAGTGAGGAGCTGGGCAGAGGGATGCAGGCAGAGAGACTCGTGCCAAAGGGCATCTCTGGTGGCTCTGTGACCCTTGGCAGATTATTTCTCATTCCCGAGCAGCCTCAGCTACAGCTGGAGATTCCAGAACAAGAATTAACTGGTGTGGTGAAAGTCTGTTCCTCTCCTGTTATCCCAAGACTGAGGCCTGGATTTCTCACAGCTGGTTTTACATTCTCCATGGAGAAAAGTTAATTGAGAGCCTTCTGCAGAGCCTTGTGCAGTGAATAGAAGGATCTGGAACCTGTCTTTCCTGGCTGACTGTTCATACAGCCTATGTGTTCTAAGATAGGTAATTTGGGGTGTCTAAGGTAAGATGAATGTGAGTCTGAAGGCTTCGTACTTTAAGCAAAAAGAGAGAAAATATTGGTGAGTAGAGGAGCTTTGTGCAGCCTTTATTCCCTGATGCTGGACCAGGAACACGCACCCTGGGTTTGAGATACAATGTGTATTGGGGGTTCACCCTTGTGGCAAAGGTGTGTGTTTACAGAGTCATACTTCAGGTGCAGGTTAATTTCGCAGACCATGGGATCTGAGGGCAATGGATGTTCAGTGTTTGTCAGGATATCAGCAGCTGAAGAGAACCTGAAAAAGAAAAGTTCTTTTATTTTTCTGATTGAAAGGCACGGATATGAAAGAACTTGTGCAGATAGTGTATTAGCCTCTCTTGTATTCTCAAACAACACCTCTGCTCTTCACAGAGTAATAATATACCTGGATTGAGATCAGAATTTGATTCTCAAACTCATTATGCAAGATGATATGTATGAGGAAAGAGAGAATGACTCTAGACAGATAATAATCACAGGAGAATTATGTCAAATAATGTTTCAGATAGAAAATTGTATCATAATATATTACACACGTTGCTCAAAACTAAAACCTTTGATTCCACTAAGTTGCAGTGGGGATTTCTTTTGGCTGGAGCTTTGGGTGTCGTGGTGCCACGCTTACTCCTGACCTCCACCCAGCATCTTAAAAATCTGGCCAGGAGCCATGGTGAACACTATTTTCTGAGAGTAGTTTTTTTGTCTCCAGATTAAGAGTTTCAAAAAAGAAAGTGTGTGCCCAAATGCATAGCACCTCTTTCTCTATTCTCATTTCCTTGAGCTCAGTTATTATAAATATTTTTCAGTCATTGTGTCTTCAGCTAACTAGGTTTTCTAAGTACTTCTTTACTTCATTTTTTCAGGAATAAAATCCCACCACAACACGTATTTTTTGTTGGCTACACTCAACTACAGAGGAGCAATGCAGAAGCTTCCATTGCTAATCTCTGTTTAGCATTATTTATTTGTAGCCCCTTCAAAAGTTTTCCAGGGTCATTAACAGTTGTGTAGCCATATTGCATTTCAAATCAGAGTTTTTGTCTATGAGTGGATGGAAAAGGGGTGCTCCCCTTAAAGCCATTCAGACACAGGAGTTGGTTAAATCCTCCTGCCAAGGGCACTCATTAGAATAAACCCAGAGTTTGTTTTAAGGGTGGTATTTACATTCTTTATAAAACTTTACCTGGCTAAAACTTTGTTTGCTAGATATTAAGAAGTGTTGTGCATCCTCATGAGGGTATGATTTGCTGTAATAACTGATGTGAATACCGTTACTGTATTTAAATATTCAGCATGAAAACACTCATGTGGGCTTCATGAAAACTTTGTGTACATCAAACTGGTAGCAGAAACAAAATCATGCATTTTATTTACAGAAAGAAAGGGAAAAAAAACCCGAAACAGACCCTGAGGCAATGGTATGAGAATATTTTAACAACCCTAGACCCTGCAGGGGATTATAACTGGGGAGCATAGTCCTTTTTTCCCCTCCTCTGATCAATAGCTGCTCTGCTGCATCAGGCTTCCCTGTCAGCCAGCCTCCTTTGTGGGTAGCTGGAGATCATCCTTCAGCCCCAGTCTGCCTCTCAAAGTCATGCATTAAAAACACCACAAGAATAAGCTGGGTAAAAGGGCTGGCTAAGTGATGATGTGTTACAAGGGGAGTGTGAACTGTCTGTCTTGATTCTAAAAATACATCTGCTCTATGCAATCTTGCCTGTGGTACTCATAAGGCCAATGTGTGTGTATGATGAACCCATTCTATGCAAGAGAGAGGGCTGGATTTCCAACAAATATTTTTTGTTTTCTGAAAGAATGTATTCTTTCCTACTGGTTTATGAGCTGAAGGATGCAGCATCTTCACAGTCAACTCAAATTTTACTTCTGATGTATGCACAGCATACCATGATTTTTGGAGGCAGAGTTATTTGTGTCTCCTGTGTTTTCTGTAGAAGGCATAATATTTAGCACTGACTGTCTTCAAACCCATCAGCTGGTACCTCCTGAACCTTCCTTACACAACATTCCAGCATACTTTTTCAAAGCAAATCAACCTCTGAAAATGTAGGTAATGCCAGAATTATGGATGTTCCTACCACAGCAGTGAGATTTCCACCTCCACTTTCTCAGTTTGGCAGGAGAAGTATTCCCTAATGTGCTTGGTGTGATGAAAGCTGCCTTTCATCTCTTCTTCAGTCTTCTGAAACCAATGTCTATTATAAAGTATGTTATGGGGCTTGAGATTTGGTGGTGACATGGGCCTGTTGTTTTGAAATTATTTTCCATTTATGCAGCTGTAATTATTGTTTGTCACATTTCACAAATCTTGTCACAAAAGGCAGTAGTGAGAACATCATTTTGTTCTTCACAAGTCCAGCCTTATGAGCAGCTAGTCACATCCTGGGAGGTCTTGTGACATATAGATCATCTGATTGATGTTAGACTGAGTAAATATGGATTTGCTGCATCCCAGCAGTGATAGAGGCAGCTAAAATCCTTAGCTGTTTTAAATTGCACCTCATTTCTATGAGGGATGGCAAATTTAATGAAATTGTTTAGCAGATGAAGCATTATAGAGATCCCTTTAGATAAAATGAATGGCTTTAGCTAATACTGTTCTTCTGAGATGGGAGGGAGCAAGTATATCAAAAAGCATCATGTTTAATCTCATCATTTTCCTGTACTAAAGGCTTTTGTGAGTTATTAGGTGAAGCTATTTGAGTGGAAAACATGTACATAACAGATGAGTGTTTCACTCAAGTTATTATTTAGTTTTTGAGAGGTACTGCTACTTATGATTCTGACCAAAATGATGGATGCACTCAAATGGGTTAAGCTGAAGTCACTGTTGAGTGAGTCATCTACCAAAATCCAATTGCGTTGGAAATGGGGGAAATGTGTAGAATGTGAGAATTACTGTGTGCTTGGAAATATGAAAATAATCTTCTGAGCATGTTTTTCTGCAGCACTGAAAGAGCCTTTTCAGCGTTAGAGAGAAAATATAACTTCCTTTGAACAGCTGGGAAAACATGACAGAGTACTTGAGTATTTTCTGAAAGCTACAAAACCTACTTTTGGTGTTTGGCAAATGTGACATTCCTGCCATTGTTTTTGCACCAAATCTGGCAAGTCAGTGCATCAGTCTAGCCTGGCCTGCATCTGTGTCTCCTGTCGGTGATAAATAGGAGATAGTGACTCGTGGCAGCAGAGGATAAATGTGATCTGTATGGGAGGATGGTATGAACATGCCCACAGCTGAGCTCAGCATATGTAACTGTGGCAGCGTACACAAGACCTGTCTGCACCATGATGGATGCAGTTTATTAAAGCAAGCCATTAGTAGTAGCTGCCACATTTGATTAATTTAATAACAGGCTGAACAAAACATATGGGAGTGTATGTGAAGATACATACTTTGACAGAGGCTGTATATAGACAGTATGGCTTTGACAGTCTGAAATCTATTAGTGCTTTGATTAAAATGATGTGTGGAGCAGATGAGGAATACATCAGGACTACTTTTACAGGAAAAACAACCGCACTATATATATATATATATATATAAAGCATTTGTGATTCAGTAGCTGTTATGTCCCAATTTTTTTAATATGCTTTTATGAAAAGAAAATCTTTATAGGTTTTGTATTTCTTTTAGCATAATACTTCCCTTCTCCTCCCCTGCCTTTGTAGCACCTGGATTCTTTGCAATAGTAGTAGAAAATCATTTTGTAAACAAAGAAAAGCACAGAGCATGGTGCCCATGGCTCCGAGGTTGTGGGTTCGATCCCTGTGTGGGAGTCTCTTGGCAGTTGGACTAGATGATCCTTGTGGGTCCCTTCCAACTTGGAATAACCTGTGAAAGCAAAGTAGATAGACCCACTGTTGCCCAAATACACCAGGTGACAAGTGTATTGATCAATGGTTTGTCTAGGGTGTAATATCCTAAAAGAATATCTTACGTGATACACCTGATTATGGCCTTTTTTTAGGAGGGAACTATCTTTTTCAGGATTATGCTCACTCCATTCTGACACTGATTTGTGAAAACAGCTCTCCTTTCTCCCAGCTGTTTTTCTGGTGAGGCACAACTTGTGGTTCTGTTTTAAAGGCACTTAAGCTTCGCACTTAAACCTGTGTTGCATTTGAAGAGCGTGAGATTATTGTCTCCTTGTTAAAGCCCTTTGCCCTCTGACCACATCACTGGATGGGGTAAAAGCTTTTGTGTGGTATAACAACTAATTTTGTTTCGTTGTTGATGACAAGCACAATATTTACAGTGGCTTGATTATCGCGTGACACCACTCTAGGACAGCATAAAAATATATCCCAGTGTAGATACAGGTTGATGTCAGATATAGGAGGTCAGATCCAAGGAGTGGGTGGAGTGCCTCAAATGTTGCTTTTTTGTTATAGTTCCAGCATCTAAAAGCAGACCACCTCTGCCACCTCCTTCCAGAGTCTTGTCTCTTCAGTGCTTCCTGTGATGGACATTTTTTTTCTTTCCACCCCACATTTTCTTTGGAATGGCTGATTTTGTAGTATTTTGCCATTGAATTATTCATGTTTGCTCACAGCTCAATATGATTATCATATATACAGGGCCCAAACATAGATTGAACAGAGGTGGCAAAATACAGAAATGGATGGAGGGTTTCAGTTATATAATTCTTAGTAGAGTCATAGAATGGCTTGGATTGGAAGGGACCTTAAAGTTTGTCTAGTTCTAAGCCCCTGCCATGGCCAGGGACACTTTCCACTAGACCAGGTTGTTAGCAGTATCAGCTAATGTGAAGGAGAAACCCTCTTCTCTTTTATTCTGAGGGAAAAGCAGATTATTGTTGCAGAGATTTTCTGTTTATTTTCAATGAAGAAGATCCAGTTTTTGCACTTTTTGGCTCTGGGAAGTGAGACAAACATAAACAGTTTAATCAACGAAGAATCAAAAAGGTATTTCTGTTGCTGTGGGCAATCCAAATGGAAAAAGAATTTCTGAAGTCTTAGGCAAAAAAAGCTGACAGACCTGAGAATTATAACCTGTTTTAAGATACAATTATATATATACACGAGATATATATATATATTTGTGTGTGTATATATACAAAATTATATAATTAGATTTTTTTATTAAAAAATCAAGATTCATGGAGATTTGCATAATGCCTCCTTTTATAATTTTGTTGCTTGAGTTTTTAGGGGGAAAAGAGTTCACGTTTACAACTCAAAAAAATTGTGATTCCCCCCCAAGAATACTGTAGAACAGGTTGATCTTTGCTGGTTTTCCACTGGAGTCAGTGGAGTTATGCCATGAGTAAACCAAGGCCAAAGCTTTCTTTTAACTCATTGGGATGTTACAGTTAAGGAGCCTTTAACAAAACAAGTGTTTAACATTGATAATAAAATGTCCTAGCGGAGAGGAGGAGAGAAATAAGCTTTCTTGATCTGCCTTCTCACAGAAAACTGTTAAAGAAATAACTTCTTCTCTCCTTGCAAAAGATCCCAGTACCTAGGTATTAAAGGGAGCATTGTGAAAACCCTTCTTACTACGAGCTGTTTATTCAATTAACAGGATTAGAATCTGAATAACATTTTAAAGACTTAATTGCACACCTCTCAAACTGTATTTTCAACCCTTGGCTTATAAAACCAGGTTTAGTTTTAGAAGCCTCTTCTGCATCCATGGACAAACAGGTGGAAGGGGTAAAGAGCAATAGGCTGGGAATTTTGGCATGACCTCAGTGCATGAATATTAGCAGAGGCACGTGATTCTAATTCAGAAAAACAGGCAGTTGAAGTCAGCAAAACTATTTCTACCAGTCTTGGCTACAGGAAGATTCAGGTTTGCTCCTCATGGTCTGTATGACTACGACTTCTTAACATGAGGAGTTTCATCTCCCATGCAACCTACATAGGAGATGAAGTTTAATGCATAGAGAATTTGTTGTTCAATACATCCTAAAAGCAGACCCTTCTGAGGTGAAAAGCCATCCAAGTGTAGCATTTCAAGGTATTTCTCACTCCTGAGGGCACTGATATTATAATGATGTAATACTATATAGAGGCAGTTGGGTGTTTCAACAAATACTTATTAATAAATGATAATGCTTATTGGTCTGAGGGAGTTCCTGTGAACCTGACTACTGTAGAAACATAGACATATGTAATACTAAGTTTTTCAGCTGTTACATGAAGTATTGAGCCTAGAAAAGGAAGGTAACATTAATAACAGGTATTAAAACCAAAATGACCCCTTGGGATAGAAAGAGGCATCAATTAACCCTTCCTGTGTTTGCATGGAATGTTGCTGGCATTCATGTCCTCTAGCTACTCTTTGTTGATGAGGTTGCTAAAAGCATATCCACAGTAAGTAAAAAAACAGTGTTTTAATGAAAACTTGAATGGTGACTCATTTCCCCCCCCCTTTTTTCTTGTTTTTTCTTTCTTTTTTTGTAGACACTAAAACTAGTCACAGTATAAAAGCAGATTATGGGAAGGCTTGGCACTTATATTGTTCTGTTTCTGTGTAAAATAAAGCCATCATCATATGAAGTGTGTACACAACACAACAAACAACGGCTCCCTAGAAAAATAAAATCAAGTGATTTGTGAGTAACAGCTCTGTTTCAAAAAACTTTTGAAAATATCTGAGTCATCCTTGATTTTGCCTCTCAAATCACCAGTGCAAGGAGTTTATATTCATTATGCGCTTTCCCTATTTTCTCCAGTCATTTAATTTGTTGTGTCACTTCTTTGCTTTTTGGTACATTTTATCTCTTTTGTTGTTTCTTTCTGACTTTGTGGCCAACTAAAACATTAGATTCTTACTGTGGGAATCTAGCACAGATGGTTCAAATCCTGGGCTGAGCACATGGCTGGAAGGCACATCCAGAGGGCTGAGATGAGGAAGTCTCGCTCTCGGGCAACAGAGCATTTGCTAAGCCACTCCATGGAAGCTTCTTCCTCCATCTGGCCATATGTAGTCCCAGCCCTTCTCCTCAGTCCTGGGGAGAGCAGGATGGGAAGCTGAGCCTCCTCCATGTGTTTCGTCCTTGGATATCCTGCCTCTTTGCTTGTGCCAGTACAATGTGCAATGCTTTCCCACCCTCCTACAAGGGGACTTGGTTCTGATGAAAACCACCATTTAATGTGAAGGGAAGGGATGTGGACTCTATTTCTGCATGTTTTACTACCAAATGCTTCTGAAAAAAAGCTTGTAGGACAAGCTCTCTGGTGGAGCAAGGTACCTGTGCATTTAGATACCACGTTTTCTAGCACATGCAAGGCAAAGTCCTTTCAAGGCTGCAGGGAGAACTTTGCAGGGGGCTCTTATGTTTCATTAAAAAAAAAAAGTCTTTTATGCTTTGGATTTTAAGTAATCAAAACAAACCCCTCACCTACCTTAATTTAAAGATCACAAGATTCATACTGCTTTTTATACTGGGAAGCTTGTTTATTTTGTGAGGGAAGCTGCTGAAATAAAGTCTTGTTGAGGAGGGGAGGAAAATTGTTTGCTTTTTTTGCTGCAATTTTGCCTGCTGTTCTCAGTTATTATCTGCAAAGTTGTGAAATTCAGTTAAATCATTTCAGTCATCTCTTGGCTGCGGGAAATGCATAACTTGGAGATATAAAGAGTTATGACTGTTGTGAAGTATCAGTTGTGCATACTATGTTTTTTATACGATTTTTACTGACTTTATGGCAGCCAGAGATGCACTCACTCTTACAGGGCTGCCAGAGAGATCGATTAATATTTCTTTAAATATTAAAAACAAAAACAATGTGAGAGGATACTGAAGAGTTTCTAAAAGAGCAAAGAAGTTCCAAGAAATGTTCTTCATATTTGTTTCCTCTCAGATAAACTGAAATCTTGTTGCAATCACGGGAGAGTTTGACTTCCATAGACTTATGCAGGAAATGGACTGAACTAGGTTATGAGTGTTAGGCCAAGTTTGGCCTGAGAAAACACTAAAATTGCTTTGAAAGACACCCATTATTTTGCTTGATAAGATTTTTTTAAGAAATATTTTTCCAGTTCTGAACAGCCAAATCCTTTATTTTAAAAGAATTTCTTGGAGGACAGGGTGGGTGCAGGCTCCTCTGCTTTGTGGCCAAGCTAGCTAGGGTTTTAAAATGCCAATACATGGCAACATCTTTTGCCAGTAAGCTGTTTGGGAAAAATTATCAGGAAATGTTCTCTGTTAGGAAAACAAAGCAAATTGCAGCTGTGCATAACAATATAATGTTTGAGAATTTAAATATGGCATAAAACTCCTCCCTGTTCCTGTCCTTGTCTTGTTCATATGCCATTGTTATTACAGATGCTTGAGAAGATGAAGCAAAGAGCTATGGGTGTTTGTTAATATCCAGATTATATTTGGCATTTATATAATTCTTCCTCTGCATAAGTGCTCTGTAAAGGAAGTCATTGAAGCCATAGCGAAGTGTCCTGTCACCATCGCAGCTTAGTTGGTACTGTCACAGTTTGTCTCGGGTGATGTGGACTGGTAGTTACTAAAAAACAAGCAGGTGTTTTAGGCCATTAAGCCTTTTTGACTACTCATCAGTTCATGGCATAAAACAATAAGCTGAGGGAAGTGTTTAATAATTTTGTTGACCATTAATAATATTCACTGTTGCATTTAATCCAAAATGAAGTTAATGTCCTGTATAAACCTCATTTAAAGGGCAGACAGAGGTGTTGAGCAGCTGTTGGCCTCCTACGTCTAGAGCAACTGCAACACTGGGAGCAGTCAAAAGAGATGGTTCACATATGGCAGTAAATCAACAGTGCTCAGCCAACAAGAAAGTATTGTGCCACAAAAATATAGTTAAAGAAAGTAGCATCACACAAATATCCACTATTCATGCATTAGACAGATTTATCAGCCAGTACTTGGGTGACTACAGTGTAATTTAATCTGACCTGTAGGCAATAGATTCTGCTCTTTTGGGGAATTAGGAAATAATATGAAGGCAAGTGTCTCTTAATGGCAAGCATACATTCAGAGTTGAACATGTTAAAGGTATTGTATGTATCTGGAAGACATTAAATTGGAAACACTCTCAAAGTACAGGATTGTCAAAGAACGAGTGTGAAATGTAAACTTCTTGCAAACTTTCCTTTAGATATTGAGAATGTTTTTCCTCTTTTGCTCTTATTTTGCTCTTGGTGATTTTTAGTGCTTCTATTAATTTCAGATCTGCTTAAAGTGGACAGATGTAACTTATCAGGGCTCAAATGGGGAATAGCACAATCATTAATCACAAAGCAGAAGCCCTGGGCATGGAGTCAAAGTGCATTGTCTGGCAAGCAGTTTTCTACAGATTACTTGATAATGATATTAAGATTGATCACACAATACTGATCTTGCAGGTGATATGAGCTGACCTACTTTTAAAGGGGGTTAATTTGCAATTTTACTGTAGCAAATAGAGACTGTTGGCTTGTGTAATGCAATTTACTAATAGGATTCAAAATATGCACAACCTTAACCCTATCTGGGGGGAGAAAGTATAATCAGTTCACTTTGTCAGCCCTTTTTTTACTCCAGGGAAGGGTTGTTTTTGCAGAGATCAGGTTTTCAGATATTCATATTATTATACTGAAGTTTAATACTTAACGAACAAAAAAGATATAAAGACCTATTAGATAATCAAAGTGGTATAGAACAAAGGCTCATCTAACCCACTCCCCAAACTAAACAGGAAACAAAGTGGGAAAAGAAAATTTCCTCAATCTTTCTTTACAAATGAATTCTCCCTGCCAAATCCTAAGTCCTTGCTACAATGCATGGTGGATTGTAAAAATCAAACGTGGGCAGAGCAGTATTCAACTGTCTTAAAAATCTTTTCCTACCTAAACAATTCTATGATGCTGTGTTGTCTTAGATGAATTATTGAAATACCTGAACAATCTTACATACGTTTTAAATTTAAGAACAAGGCTGTAAAATTTTAGCTTAATGCTCAAAATGTTGTTTGATCAGAAACTAGATTTTTCAGAGAGAAAGTGGTAAGGAGATGTTGATGTTAATTTATAGTAGCCATAGCAACCTAGTTCTCGTTTTTGTAATATTCTGGTCTTACTGGATTTGAAGGGAAGGGAAGAAGGAACAGCTGATGTATCACAAGCAAAGTTTGTTCTGCCGAGACTGTGCTTTGTTCAGGTTTTTCTGTAGTTATGTCACCCAGTTTCCAGTAGCTGTAACAATCAGTTCATGCCAGCAGGAGTAGCTCAGGGAAGACAATAGACCTAAAGGAACAGTTTGAAAACTGAGGACTGAGCAATCAGCTCCCTGCTGTTATTTATGGGATCGATTCGGGGGGGCCTGGCTCTTCTAAGACATTCAGCGAGAGATTTCAGGTGTCTAAATTGATGTTGCAGGGATGTTCTGTGTGGGCTAAGTACCCAAACTTACGCATGGCAATGCTGAGGATTTTAAGAGTTCTTTTAGAGTTCTTTTTCAGATCTACCCTAAAATGGCTTTGCTCCAGATTATTGTCTTAATTAAAAGAGAAATCTTGCTCACAAGACGTGGTGGTATTTTAGCATGTGCAAGGAGTCTGTTCCAAGTAGGAGTTACATTCAATAAGTGTTGGAAAGGCTCACCTGACTGCCTCGAGCCCCATCGGGTCACAGAA
>WEKX01019624.1:58363-82270 GCA_013390025.1 Pitta sordida
TTACAGACACTGTCCAGCCATTCACTGTCGTCTGGCTCTCGGTGGGTCTGGTTTTGTGCTGATGAGCCCGAGAGCATTAAATCAAAAGGGCTCTGCTGTTTTATGAGGAGCTCTGCTTGCTCCTGTTCATCTCCTAGTTTTCTGCCTGAGCCTCTCTGGCTGGAGCCTGGGTGGCTCGGGACGAGCGGGGCATCCAGAGCTGGAAACCTGTTCTCATGCTGCCGCCTGCAGACGAGGTGGAGGCGGCTCAGAGGGGACTCCAGCCTGGGCTGGACACAGAGGTTAGGAGTTCTCTTTCTGCACAGCTCTCTTTTGGAAACAGTTCGAAGGAATTCAAGGAATTAACTGGAATGAATTGTCCCGGAATGAATGAATGAAACACACAAATAAAGAGAGTCTGCCTCAGTCAGGGGTGTGTTCTGTGCAATTAGTTCTGTTTCCTTTTAATGTAATATTTTTTTGTAATTATGAAGAGAAGACAAAAGGAAAAAATCAATTCAGAAATAACTGAGCTGCCCCCAGTTACAGAAACTAGTCTAGTCTTGCTCACCAAAGAAATGCAAAGCTCTAAAAAATGCATCTGAGAGCAGACTACTTCAGGAAGGCAAACCATTGTAAATGCATTTAAAAATATAGAAAATAGACATACCAAGATTCAGACATGGTTTGGTTAGTCAGGATCCTTTTTATGCTACTTTAGAATCAATGCAGCACTTCAGCTTCTAGCAATACAAATTCCCCATGTGCCTTGTTAGCCCTATGGTCAGAAAAGACTGGAGGGAAGTACAGTTTTGCTCATGAATTACTGCCTTGATAACTTTTCCCTTCTTGAAATGTTGCAGACAGGATGCTTGGTATGCCAGGGAATACCCTTGATTTTTACCTAATGGTCCCAATACAAACTGAAAAAAGAAATGTGCTAAAGGAATATTAAGTTAGTTGACGGTTATATTTTATCTTTTAACCTATAAAATGATCAAATAAGCTTTTTATAGTTCATAAAATAAAAATTCTTACTTAGTAGAGGGGTGCCTTTTATAAATTAGAATTAGTCTGGCAACTGCTACTTAGAATAATATGCATAACTGTTGCTTCTATTTTTAATTGAAATATTGGGGTTTTTTCCTAATTGGCAAAACCAGAAAAAATAATATGTATTTTTTATTAATTTACTATTTAATCTTTTTTCATAAAGAACTTTAGATATTCTGCTTTGTTAGGTGATTCATGCTGAAACATTTTCCAAATAACATCGAAATGGACAGGGCCACTGTCTTTTTGACTTATAAGATGGTTCTGATTTTAGAATGTACTTTAATGTGAGGAAGGAGAAAAAGTTGTTTTCAAGTAGTTCATGTGAAATAAAAAAAATAAATTTAAAATTTTAAATTTAAACTGCAGTGGAAATATTTCTAAATTGCTACTTGTATTTGAAGGCTTTTAAAGTTTTGTTTAACTCCCAAATGATGATTTTTCAGGTTTATTTTCCTTTCTCTCATTCAGAGCTAAAAGCATTTCTGCATTATACCCAACTGGTGGCACGAGCAAATGTTTGCCTTTGGTTTTCCAAGAAAAACATACAGAACTTTGGACCTGGGCCTCCTTGTTCTTGAAACTTGAAAGAGTACTTTGCCATTTGCTAATGATCCTTGCACGTTACACAGTAATTCTTCTTGGATGACTTTCCGGGAAGACAATGCTGCTTTCTGCAGGCTTTTCAAGAAGAAAACATTTTTCCAGTGCTGTAAGCAATGCTTTATCTGAGCACAGAAGAGATTTTAGGTAGGTAGGAATGTGGTAGAACTGCCCATTGCACTCGAACAGGAGAAGATCCCGGGTTCAAATCCCGGACTAGTTTTTTTTTTNTCTGTGAAGCCTGGGGCTGCATTTTTGTGCACAGACCATAGTAAGTCATTCAGATTTCTTAGCACTTCTAAACCATTTTCACCTAAAAATGCTTACCTTACAATAAAGTGAATTAAATGATGTCACCACAACTATAATAGGTGCTTTATTGTCTTCAGTACAGGAAACCTTGCCCAAGAAGAAACAAGGCACCAAAGTGACTTTATAGTCACACTGACCTCAAAACCCCGGGTGTAGTTCTAACCCTGGGTTCAGCCAGTGTGTTTTGCTCCGTGCCAGGCTTTGGGTGCCCTGGGAAGCCTGGCTACAACCCCTGGCTCAGCTGGGTTGCCAGTTCCTATGCCCCAGCACGAGCACTTGGAGAGTGCTGGCTTCAATCTCCTTTCCTTGGCTCTCCCTTGAAGGAGTGTTTGAAGCCCTAGGCGTCCTCTCAGCCAAGTACAGTAATCCCTCCCTACTTTGTGGTTCACCATTCGCGGGTTCAACACATCACAGGGGTTTTTCCTATGTCTTTACCACTACTTTGTGAATTTCACTTATCACAGCATCTTTCTGGGACCAACACTCCCCGATATTCGAGACATTACTGTAGTTAGTGCCTGGGCTGAAGGATTTCTGAAATGTGTCTCCCTCTGAAGATTTAGAAAAGTGCTTTTTCCCTAGGGGAAGGTGTGGATGGCTTGCTGGAATAGCAGTTGACAGGTGTGGCTTTGTGGCAGAGAATAATAGGTTGCCAGCTCATTTCACTACCCTCTCGTACCTCCTTTCCAACTGATTTTCACCCACTAGCATTTCTGTGGCTAATTAAAGAAGATTGGGACAGATTTGGAAGGTTTGGAAGATTTGAGCCTCCCTGCAAGGTGCCTGGTATGCCTGCAGAGCTGAGGTTCTCGGTGTCAGAAGAGAGGGGGTAGATCCAGAGAAAAAATGCTGAATTAGAGCCTGTGAGACCCTTGCCACAGTGACATTCTGCAGACAGCCTCTATTGCATAGCTGGGCTTTTTTGCTCTGTTGTTTTGATTATTTCCCTCCACACAGCTGTCTTTGTTGGCTTCCAGTGCCATCTAGTGGGTTTTTATTTTATTTCTCTAGGAGGTGATCCAGTACAGACACTTCGAGCCTATGTACCTGCAGACATTAATTACTTTCTGTTTTCTTCAGGAATGATCCATTTATAGATATCTATCGTCATTTCTGACACTTAAGGTACCAGAAGTACCTTAAACCAGAAGTTGAAGCATACCATAGAAAAATGTAGAACTGTATGTTTACAAGTAAGCTGATTGACAAATATCCTTTAATGAGACTTCTCAGGGAGCACATAAATGTTTTAAGCATTTTAAACATAAATGTTTTAAGCATGAATGTTTTAAGCATTTAAATAGTTCAGCAGATAATTTTCACTTGGAACTACTATTCCTATACTTGTGCACCTTGTTTTCTGTGTAGCTTTTTAAGTAAGTGGTATAAAAGTTGCATTCTGCCATTCATAAAAAATTGTACAGTCTAACCCCTTATTTTCTTTCATAGACACTGCTTGGGTTCCTTCACTGCTCAAATGGGCCTAAGGATACTGTGAAATAAAAAAACTTCTTTTTTGTTCTTTTAACTTCTGACTTATGTTGATAATATGTGATACCTTAAGGTTTATGAGTAAAGTGTGGGATCGGTTATTTAAGTTTTTTTCAGCTGCTGACCCAAATCTCTTGCCTTAATGGTCGTATTGATACAAGTGAAGTATAAATCCTAACCCTAACCTCATTAGTCCTATCTGGGGAGGTTTCTTAAGGAGATTTTGTGGGAATGCCGCTGACCACTCCTATATATTGTCCTTGCTTTACCTCATCAGGAGCTGGATGATACTTTCATGACCCTCTTGCTGTGCTGACCTGAGCCCTAAGCTGTTCAGAGGCCGTGATAAGCCACTGGCTCTCTGCAGGCGATGCTCACTGCCTCCCCAAAGTCTGATACTGCTGCTGGAATGTCAGCTCTGGGGATTTTTATTCTTCTAAGACTATCCCTGGTACCAGTCCTGTTCAGTTTGGTTTTACAGTCAGTATTGCTGGAACAACCATGGCTGAGGCACTGGTGCTTTCTGTATAGATTCAATCAGGCCACTTTCTCTGTGCCAGCCCAGGACACTACAGGTACAGGAAGGGGATGAATTTTTTGTCAGTGTCATCCTGGTATTTCAGTGGGAAGGAGAGCCTAGTTTGGAGAGGGTCTGTGGTAAAGCCATGTGTCTTGTTTGCCCTTTTACTATATATGCATGTGTTCTCTATTTTCTCAAGTGAAAAAGCAGCTTATGTAAAGGTGGATTGGGACACACCATGCTACTTTGGGGTATTTTCTGCAGTTGGGCCTTGGGGACACGAGTGTTGAAGGTTCTTGATGACTTCCCTTGTGAATGGTGAGCACCAAGAGTGTGACTGTCCACCAAAGTCTGGGGTTTCACAATCCTGCCTATTGTGCCTAAACCCAGAACGTTGTATATGCCCCCCAAAGCAGACGTTTTACTGTGCCTGTGGCCCTCCCCTGCAGGGCATTGTCCTGTGGAGTGCCCAAGGCTCACAGACAGGCTCTTGAGTTGGCACTGTCATGACTTTAGTGAGTAGGATGGCCCTGGGGCTGAGTCAGTCTTCTCAAATGCTGCCATACATTCCTGGCAGAGTCCCTCAGATACATCAATCTGAGCTGTCGTTAGGCAGGTGCTGGCAATGACAATGCTGCTTCAAACCGTGCAGTGAGAGGAGTGGTGAGAAACAACCTTTGGTCTTTCTTTGAAATGTGTATATCAAATGTATATTTTAAAAGACTCATTTCAAAACATCCTGCCATGAAAAGGAAGAAAACTGTGAGTTATAAGGTGCTTAATTTCTGCTACTTGTGCAAATGTGGCAAGTAAAGAGGAAGGGAGGACTCACCTGTCCCATTGTTTGCAAGTTTATTACTGATGGCAGAGTAACTGATGTTCCCAAGGACTTCTGTGAAAAGGATGATAGCACAGGCCTCCAAGTGTTAGCATTTTAGATGCATTAAGCTATCTAGACTGCATGTGAAAAATATCATTGCCTGCTGTGCAGCTAATGTGCCCATCAGTTATGGCACAAACTATTCTGTCTCTTGGAAACCAGAGGAGACAAAACTCAGTGTCATTGAGGTGGCTTATAACTACCTTTTTTTTTTCCACAACACTTTGTGAAGCGACTGAGTCCCGAAGTTGAAAGTGTTGCAATACATATCTTAAATGGATTTGCATGTGAGGCAAAGAACACTAAGTGCTTTAAACTTGGTAGCAGGAGATTTTTTTAGTGTATTTCAATTTATTGGTAAAGGTTTTCCCTCCAGTAGTCTGTATGCTGCCTCCTAGGTTGGGCAAAAAAAATTAAAAAGACCTTTGTAAAAATGGTGTCAGTATGTGCACACATATATACAAATTTACACACAGGCATGCACACACATTATAGCTTGTTTTGCACACTATAGCACAGCCATGTGACAATTTGTTGGGTCATCAATACCTACACCAGAAATGGAAATGACAGCTGTCAAGTAGTCTGCAATGGTAGGGTTCAGATTTTAGCTAAAATCAGTCCATAATTTCAGGTGTTTTCTGGGGTTTTTTCCTACCCCAGAAACTCATTTTCTGTAGCCCTGATAATGGCAGCTCTCTCTAGAGGGTGAGTTAATTAACTTACTCATATTAGAAACCCCAGTTGAGGACTTGCTGTACACATTGTCTTTCTGCAATGCTGGTTATGATCTAGGTGTGTTTGGCCATCCAAAGAGCACCCTAAGTGAGGTCAGGCATTCTGCCAGACAGGTCCTGAGCAGTCACTTGGCTGGCTAGCATTTAAAGAGACCACATATCAAGATACAAAGCTGGTCAGATACAGCCTTATGGGACATAAGATTATGATTTTTCTTTGAGATGTCTTGACACTTGGTATGCCAGGACATTACATTGCTCCATAAATTCACCTAGCAGCTAAAGCAGAGATTACAGAAAGGTGAGAGGCAACCTGCCTTTGTCATTTGCCTTTCAGAATGATGCTGTGTCAGTCTCTGCAGCAGCAGCTCGGCAGCAGGCACTGTCCCTCTCTGAGTGGCCCAGTGTCACTGGCACAGGGGTGCTCAGTCAGTGGGCGGCACTGGACAGGTGACCAGCACTGCCAGGTTGCCCCATGCTGCTGTTGTACACGCTGACAAACCTACCTCAAAACATCTGCTTGGAAATACCAAGCCTTTTTCCAGTAGGAGCCAACAGCTAAATACTAGTGGAGATGTATTGGATCAGACTTTGCCTTCACTTATTGGCAAGGAGCTCCCAGCTTGTCATCTCCAGGCACGACCTCTAGGTTCCCCTCAGCCTTGCTGGGCCATAGTTTTAGGACAGAGGATTTTTGTTGTGAACACACTGGTCACTTCTAGGTGGCTGCAAGATTTTACACACAGCTGCATTGCTAAAGCAGCGATATTTCTGGGTGGCTCCCCTCACCTCCATGCTATCTGTGAATTATCAGTGACACACTCACACTCACGGTGTCTTGAAATAGTTTTCTTGTAGCACAGAATATCAGTTGAATGTTTCACAAAATCTCAGACTCTTTGAAAGCTCATTTTTAACAATTTTTCCTTTCACGTATCACCAGGCTTTAAAATATGTTCTTTTCAATAGTTTCTCTTTTATTAAAAACCAGCAATAAAACCCACATGAGAATGATACACAATGATCTACTTAATGTTCCTAATTTACTCTGTGATTTCTAGAGAACAACAAATGATTTGACAAAGACCTTGTTGCAAACAACTTCCAAGTAGAAAGAATGGCTGGTTCTAGCAAAATCCACTCACTCCCAATATTCTCTTTGGAGTGAAACAATAAGCACATGACTTGCCTCCTCACATTAATAAGTGGGTTTTGGTGTACGTGATAATATTAATTGAACAGAAACTCATACGAGTGTAAAATTCATAGTAAAGATGTCTTTATTCCAAAATAATAATAATAATTATAATAATAATAATGTGTTAGCCAGACAACTACAAAACATCTACACAAGACTTTGGTAAGAAATGTTCATGGTAGCTTTTTTCATAATTCCAGAGCAAACAAAAACAAGGAAGGAAATCTAAAAATGCAATCAAACAAGACTTTGTTTCACCTGTATGCAGCACACAGAGTCCTACTGTACATTTGTTAAGCCCCTAACTTTTTTATTATGCTTAAAGCTTCTACAGTTTGTATATTAGAAAAAAACCCAAACATACGCACAATGCTAAGATCTGAGAGTTGAGGTCTACAAAACTGGAGTGACATCTGTGCTTTCAGTTCAGCAGGATTATTCAGGACATCAGAACAATAACAGTTCTCATTTTTATTGACTGATAATCAGTGGCTATTACACTACTAGAAATTTTACAGTAACAATGCAAGACTTCTACATGTTGTGTATCGGAGCGCTTTTTTTTTCTGAGTAGAAAATCAACCTCTTATTTTTTCTTCATTTGTTTTTGTTTGTGTTTCCTTTTTTTACAAAATGTAACAAGCTTAAATATTTCTCTTGTATCAAGTTAGAAGAAAGACAAGTGATTTGTAAAATGTTTCAACAGAAACACAGTGTGAAACACTGAACCTAAGCAGGAATGATCACACATTTCTGACCCGGTGCAATCTACCTTGTAATTTCATGTATTAACATGATGGGGAAAAAATTATTTCCAACATTCATAACTTTATGAGCCTAAGAGAAATGACTGGAAATCACATTGAACAGCCTTCTAAGAGGAAAAATAAAGTATATGGATAATCTGATTAGTAAGACCCACAGAGAAAGGAATGCCAGGTTGTTTTAATGGACAATTTTGTGGGAATGTTCAGAAAGATGTTTTATATTTCCTGTATACCCAAAGATGGATTTGGACTATGTAGACTTTGTCAAAGGGAGTTCATCAACTTGATGAACTGAAACAAATGTGAAAATGAAAACACAGCACTGGTTTTAGTTGATTATTATTTGCCAAAACATAGTCTTGCAAGATTAGCTTGAACAAGTGGTAAGGACTGAGAGATAAAATATAGTTGCTGAACTCATAGCATATTTTTTCCATTCAGGAGAAAATTTCTTCTTCTATTCCCTCTGTCCCAGGTTCTCACAGATCTAAGCCTTCAAAACCAGTCTGTCACACGTTTTATGGTCAAAGAGTATTTTTCTGAATGACTGGTGTCAGCTGGGCCAGTCTCTGTCAGTTCACCCAGAGTGGACCACAGGTGGGGTGTGGGTCTCGATGGCAGATGTAGCTTTGCATTGATCTCTGCAGCTGTCTGCTCCTTCACCTGAAATATGCTCAGCTGGCCACTCCTCCAGTACCTATGTAATTCCACTGTTTTTTTGTGGGGTTTTTGTTTTGGTCATAGAGGGATGACGTGCAAGGTAAGCTCATAAATGCATTAGTGAGGGATGGCCTTGCTGCTATGGTTTTACAGCAGTGCTATAGAGACATAAAAGGCAGAATTTTTTGAAGAGGCACAAGAAGGCAAACTATCTGAATTAATATTGTGAACCAAGCTGTGCAAAAATGTAGATGTTTGGTTTTAGCATTAAACATTGTTTTGTTCTTTTTTTTCTCCTGGTTTCGTTGTCTGTGGGTTTGCACCCATTTAATTTAGCAGCATCAGGAGAGGCTTAACACTGCAGTTGATTCCATTATTTCTCTGGCCCTTCCTGTATTCCAAATCTGCAAAAAGCAGTGCAATACCTTGAGGGCATGGGATGGAACAGCTGTGAAAGTTCTGCACAGCCCTTGCAGTATTCAGTGGAGAAATGATGATGAAACAGTCGTACAATGTAACCAAACCTGCCCATCTGGGTTCAAGTACAGGGGGGTTATGAGAAGATTCCCCAGGGTGGTGTTGGTGAAGTTGAAGAGGCTCTGTGGGTTGTGGTGGGAACACTTAAAACCCAGGTGACAGGGCTGTGACCAAGTGTTAAGTGAGCAAAGTACTTAAGGCTGGTTTAAAGAGACTATGAAATAAAATTTTCTCCATTCATTTCTCTCAAGCTGGTTTCAAGAGTCAGCATCAACAGTCTTTATTTTCAGTGCATTGGTATTACGTACTTCTGTAGAGACATAGGTGTATGCTGCTTTTCCTGGACCAAATGAGAATTCATCACCTTCACTTCTGAATGTTCAATTACTAAACTTACACGGCAATATTGTACTCCAATAGCAAGTGAAGCCCAAGGGTCTCGCTGGTCCTACACCTGATTGTGCATAGGGTAGCTAGTATGTCTACAAATGGGTAATCCTCAAAAATTACTTTGTAGATTATTCTATAGTCTGAGCAAAAAACCGCAATTAATGACACTGCTGAAAAAGTATTCCTGCATCAATCTGTAATTACTTTATTAAGAGACTGACATTTTTTCATTTCAGAGGCTCCCTTCCCTTTGTTTGTGTTAAGGGATACATGACAACCTGGCTCCCCTTTTCTCTACCATTTTTGTTACGTTATGGACTTATTTCTGCCTTCACCTGTGGTTAACATCCTCAAAATATTGAGTCTAATTTTGTAGCATCCCTCATACTGAAGACTTTCTGTAACAGCTGTTGCAACTCTCTGGACCAATTTCTCTTAGTTCTGTATTTACTTTGAGAGGCAGTGGGTAGATCCAAAGTAGGAGTATGGAATCTAAATATGACATTGACGTTTTCCTTGTGTGCTGTTTTGACTGTGGCTGTGTAGTGGCCAGACATCCCTATTGAGATGCACAATTTCCTTTTCAAGTTTTAAAGAAACAAAGACAATTTTGCATGGACCACAGCATCCATGTGAAGAAAAGTATTTAGGTTTATTATTATAACTATCAGCTTAACCCAATAGTGTGAAAAGATAAACATGCACCTTTATTATTATTAAACCAGCATTACTGAAATTACTCCTTGGCATAGTTGTGTAATCATGTAGGCACTGCTTTGGATTTTCAAAATCAAATCAAGAGAGAAATCCTCCCACATATGAAACATGTCATTTTAGCTTAGTTATGTTAACATGCATGCATCCCATGTCTTTACAAGTGGTATTTCTATATGGCTATTCCATGTCCACAGATATGTCTGTATTTTAGTTAAATAACTCATGACTTACTATTTTTATGCATTAAGGGCTGGCTGGAGTACCAAAGATTTACTCTCAGCATAAATCTGTGACAAAATATTTATAAAATATTTTCTTGCACCAGCAAGACTAAAAAGCAAACCACACTGAAAAATGAAAACTAATATACACTTTATATTTTCTTTTGTTGTTTTAAAAACCAAACCAAGGTTGACTTTCCATTTAGCTCAGAGTGCATCACTTGGAACCTTGTGTTTTATTAACAAGGATGAACATTACATGCCCTTAGCTCCTTTTTGTCTTTGCAGCTGGTAAACTGAGTACTTTTGGACCTCTTCTTTACCATCATGTAGCGTTCCTGAATTCCACCTCCACAGAGTGTAGAACATTCTGTCCAAGCAGTCCATGGTTTCAGCCTACAAACTAAAAAAATAAGTGATTAATGTTTTTAGTAGTAGAAACACCTGTTAAGTGTAATCAGGGTGCACTTGTCA
Organism: Pitta sordida; assembly: GCA_013390025.1. Classification (NCBI taxonomy): domain Eukaryota; kingdom Metazoa; phylum Chordata; class Aves; order Passeriformes; family Pittidae; genus Pitta; species Pitta sordida. The sequence goes on from WEKX01019624.1 coordinate 68,843, forward strand.
AACACTGAAAAAAGTATTAAAAAAGAAATTTACTGTCTACTTTATAAAAGACAGAAAAAAATTAAGAAACTGTTAAATGTCAGAAAAGCATGAGCCACAACACAGCAGTAACTGCTACCCAGACAATGTAGACTATAGCATGAGATATTGTGTTTTCTTGATTTGAGGAATCAGTGCTTGATAATATTATCCCCCATTGAAAAGACAACATAAGCAGATATCTCTTAGCAGCCTAAATTTGAATCACATTATTGAGGTGGAAAGGAATTCAGTTTTGAAATTCAGTATTGGATCCAGAAACAAATATTTTAAAAGTTCAAAGGCAACTGGATGTAAAGATTATCACCCAGATCTGCAGAAACTGCAATCAGTCCTTTGCCAGGTCTAAATTTTTAATTATTTGGCATTCCATAACTTTGTGTGGAGTTGCTAAAATATTTTCAGTGATGGGACATTGAAAGATGTCAGCCTTTCTGCATGGTGCCCTAAAGTTTTATTGCACAAGTTTTTGGTGACAGGCAAACACTGAAAGGGGGTATGTTTTATTTTATTGATAAAACTTTGCCTAGACTGAAATGCTGAAGATGTTCACAGGGTCACACAGGATATTCCGAGTTGGAAGGGACCCACAAGGATCATCACGTCCAACTCCCAAGCGAACGCCCACCCAGGGGTTGAGCCCACAACCCTGGAGCCATGGGCTCTCTTCATCTGAACTTCACATCATCTAGGCCATGCCACTGAGTTTCTCATCCAGTCTTTTCTTAAACACGTCCAGGGATGGTGACTCCACCACCTCCCTGGGCAGACCATTCCAATGAGAGATCACTCTCTCTGTGAAAGAGCTCTTCCTTACCTTCATTCTAAACCTCCCCTGGTGCAGCTTAAGACCATGTCCTCTTGTTCTGGTGCTGGCAGCCTCAGAGAAGAGATTCACACTCACCTGACTGCAGCCTCCCCTCAGGTAGTTGTAAACAGCAATGAGGTCACCTCTGAGACTCCTCTTCTCCAGGCTGAACACCCCCAGTTCCTGCAGTCGCTCCCCATAGGGCTTGTTCTCCAGTCATTTCACCATCCTTGTTGCCCTTCTCTGGACCCTCTCAAGCAGCTTAACATCCTTCTTAAACTGGGGAGCCCCAACTGTACTCAAGATGTGGTCTGACCAATGCTGAGTACAGGGGAAGTATAACTTCCCTAGTCCGACTGTCCACACTGTTCCTAATACAGGCCAGGATGCCATTGGCCTTCTTAGCCACCTGGGCACACTGCTGGCTCATATTAAGTTTTCTGCCCACCATTACTCCCAAATCACTCTCCATTTCACCACTCTCCAGCCACTCATCCCCCAGCTAAAATTGGTGCATGGGATTGTTGTGTCCAAAGTGAAGAACCCAGCACACAGACTCGTTAAATCTCATATTATTAGAATCTGCCCATTTCTCCAGCCTGTCAAGGTCCCTCTGAAGGGCCCTCCTACCCTCTGGCAGTTGAACATTTGCCCCCAGCTTGGTATCATCTGCAAACTTGCTGATGATGGATTCAATTCCTCCATCCATATCATCAATAAAGATATTAAACAGTGCCAGGCCAAGCACTGATCCCTGTGGGACCCCACTAGTGACTGGCTGCCAGCTGGATGTGGCACCATTCACCAACACTCTCTGAGCTCGTCCATTCAACCAGTTCCTAACCCAACACAGAACGCTCCTATGCAATCCACAGTCTGAGTGTTTCTCCAGAAGCTTACCATGGGAAACCATGTCAAAGGCTTTGCTAAGATCCATGTACACAACATGCACGGCCTTTCTATTGTCAACCAGGTGAGTCACCAGCTCATAAAAGGAGATCAGGTTTGTCAGGCAGGCCCTACCTCTCCTATATCCATGTTGACTAGATCTAATGCCACAGTTATTTTGCAGGTGCTGCTTAATAGCACATAGGATTATTTCCACCATGACTTGTTCTCACAGCATGCAGTCAAGCTGCTCACAAACTCTTCTTATGCAGGAAAGACAAATAGCCATGAGCATAGTAAAAATAGTTTCACACTCACCTGGGTATTGCTCACTATCTATATTCTTTTTTGCTTGTTCACTTCTCCTTTTCTCCCGGGCCTCTTTCCAGCGCCTTTTTTCCATACCTGGGCCTCGCAGGCATTTCCTTACTCGACATTTTGTACGTTGAACAGTTTCAGGGCATGCTGTTCCTCCAAACTGTGGCTCTATTTTAATCATTCTTGTCCTGATCATGTGGCCCTTTCCACAAGAGGTATTGCATTCAGACCACTGGGACCACTCTGTTAGTTCACAGTCAATGGCTGCAAAGAATAAGAAACATGACACAAAACCCATGAGATCTAAACATAAGGTCAAGAAACACACAGATGGGCTGTATTTGGTTTCTGTGGCCATGTTTTGGTTGTGTAGGGGGGAAGGCTATTGGGGAGGTTTCTTTGAGAAGATGCCGGAAGCTTCTGCCAAGTCTGGCAGAGCGAATGCCAGCCGGCTCCAGGCCAGACCCACCACTGGCCAAGGCCAGGNAGACTCCTCTCTCTGAGGGACCATAACGTCCACTCCTGTCCCCCCTCACCTCAAGGCGGGGAGGAGGTAGATCTTGAAAGGAGTGGGCTGAGGGGGTGGAGTCTTTAAGATTTATTGTATTTCTCATTCTTAAACCCAGATTTTGTTAAAAATAAATTCTTAATATCCCCACTTGGAGTCTGTTTTTCCCATGACAGAGACTAAGGGATTTCTTCTGGTCCTTAACTCATGAAACTCTTCATTATACATATTTTCTCTGTCCTGTTTGTTTGCAGGGGGGGACTGAGAGAGTGGCTTTAGTGGGTCCTCAGCATTCAGCCAGGGCCAAACCACTACATGTGCCTAATGAGATTTTGCACCCTGAGTACATGAGCACAACTTAAGCCTCCAGTCTTCTCAGCAAGTGTTCTGCTGAAAGGTTTTGCATGTCAAATTTAAGAGTCCGTTTCTAGCAGAAGTATTATTTGACACTTTCCTCAATTTCTTTTTCAAGAGTGGTGCTGGCAGATCACTAAAATTACAAAGAACATATAAATAATTCTCCTGTGCCTTCTTCAATTTTCCCACCCATATGTCTGTTTTGTAATGAAAAGCTGTTGAAAATTGAGTTATATTTAAAAAGAATTTTCTACCTCTAAATCTCACTTTCTGGCAGTGTTATGCNGTCTGTTTTTCCCATGACAGAGACTAAGGGATTTCTTCTGGTCCTTAACTCATGAAACTCTTCATTATACATATTTTCTCTGTCCTGTTTGTTTGCAGGGGGGGACTGAGAGAGTGGCTTTAGTGGGTCCTCAGCATTCAGCCAGGGCCAAACCACTACATGTGCCTAATGAGATTTTGCACCCTGAGTACATGAGCACAACTTAAGCCTCCAGTCTTCTCAGCAAGTGTTCTGCTGAAAGGTTTTGCATGTCAAATTTAAGAGTCCGTTTCTAGCAGAAGTATTATTTGACACTTTCCTCAATTTCTTTTTCAAGAGTGGTGCTGGCAGATCACTAAAATTACAAAGAACATATAAATAATTCTCCTGTGCCTTCTTCAATTTTCCCACCCATATGTCTGTTTTGTAATGAAAAGCTGTTGAAAATTGAGTTATATTTAAAAAGAATTTTCTACCTCTAAATCTCACTTTCTGGCAGTGTTATGCAATAAGCCATATTCACTGATACCATTATATCTTAAAAGTTTTCATCTTTCAGCACTGCTTAACACTTACAGCCCCAGTGAATAATAAGCAAAATGATATTTCTCATCATTTAAGAAAAGCTGAAGGAGCAATTACAGTGTAAAAGCCTTCGTAAAAGCCTTTTTCTGTGAAAAATAATGTAATTTGTGATAAAAGCTCATAAACCAGCTGGCAACAGAATGCTAAAAGCAATCATATTCATTCAGCAGCACCTTAGGCTCACCCTTCAAAAAGACTGCAAAGCAACGAGAAATTTCCACTACCTGAGAAGTGGAGGATTTTACTGGAGGATTTTAATGGAATAAGGTAAAAAAGTCATTGCAGCTGTCTCCACACCATCCACTGGCTCATATGGAATTGCAGGGTGCAAAATGATGCAGTTCAGAAATGCATTAAAGATGGAGAAAGCCTCTTTTGTGCTCTTTCTGTGAGCAAAAAGAATCAATCCCACAGGTAATTTTAACTCCTTTTTCCATCCCTCCCAGCACATGTTCTGCATTTGAGTAAAAAAATCTATTTAATGATGCTGACTTATTTACTATTGGGAAGTTCACAAACAGCTGCCAGTGTTAAACAGGCAGAAATATGTACCCACAGCAATACTCGTCATCAGCACCAACTAAGGCAAGCTGAATTTAAGACATAATCATATTCCAGCTCTCAATTGCTAAAAGTCTATACTAATAATAATCCTTTTAAACATCGTGCTGTTGATATCCCTCCTATCTGAGAAGTGATGGTAACAAATGGTGACAGAGTTTTGACCCATAGACTGTGACACTCTTAATGAGCCTCCTCTTTCCAGGGAGTTGCCCCCACTTACGGCATTCTGGCAGCATGCATTTCTCTGCTTGTTCCAGCTCCTCGTTGCAGTCTCCAAGCTCAGCAGCAGATTTCAGCATCCTTTGCCGGGTTCGCATCCCCTTCCCACATGTTACACTGCAGTCACTCCATTCAGACCAGGGGGAGAGTAGACAGGGGATGGTATCTGGTGTGAAAATAAAAAGGTCATGAATTCTTGTTTTAAATAAATTGTGAGGGTATACATTTTAAGAATAATAAAGGTGGAATATGCACTATGTTTTATTCATCATCAACAAATTATACTTTCTTGTCATGAGCTTGTTGCTGAAGAACCTCAGGAAACACTGTATTAAATTGAAAGGTTAGCTTGATTTCAATATCTTTTCTTCATTATCTTTTTCTATAGCTTTTTAATGTCTGCAAAGTCTCAGTGCATCTGAAGAATAAATAGTTTAAGAAGCTATGTTTCAATCATAACTCCTTTAAAAAAATCTCTGGATGGTTGCAGTGGACAGAATTGCAAGTCAAATTAATTTAGTCTAAAATGTGAAAATTCCATATTTTATCTACCAAAAATATTTCTAAACTTATTTCTAACTTTGATGAAAATCTTACTATTTCTTAAGAAATTAAAAGCAGTATTAACAGTAACAGTAAGGGTGAGACTGGCTGACTGCATGAAGGGGGCATCTCAATTCTGAACAGTTTATGGGCTAAAAGGAGAGAGCACTGTTTTATTTGTTTTATTCTAGCCTTATGACTAAAGGTACCTTATATTCCATAAGTTGTTTAGATATGGCTTGCTCACATACACACCACTATATGGGTCATACAGTGATGGGATACCACTGAATATTTGTTAGTGTTGCTCTCACTCTGATGCCGAATGCAGTACTTAGTGCACATTTCCTAAGAAACCTAATTTTAGGAAGAATAAGAAAAAAACAGTGTTGCTTCTGCTTTAGCTATGCTCTTTGTGAGCTGGAACAATGTGAAATGATGCCTCTCTATTGCAAAGGAGATAAACTCCTGGACACTTACGGCATTCAGGCATCATGCACTTCTCTGCCTCTGTAGTTTCTGCCTTGCACATGGATCCATCAGCAGGAGTCATCTTGATCATTCTGTGCCGTCTCTTCATCCCTGTGCCACAGCTAGCACTGCATTCGTCCCACTCACCCCATTCAGTGACAAGGCAGCTGCTGGGAGCTATCCAAAGTGGACAGAGAAAATTGTTCTTAAGTAAGGCTTATCTACAAAATCGTCAGGGCAGTGCTATTGGCTGAATTTTATAAAGGTAAATAAAATACTTACAGCATTCCTCATTTACAATACATTTCTCAGTCTCTTCAGTAGGCACTTTGCACATGGAGCCATCCTCAGGGAACTGTTTTACGTATCTCTCCCTAGATCTTGTTCCCATTCCACACGAAACACTACAGGGGGACCATGTAATCCAGTCAGACATCATGCAAGTGGAACCATCTAAAACACAGAGAACCATTTCAATTGCGAATATTGACAGAATTGCTGATATATCTGTAACTGCTCATTTGTGTACAGTATCATTTTTATGCTGCCTCTCCCATTGTTCTCTCCTCTGCTGCTCCCTTTACTCCTTTCCTTTATACTTCTGTGTTCTTCATGCACTGACTCAGCTGAACTGCAAAACTGACCACAAACAGCTTCAATTGGTGTTCCTCAGCAATTGTCCCCCTTTTTGCTGTAACTCAAGACATACTACAGAAAACAACAGCCTTAAGAACCAGAAAGGAAGAGTAAACCCTACAAGGCCCTCTACCTTTCATTCCTCATTACCTTCATCACTGCAGCCTGGACCCATGCATGGCTGAAAATCTTGGGTATCTGGGCAGGGCACACTGAGGTCCAGCTGAGCTTTAAGCATTCTTTGCCTCATCCTCTTTCCCTTTTCACAGGTAGAAGAGCTGCAGGCTGACCATGGGGACCAGTTTGAATATATGCAGGTCTCGGGGGTATCATCTAAAATGTAAGGAAATCCATTGAATGTTAAAATAGTCTTCCATTTTCTTTCTTTTACTTGGCTGATGATTACTTTAGATTCTAATAGGATGCATTCTTTCCTTTTGCATTCTATCTTCTCTATTTTAGCCCAGAGGAAATAAGAATTACCAGTTGCCAACTTTCATTTAAAAAAAAAATTATTTGAATGCCAAAAGGCTTCTCTCTTTTATCACCTGTATTGTTATTGTCATCTTTTAGGTATAGATGCAATTTCTTTTCTGTGGAAGGAAAGGCTAATAGTAGATAGCAGAAGAGATGAAAACCTGAATCACTGTTTGACAGTGAGTGGAATTTTTGCTTCTAAGTCAGTTTTGTACCTTATCTACAAATGACAGTGGAGAATGAAACAAAGTATAAATTAGTACCACACAAACTGATTTAAAATGTACCTTCTTCTTTTTCCTCCGGTGCTAGATCTGCCACAATATCGTCTATGTTATCAGGAATGATATTGCATTGTTCCCCCTGCAAAACAAATTATTGTGGAGATTGAATACAGGAAACTCAGAAATTAATGCAGTCTGAGTGGCTAAACCAGTATCCTGTGAGGCACTACTGCATCTGCAGCACCTTTTTCTCTTCAAATTCCTAGGCATACTGAAAAAAATCCCCAATTAAGTAAATTCAATACCAGAAGTAGGAGAACTATTACCTTAAGACAGGTTTAATTATTTTCTGCCATTATCTTTTTTGTAGGTAGTTTAAGGAGTATAGATTTGGAGAGAAGGGGGAGGAAGGATTGGCTTTTGGGTTTATGTTCACTTGAGAATTTTACATGTATATTGTACCTTGCGTGCAATTCTCTCAATGACAACTCTGGCCACCAGCTTGATAGATCCTCCTTCTGGATCATAAAATGGACTTTGAGGATGATCTAAGCTCGTAAGTGGTCTGATCTTCTCCTGAGGCACTGTAGGTTTGTTAGGAGACTGCAATCAAAAAGAAAAAAAAAATGCTAAAAAAGAAACTAATAATTAATACTGCAATTGATCTGCAGAAATTGAAACTTCCTTGAAATGTTAAACAGCTAAATTCCAATGTAAGATGAACTTGGTACATTCATACTTAATGGTAAGGGGATTTTCGGGTTGTTACATTTTGGTTTGGTGGGGTTTTTTGTTGGTTTTTGGTTTGTTTGATTTGGTTTATTTTTTGGGGTGGTGGTTGTTTTGTTTTGGGAGTTTGGGGTTATGGGGTGGGGGTTGTTGTTGTGCTTGATTGATTTTGGTGTTTTTGTTGTTTTCCATTTTGCTTTGTCAGGAAGTACGTCTCTGTACTTCAGGATTCAGGCCTGAAGCTGGGTTCACAATCAGATACATACTTTGTTGTTTGGTTAAATAACTATAACAAAATATACAATATGTCACCAGAGCTCTATTACAGCAGGAGAAATTCCTTAGATGATAAAGAGATCAAGTCCGAAAGGAAAACCCCAACCACCTCTTGTCATCCAAGATGGGAATGTGTCCTATTTGAGGATGTCACTTCAGCTGTCTGTACTGCCTGCATAGACACACAATGTGGGTACATGTCACCAATGGACACCTAACCTGTTCAATTCACTTGACAATAACTTGTTTGATCAAAACCAGGACTTTGCCGGAGGGTGATTTGAATCTATTCCTTGACTGAGAGATTGATGGAGGCAGAGAAAATGGATGGTTTTAGAGTCTCGCAAGTGATGAGAAATCAAGTGTCAATCCTTGCTTTAAGGAATAATTACAGTTTTCTACGCCAAACAAAACAGTTGGCATTGGATTACAACAGTCCAAAACTCAAGTTGCTGTGGCTATTGGTGGCACACAGATCTGTATCAAAGAGGTTTGACACCACAATGCAGTGTTTTGAGCAAACTAAGCCCTCCATTTATTCAATTGCCAAATATAAGAGGTGGATATGATTAAGAAATTCTTTACTGCAGGTGACAAAGCACTGGAAAAGATTGCCCAGAGAGGATGTGGACCCTCTCTCAATGGAGATACTAAAGAACCATACAGAATGCTGTGCAATGTGCTCTAGGAACGACCCTGCTTAAATAGGGAGGTTGGACCAAACAACTCACTGTGGTTCTTTCCAACCTTACTCATTCTGTGATTCTGTGGTAATAATTTCCCAGGTGAATGTAATATTAACCCTTTAATAATCATGCATAAGGAATTCAGTCAAAATGACCAACCTTACTGTAGCTAACATCTGTTTAAATGGCTTTCAATTCATTATAAGAATAATTTTTACTGGAGTGATATAAAGGCATGTGAAACGTTACCACGGATTAATAGCTTTCATTCTTCGCTGCTTTAAGGTAACATATTTGAATATATTACAAATAGTCCCTATACCTCATAGGTGACACCACTGTCTGTGCCAGCATCCCAGGGGATTAAATCCTGGACGACTTTCTGGACCCAGCCACAGTCCTTGGTGCAGAGGTCTTCGGCAGAGAGCCCCACGTTCCAGTCGGGGCTGGGGCCGAGCATGGTGAGGAAGGACATCAGGTGCCGGTGGCGATCGACAGAGAACTCAGCAGAGGGAGCAGCTCTCCTGCAAATGCAGAGGAAGAGTATTAATAACTTCATCCAGGTTTGCTGCTAGGGGGAATTGAAACTGGTGCTTCAAACTCGGAAAAACTGAACCCCAACATGACAGCGTGTGTGGTTCATGGGGATGGAGGGCTTGGACAGGGGGAGGGCAGCTGCTCACCACTCCTGGGTCTCAGTCTCCATTAAGCTTTGGCATCATTCAAGGAGATTTGCAGTTTAAGGGGTGAAAGAAATGTAGCAATACAGAGCTGCAGCAGTATGCTTACATCTTAGTGGTATAGTATTAAAAAATCTGTCACAATGCTTACAAAAATTTAGACCAAAGTAGCAGAGAAATACCCTGAGGCTTTGATTTCTGGGATACTTTTCACTCGCCACAAAAAAATAATATAAGTTCTAATGCCAAAAGTTCTTGGAAGTGCTACTGTGTGTGTCTGAAAAAAGCACTCATTAACAGAGTTTTAGTGCTCACGTGAGTGAGAGATTAATGGCCATTGCCAGCCCTAGAGAGTTCAGCCAAGACTTTTGCAGATTTCTGGCAGTGGATGTGAAAACACCTCTATTCATCCAGCGTTTGTCAGCCGTTCCCTCGGGAAGAAATCTGCTGAATCATGCGGTGCTCTGAGATGCTGATGAGCAACTACTACATTCCTATGCAAATGGAAATAAAATCAGGCTTGACCGGAGGCCTCTGTTCACAGATGAAGAACTGAATCTCTTTGTGACATTTTTCTCATGAGCAACAACAAATGCAGAATTATTTAAAATATTGTTTTGGTAATTCTTCTGGACCAAATATTGGTCTGATGTTAACTGAAGTTTTCTTCAGCTACAGGGTTTAAGTAAATACAGAGTCAAGTCGAGGTGGAGGTTTTTTCTCAATTTGATGCCAAACTCCACTGTTTTACAGCATCTAAAGACTACATTTATTTTAAAAGTAAGGGGGGTTTACAGGGCTATTTATCTTTCCTTTTTTGGTTAGGTAACTAATAATAATGTACACACATGCAAAACAGTGTACATACACTGTTCTACTGTAGTCATAAGGAGTTTATTCTTCTTATAAATGCTTGCATGCCTATAAAAAAGTGCTGTTTTATTTTTGTATTTTTTCTGGCTCAAAGCACTCCCAGCACATCAGAAAAAACACAACAGCCCAAAGACAATGATCTTGAGTAGTTATGACACAGTTTCAAATGTAAGACATCTAAAAGTTAGCATATCTCGTTCCCATTCAAGTGTCAAGTTGCGGAAGTAGGCATTTACTAATGGGTAAAATGTTCTGGCCACTTCTGTTCTGAAATCCTTAGAACTTGGTTCATACTGCATAAATTACCTCACACTGAATTAAAGACTGAGTAGAAGAGTTACTAAGTATTTGATGCCATTAATCCTGCCTTTCTGAGAAAGTAATGCAAATGACTTTTTTTTCCCATGAAAGATAGAAGTCTGATTTCAGTTTGTCTAATGTAAAGTAATAAAATAATGAATGATGGTATCAACTTCACTCTGTGAATACAGTATCCTGGTATATTTGTCAAGTACAGAGCAGTGATTAATCTTAAAAAGCCTGTTAACTGACTTCAAGTAACTAAAGGATTTACTGCATTATAAGGGTTTTTAAGAATTCCCAATAGGAACTTTAAATTTCAAACAGTGCACAGCAACAGTCTAAGCAGTACATTCTAAAATTAACAGTGTGTTTACATATCTGATCTTTAGATGGAGAATAGTACAAGGCTTTGAATGCTTTTTTGAAAAAAAAAATTATTTTGATATATAAATGAATGTTTATGCATTAAAATTATAACTATAAGAGTATTTAAATTATAACTATATCAGTGCTGAAACTGTGCAAAGGAACACTTCAGCAGGAGATACTCTTGGCCTACAAACCTTTAGATCTATTAAATAATGTCAGTAAATTTGAGCTTCCCACAATTTTCATATTTCAGAGCACATTGCAAAAAATTGCCCTTCTGCCTTCTGGCAGTTCAACATTTGCCCCCAGCCTGGTATCATCTGCAAACTTGATAATGGTGATCTTAATTCCCCCATCCAAAACATCAGTGAAGATATTAAATTGTGCCAGGCCAAGCACTGACCCCTGTGGGATTCCACTAGTGACAGGCCACCAGCTGGATGTGGCACCATTCACCAACACTCTCTGTGCTCGTCAATCCAACCAGTTCCTAACCCAACACAGGATGCTCCTGTCCAATCCACGTTCTGAGAGTTTCTCCTGAAGTTTACCATGGGAAGTCGTGTCCAAGGCTTTGCTAAGATCCAAGTATACAACATCCACGGCCTCTCTGTGGTCAACCAGGTGAGTCACCAGTTCATAAAAGGAGATCAGGTTGGTCAGGCAGGACCTACCTCTCCTAAATCCGTGCTGACTAGATCTAATGTTGTGGTTATTTTGCAGGTGCTGTGTAATAGAACACAGGATTATCTGTTCTCTAGGTTGGACATCATAAAAATTCTGATATGCAGTATTTAAGAATGAAATATTTAAATATTTATTAACATAAAACATAGTTGTAGCTCTTGCTACTTTATTCTATTAATTAATTTCCATGTGGATACTTGTAAGCACTATGAATACAAATTTGAACAACTGTTGTATAATGTTGCCCAACATTCAACATTCTGTGTCCTTCTTGAGTTGCTGCAATTAAGGAGAAATGGGCTGATGTAAGGCACAGGCAATAACCACTGCCTGGGTGTAGGCATAGGCAGTGGCTGGGCTTAGACAACAGAGAACTCTGGTGGAGGTTTTTCATGTGCATTTTAACACTGACAAATTCCAACTGTTTCCACATGAATTATGGATTTATGAAGCTAGGAATGACCCAAATCTTTCATGTGTACCTCAGCAACACATCTGGCTCAAGTGTCCTATGGATCTCCATGAAGGAAAACAGTGTAGAAATGTTCTCAGTACATTCTAAACCAAACTTTTTTTCATTTTTTTGTATTGTCAACACACTGTATAAAATAGAAATGTAGAGCATCTTCTTTTTATCTTTAAAGGCTTTCAAATTTTAAGAAACTCTTCTTCCATGACAGGTTGAGCATATTTGATAAAACTCACAGGAAAGTCTAAAGTTCATAACTGACTAATGTGAATTTGCTGTAAAAGACAAATATGTCCTTTTTCCCTTCCCCTACACACATACCCTTAAAACCAGTGGCAAATAGAAGTTGCAAAGCAAAGCCTAAACATTAGCCAAGGGCCAGACAACAGCCCTGAGAGCCCCACAGGGCAGGCAGGGGAGTCTTGCTTCGTTGGCTGAGAGAGTAAGTGCTTTTCCACTGTGAGCCAGAGCATCGTGCTGGCAATTCCTGTCACATAGCACAGAGTGAGGCAAAGTACTAGGCAGTGTCCTGCAGCCTAATGTTTTCCATTTACTTTACTTCTACTTTATTTTTTTTAGTGTGATTAGGATCTCCATCTATAAGGATGTCATATATTGAGCAGTGTAAAAAAATTGTCTATTTTCTCTATTTTCTCTTCCATTTGTGTGTGTGTTTTGTTGTGGTTTGGGTTGTGGATTTTTGTTTGGATTTTTTTTGTTGTTGTTTTCCTTTATTAAGGTTAAAAGAGCACAAACATGATTTTGCTTTACAAGTTTTCTCCGTAAGTGACAATCTAGTTGCTATCACTGCTGGGGGTGGGGGTCAAGGAAGCTTTTGACAAACCAACAGAAACCTCAGCTTGCTGCAAAACATGTTTTTGAGTGTTGAATCAATATTGTTGAGTTCTATTGAGGTCCCTGAAAAAGGTAACAGAGCACACACAAGGATGGTGGTTGTGTAGCGTTACTGGATAGAAATAGCAAAAATGATACTTTGTAGAATAAAACTTTGTGGTTACCTTCAGTTTAATATTTTATTAACAAACAAGTCAAAGAAGACAACCTGAACATATATTCTTTTTCTCTAGGATAATAACTAGCTCAGCAAATAAGACCATTTACAGAGTTGAGCTTGTACCACTGGAATCAATGTGCACTTTGCTACTGGATACTACATGTACTATATTCATATAAGCAAGCTTCTTTGCCTCACCCATGCATAAAGAATTTTCCAGCAANAATTGTGCCAGGCCAAGCACTGACCCCTGTGGGATTCCACTAGTGACAGGCCACCAGCTGGATGTGGCACCATTCACCAACACTCTCTGTGCTCGTCAATCCAACCAGTTCCTAACCCAACACAGGATGCTCCTGTCCAATCCATGTTCTGAGAGTTTCTCCTGAAGTTTACCATGGGAAGTCGTGTCCAAGGCTTTGCTAAGATCCAAGTATAC
>WEKX01019624.1:83641-96236 GCA_013390025.1 Pitta sordida
AGGTGGTTGTGTAGCGTTACTGGATAGAAATAGCAAAAATGATACTTTGTAGAATAAAACTTTGTGGTTACCTTCAGTTTAATATTTTATTAACAAACAAGTCAAAGAAGACAACCTGAACATATATTCTTTTTCTCTAGGATAATAACTAGCTCAGCAAATAAGACCATTTACAGAGTTGAGCTTGTACCACTGGAATCAATGTGCACTTTGCTACTGGATACTACATGTACTATATTCATATAAGCAAGCTTCTTTGCCTCACCCATGCATAAAGAATTTTCCAGCAACACAAAAACCAATTCAATAAGGACAAATTTGAACATGAAGGGAAATTGATATTTCCACTGCAAAGTGCTTTGCAGTGCAGACACTCTTTCTAGCTGTTAAACTCCCCATTTTGGCTACTAGAAATTAGTTTTAGCAGCACAAATGCAAATAATTTTTTTCAAATAATATAAACCTTTGTGTTAGATTCTTGTGTTGCAGTAGTGCAGGAAAAACTAACAACTCAAAACGACTGAAATACTGGATTGGTGCAGTGCTTCACTGCTATCCAAGTTCTGATTTTGGTGGTATGTAAAAATAATGTGATAAAGTGGGCATATTAGAGAGAACAGAGGAGTGTAAAATACTAATTTTTATGATAGTCTTTTGAAATTAAATTCTAATTCAGGTAGTCTTATAGATTTTATACTAGGGGGAAAAAATCTGATATATACCATGGTGTGAATAACTATATGGAGCGTAAAGTAGTTTGAAATAGCTTATAACTCTCCAGATTTTTTTCACAAAGGTATTAAGGTATAATCACACTAAACCCATTATTAGAGTCTGGATAGTAGGTTCATTTGAGCATACCAGAATCTGCTCTTGCTTGTGCTTAAGATAAAGTAGAAGCCTTTTCAGATAGAAAAAAGTGGAAGGAGAAAACAGTCTAAGTCTGATGACTGTCAGAGGTAGAAGGTAGTTGGACTGTGGACCACACTGCCACTGGTTTACAGGTTCACAGGTTATTCCGAGCTGGAAGGAACCCACAAGGACCGTCTAGTCCAACTCCCAAGCGAACGCCCACCCAGGGATCGAACCCACAACCTTGGAGCCATGGGCACCACGCTGCATCCATCGAAGACTCCCATCTTCTAGGCCATGTCACTGAGTTCCTCATCCAGTCTTTTCTTAAACACCTTCAGAGATGGTGACTCCACCACCTCCCTGGGCAGACCATTCCACCAAGAGATCACTCTCTCTGCAAAAAAGCTCTTCCTAACATCCAGTCCAAACCTCCCCTGGCGCAGCTTGAAGCCATGTCCTCTTGTTCTGGTGCTGGCAGCCTGGGTGGTGCTGCTGATTGGAAAACACTGGAGCTTTTAAGTTAAGAGTTTAACTGACTACATGACCATGAAAATGGAATACAATCGGCCCTCAAATACCATGGTACTGAGGGTCTTGTTGCCCCTCCACAAAGTCCTCTGTCCACGTAGAATGGAAGCTCATTAATATGCAAATTTGCCCCAGACCCTCACACCGCCCCCCGGCACTCCAGCGCTGTTTCAGCACTGCTCTACTGTGTGTCAGTGTTTGTGTTGGCACTTCTTGGCACCTGCAGCCATCCCATGATTGGAATAAACCCTTTTCCACTCAGCTGGGGACACAGGTGTGGAGAGCTNCCCCTCGGCGGGGGACAGAGGTGGGGAGCGCTCCCCCCGCCACTGTCCTGTTGTCTCTCTGGGTGGGTAGACCTGGTCTCTCCATACTCAGGGTACACATCTACCCTGAGAAAGTCTCAGACACCATGTTTAACCTGAGAGTGTGTAAATCTTTCGTAACTGCACGCAGCCTCCTCGCTCGGAGTGGGGCAGGCATGGCGGGAGGGGAGCAGAGTGGGGCGGGCATGGCATGGGCAGAGCAGTGCACCCATGGTCCGTGTGGCATGGCATGGCAGGGGGTTAATTTGAATATTCATGACTGCCTGATTTGAATATTCATTACTGTCAGTTCACACGGGCGCAGTTGTGAAATGGGCCTCCTTAATCGCTGAAAAATCACGCCACTCAGATGTGAAGTTGCTATCTGGGGGGCGCAAAGTGGAAGAGGGACGACTGTATTTTCAGAAATACTAAATGAATTGTCTATTCTTCCTCTAGTAAGCAAATGCGGCATCCTTTTTTTTTTTTAGAGACTAAGACTGCATCACATCCACACCTTCCAGGATGAACATTCTTATTTATTCATACTTAGTACTTTGTGCTGTTGATACAAATAGCTTTGTGAGCACGTAAACACACTTCACACCCTTGAACTCCTAATTCTGCACCACCTACCTACCAGCAGCACCTACACAACATCTGCTTTATGAAATAAACTTTTAAGTCATAACATCCTTAAAAGTAAAATACCCTCAAAGAATGGAAAGGAAGAAAATTAAGGTCTAAAACTGAATGGAAAATACTCTTTTAGAAGTCTGAACCAGCAGAAAAAAAATGACATTTTTAGAATAAACGTATTATTAAGAAAGCTATTTATGAAGTGATGGAAAAGATTTAGTGCCACTACATGGAAAAGAGTTTTATGCACAGGCATCAAAACCTGAATATAAACTCAGAATTTCAGAGTTGCACAGAAGGAGGCGGAGAATCCTTCTTAAATTCTGCTTAAATGCAGGACAGATAAGCACTAAAACTAATGAATAATTTAAACTTGTGCATATCCCAAAAGAGCCAGGGAAAGGAAAGCTACAGTAGCATGAACACTGAATCAATGAAATTTGACTGACATCCGTACAAAAAGTTGAAAAACACTTTAAGGCCAAGCTGTTTGTGTCTCTGAGCACCGAGTCAGAAGAGGTGACAGTAAAAGTTTGGCTATTTTGTTTCATAATGAAAGAATGAAGAAAACCATGAAACTTCTTTAATATTTACCTTTTGGACTACAAAAAGGCTTACATAACAACCTCTTACCTTGCTGTGTGTAAGCTCTCAAAATGAGAATGTTGCCTAAAAGGGGTGGATATGTTATTGAATATCGAAGTAGGGGATTATGTCATTACCGCTGACATTTAAACCACTCATCAGATCCAATGTTGCTCTAAAATATCATTAATCTGAGTATTTTTAAAAATCATTACTAAAGGAAGGGACTTTCTACAGCACATCTTTCAGTCATTTTCATAGTGTCATCAAGCATACTTGAATTGCTACTACTGTAGATAATAATGACATATTACTCATTAACATAGCATGTATTTGATTTAATCCCTTCATTCATCAATGGAAAATCCTTAATGACACAATTAACGAGAGGCAACAGGTTTTCTACAGGGAATAAAATTCTCAGATATCTCAAGTTAGGATTGCAGTTTCTGAAACTGCTGATTTTTGTGTGTTTTCTTTACAGATTGTCCCAAACCTCTTAGGTCTGGTTATCCCACATGGTGCTGGCAATGTTTGCTCCTGCTTAGAATAACTTTATGTCATTTAGATTATTTGCTGTGCATTTACAATCAAACCATATTTCTGGAATCACCAGACGGATTCAGGAAACCTGTCTCCTTCGCTTCCCAGGAGCTTTGGGGCTACAAATTGTCTGCCCAGAGTAATTACAGGTGTATTTACAGAGGAAATCCTATAGGATGTTGTAAGAGCACGGTTGCTTTATATCCATCTCCTTTTTCAATCTGGCTGATCTGCAAACCATGCCCTGTTTGTCCTGAGAAACACTGGTGACAGATCATTTCTTCAACTAAGCATAAGAAACATCACAGCCAGATGACTGATCCTTTCCTCTCCCATTAGCAATATTTATTTTGAGCCGCTGTTAGGAAGGAACTCTGATTTTCTATGAATTTAATTTATTCAGATTGCAGCAAATAGCTCCTTTTAACAAAATCTACCATGAGGCTATTTATTGGAATATCTAAAAATGCAGGTATTCCTTCAAAATCCTTTAAAAAATTAACATATTATTGTCTTCCTTTTCAAAACCATTTAGTTTGCAAATGTCATAATATTTTACATTTCCCTAGTCCCAGTGTAATCTCTGAAGATGCCCAACACCTTTATTAACACAACACATATTCATTCATCATCTCTGTCCATCCAACATTCACACGCCTTTTGGCGTATAGAGATATGAATTAAAGAAAATGTTTAATTATCATTACTTTAATAACAATGCAAAGGGGTAACAATTGGAAATTTGAAATTTTGCAAATAGATTTCTGTTCACTAGAAATTTAATGACAAATTGTTCCAGTTGCTTGGTGAGTATTTACACAAGAATGAGGAGTCGGGATTAGTATGTAGACATATAATTACATGAAAATAACGTTTACTTGATTACTCACAAAATTATAAAGGGAAATTATTTTGGCTCAAGAAAAGACTACAGATGGTTGGGAAATAATAATAAAACCAATGAGAGGAACATGTACAGAAAACAAAAGCAATGACAGAATGGGATGAGGAAGTTTGATTTAACTGGACAGCCATTAATTTCCATGAACAATTAATATAAAGTTCTTGCAGTGATTGTTCTTAGTTAAATCTTTTCTATGTTTTAATACTCAACTTTTTTTCCTTGCCTAGTGACATTTGAATTTGAAGTGGAAAACAAATGGTGACAGAAAATGGAACTGCCATATGTACTTGCTCTGTCAAAAAAAAAGATCCATAAGTTTTGGAGGTTTTTTTTTCCTTTTCCAACAAACACATATGTTCCTACTTAGGGGTTTTTTGAGATTGAATTCTGAATTTCTCAACGTGGGTGTCAGACCATCTGTTAGACAATGAAGTTTCCCTGGGTCTCAGTAATACACATAATGCCTAAAATAATTCTTTTTACAAGCATGATGCAGGATTGTGATTAGGATTTTTTTGTAAAGTCTTAATAAATGTACAGGTAACACTTTAACATGGACTCAGGTAACATGGTGCTTTACAATAGCATGGGAATGCAGGCTAAGGGAGGCAGAAATCTGCAGATTATTTCAGACTTATTTTCTCATTTAAATGAAGCTCTCTAGGGACACTAAAATGAGGAGACGTTATGAGGGCAGTATATGTTGTTTGGTTTGCTCTTTCTTGTTAGGTTCCTGAAGCACTAAGAAAATGGTAATTCATATTATTAAAGCTTTTATCTTCTAATTATCCAAATATATACATGCATTTTGAGCTCAATTATGCTCAATCTCAAGTTTAGATGAATTATAAAAACTTATTTTATACAGATTTTTTAAAAACATGCTTTTGTCTGAGATTTACTTTAAGTAGTATTTTTGGGTTTGGTGAGACAAGAATTCCTGTTTTTTGTATAAAATTTAGATAAAATTTATATTTAAAGAAACTCTAAAACCACTAGATAGTCTTTATGTTTTCAATGTAAAACAATAATTTTACTGTTTACATCCAATTCTTACATGAAAGCTTTAATTTTCAAGTCAAAGCTTTTTACCAGAAGTGTTTTAATTAGGTCTGCTGATGGATAAACTATTCATCCAACACAAATTTCTGCAACACCCAGCTGTCAGGAGTTGACTGACACATCTATGAAGCTTCCAAAGTCATACCAGTGGAGATCCCCCGACAGTTTAGGGTCTGTAAGACAGAACATCAACAGCGTGGAGGAATGATATACAGCAGGAAGGAAGGAAGGATCTACCACAGGAAATTTTCTGACTTACAGTTTAACATTAGCCAAATGCAGAGCTGGAGCATTTCACAGCTCCGGTGAAATTCATGCATTTTTCTTCGTGTTATCAAAACTCACAGCTGACTTTCCTCCTCTATTTTGTTTTTGTATATTGGATTGTCCTTTATGCATTACTATTTCTGACTAGACTAGGGGTTAGAATTCTATTTGTGACATTATTAAACTTCCCTGGATGAATCCCAGCTATCTATAAAATCATGAAAGGAGAAAATAGCTGAGCTACACACACCATCGTGTTGCCATAGAAACAAGAGACTCTGTCTGGTCTTCTCCTTCCTGTCATTTTGTACACAAAATCTCCAAACTTTGAAGATGTTTTCCTAGTACTATACTGTCAGACTGTGGAAGGAAACTTCATTTACGTCTGCATTGACAGATATTGGCTTTTACCTCATTTTAGGATAGACAGAACAACGTGACAGTGGGAGATAACAAGAGAGATAAGGATTCCTGGGGGGAAAAAAACCCTCCAGAGATTTACAGAAATAAAAAGCAAAGACACAGAGTGTAGTGGCACTATTGAAATTAATAAAAATAGCTGTTTTATAGAAGACTATATTTGGGGGTGTGGGGAAGCAACACATTTTTGCAGGATATCACTATATTCCATTCCTGAGATGCATGTCATCAAATGACTTAAGTTCACATGACTTTTAACTAGAAGGCTGAAATAGTACATCCATGTTCATAAAAGATGACACTGAAAAAGCACAGACCTACCAGAACATTGTATTTGCATTTTTCGTTGGTATATTTTTTGCAGTGGGTAGGTAGTAGGTACCATAAAATGCCTAGAAATTTTGACAAGATTTAATTGTTACTATCACAGCTTATGACTAAGTAGATATTTTGAAAATCTAAGCACAGAAATATTATTTATTAAAAATTACACTGTTCCCTTGTGAGCAGCTGACCGTGAAAACTGAGGGATTTTTTTAAAGACAAAATATTTTCATTATCTTCCCATAACAAACGCTGTGAGAAAGCATTTTTTCCATATAGCTTTGACAAGAGATCTCATCCTAAAAATTGAGCACATAAATCAGAAGAAGATATTTACTTTAATTGAAGTGTTTTCCTCTCTTCTACAGATAATGTATTTCTCTTATGACAGCTTCTTCTTTTTGCCTTCATTATATTTCCTGAGAATGCCTTTACTCTAAAGAAGATAGTTCCTAAGAGAATCAGTTTGAATTTGATAATTTCTTAGATTTAGGACTTCAAGATAATTTTCTTCTAATTCATGTAAGGGAACTCTCATGTATTGTTGAATTGCTAAAGAATGATTTTCACCTTTACAAATTTACATCTATATGTTATAAATTCAGGTCCTGATTATATTTTGCAAGAGTAACACTGCCAGCCATGATTTAGCATGCTGTTATGGTTTAGGGGGGTTTCTGCTGCTCTGGTAGCGAGGGGGTTAACAGCTCAGTTCTTGCCTGGGCTCTCTCCGTGCTGCCAGGGCCTTCAAGGTTATAGAGATAGAGGCGTCTCTGCGAATAACATACTTGGGAGAGAAGAAAAAAAAGTTCAGTAGTAAGATGTAGCGTGCCAGCTCAGAACCTGCGTCGGGAGGCTGAGAGATTTGAAGGCCCCCAGGCCCACGAGAGAAGGGGTAGAGATGTTCTTCCAGGCATCCCGCTGCTGCTTGTGAATTGGACTGACCATGGTGAAAACCTATGGACCAAAGAGAGAGAACCAGGACCGCAGAATCCGTCTAAGCATTAAGACTGAAGATGGAGAGGTAACGCTGGACAAACTGCTGATGGTTTTGAAGCCCAGAAACAGAAGCCTGGAGCTAGCTGAGAGCTCGGCAGAGATCCTTGGACAGACTTTTTGTGCATTGTGATAGGATCTGTGTACTTTTGGGTGGGCTTATTATGAAGCAGATAAAAACCAGTACTTAAAAGCTGCAATCCTGGCTGTGACTTCTGGACAACAGAGAATTTTTCAGAAGAACTGTCGTCCTCAGGTCGAGATCTCACTTGGGAGGGGTCATGAAAGACCTTTCCCTCTTGTGAGAGAGAGAGAACTTTATGGAAGGGCAGAGAGATGGTTCCTACCCTGGATCTGGTCAGAAATACCAACTTGCCTGGTTTACCCCTACCCTATGTTCCCCCTTTTTCTCCTGGTGGAAAAGGGAATATTACATCTATTGTAAGAGAAGGAGGGGTGGGGGGAGAAAGGTTGCCTTCTAAATGATGCTTCCCTTGCAGTTCTGATCTTGTTAGTTAGAAAATAAACCTTTTATGTTCTTTACTTATAGTTTTGCCTTGTTTGTTGCCTGTAACCAGGTTTATTCTCCAGTTTCTCTCCTTCAGGAGAAGTTGGGGTGGGTCTCTGGCATCCAGCCAGGGTCAAATCACGACACATGCAAATGCCAATTCATATGTGCTGCTTTCCTCCACTTCTTCCTTCAGTTTCACAAAAATAGCTCACTTTTAACTATTAGGAATTGCTTAGCATTCCAAGAAGCTTCTACCCAAAAATGTTTCCTCCCCATCAATCTGAACACTGCATTCTGATTTTGTTCTCACTGAGTTTAAAGGGCTTCCACTATGGCTTCAGCAAAATTTTTGTTCACCCATTTATACTTTACATGGCCTCTCTGATAAGGTCAGATTCTAAAAAAAATAATGAGCAACCAGATGTTCCAAGCAATCACAGAAGGACTGAGGTCTCTGTACATTCATTAAACTTGGTCTGATGTGGATGAGTTTTTCAACTCATTGATTGTCATTTTTCCAAAGGGTGGCAATATAAGACACTAATCGATAAACAGCTACTATAACATCCAAAACATAAGTAAAACATTGTATTTTCCTCTAATTTGCCATGAAAATTTCAATCTGTGTACTTATCATGCAGAGAATTTAAACCAATTGAAAACAAAGCGTTGTAATCAGTATCCTACAAGGTGAACTGTAAGTGATATTTCCAACATTTTGCACTTGTGAAATAAACGAATCAATTGGTCAAATTCACTCAGACAAGAAGATGATTGAGCATGCTATTTCTCTCTGTTCAGGCAATCCTGAAATCACTTTCTACTATTCTGTGCCAGCAATGAATTGTAAGGTGAAATGACACTGCACAGCATCCTCTATGAGCAGAGAGGGACAAGTACCTCTGGGTGTTTTAGTTGAGATGCACTCCTGAGGTTCATATCCCAGAGCAATCTCAGTGTGCAGACCTGCCTTCTTTCTGATCAATCTAGCCTGGAGCTTTTCCCCTGTGCTCCTGCTGACAGCAGACAGACACATTCACAGAATCACAGAATATTCCAAGCTGGATGGGACCCACAAGGTCCAATTCCCAAGTGAATGCCCATACAGGTATCAAACCCACAACCCTGGTGCCATGAACACCATGTTTTATCTATCTGACCTAATCTCAGGGTCATGTCATCATCTTTTTTTTTTTTTTTTAACCTAACTCCCCATCCCATCATCCCATTATCTGGACCATGTCATTGAGTTCGTCATCCAATCTTTTCTTAAACACCTCCAGGGATGGTGACTCCACCACCTCCCTGGGCAGACCATTCACAGGTTCACAGGTTATTCTGAGTTGGAAGGGTCCNTGTTCCTAATACAGGCCAGGATGCCATTGGCCCTCTTAGCCACCTGGGCACACTGCTGGCTCATATTAGGTTTTCTGTCAACCATTACTCCTAAATCCCTCTCCATTTCACCACTCTCCAGCCACTCATTCCCCAGCTCACTCCCTGTGATCTGAGAGGTGGCTGTCCACAGCAATCTCCCATCCCCCAAATTTGTCACTTCCTGACCACTGTTTCACTCTACAGATCTGCTCCTACTGCAGCTTATTTCTTACAGATGCAGATTGCTTAGCTAGCTGCTCACTATGGAGACTGCTCGTGCTCATTAATACATATACTATACAGGTTTCAATGCCTTCACCATAGAATTAAAGCAGGGTTTTATGTTTAGACAATACATACCTCACACAAAATCTTTTTTAAATATTCCCAGAGTGCCTATTTAAGGGAAAACATGGGCATACAATACAGCATTACAACTTTTATTCTTATAAAAACGTAGCTGTACTTGGAGAGAGTCACTTGGGGAATTTGAAAAGTACTTTCAAGGATCTTAAAATTTAGATCAACTCCTTTGTCAAGAGAAAAGCATATCACAATTCCTAAGGAATAAAAAAATGTATTTTCCTTTTGGGTAACATAAATTCCATGAGATGTCAAATATAACAACATTTCACTCATCCCACTTCATTACAATAGCAAGTCAGTGAAAATAAATTTGTAACTCAGACAGTTCATCAACCTTGTTCCAGTTCTTCATGCTTTAGCTGCTGGCAATTTTATATCCTTTGTATCTTCAGTCATTCACAATGAGTTCTTATCAATGAGATGGGCTTGTACAAATTTAATTATTTCTTTGCTGGAAGTTTTACTTTTCCTGGTGCAGCTGCTGTTGATTGAAAGGATGTTATTGTGAATTGAGGGTACTTTGGCCACAATAACCTTACTTCTATCATGGCAATGACTAGTTTGGGTTTTATTGCTGACCTCCCAACCATGTGCTAATCAAGTAATGTTCCCACTGCTGTGGTTAGAGATCTGTTGCTACTGCAAATCACTAGCTGCAGTTAACAAGCAATTTTTGCCCCCTAAAACCCATATAAAGGTTTGCCTCAGGCAAGAGCTGGGCACTAGCTTAGCATTATAGTTATATTTATGTTTATTTTTAAATCAGTTATTCTTTTCTGACTATTCATGCTGCCCAGTTTACCGTATGGAGAGAGGCTGTTAGTTTTATAAGTGCTAACTCCACTCTTCTTTGTTAAAGGAATCCTACGAATAATTCAGCCACAGGCACATCACATGGTGTTTAATGGTTTAAATGCAGCTGTAGAAGGACTTTTTCTTGACTTGGAAGGCAAGAAAATGCACAAACTTTACTATTTTAAAAGCAAAGAGGAAGTGGAAGACAGATGAATGCAGCACTCAATTAGGGGAAAATCTCTAACAAGTGCTCGAGAGAAATGAGCATTATAAGACATATAGGAAGGAGTAACAAATAAGCTTCCTTATTCCTGGAAACCCTCTGTTGGCTCTTACCACACAAGGAAGAATTATACATGCATGATTTATTTTTCAAATCATTAGGTGGAACAGTGTTTATAAGCAATCTATATAACCAAATATTCATTATACCCAGTGCATAGATAACTAAAGGACTGTGATATAAACTTTTCCTATAGTCTGGAGAAAATAACAAATAAAATTTAGCAGATACCCATTACAGCTGGTTAATTGCAGTTCAATCAGTATTTCACCCTTCTGAATCCCATTTAAGCACAAGT
The DNA here is from genome assembly GCA_013390025.1 of Pitta sordida. NCBI lineage: Eukaryota > Metazoa > Chordata > Aves > Passeriformes > Pittidae > Pitta > Pitta sordida. Next base: position 94,700 of record WEKX01019624.1, read on the forward strand.
ATCTCTGTTCATACGTGTTTGGTTATTGGTTTTAAATTCTCAGCTGGATAGTCTGAAGACTTGATTAATTGAGCAACAGAATAATTTACATTTCTAATGTAAATTTTTATAAATTACATTCTGATAACAATATCAGTCATTTATGGGCAGCTATTTATTTATATATTGCATGGTAAAACAGAGGATAATTTCTGCACTCACAATGGCACAGTACAAGGTTTACACCAACTGAAAATGAGCATTCAATCTCAGAATTTACTCACCTAGAGATCATGCAAAACCAAACTTTTGCAACTTCATAATATTTCAAAAGAAAAAAAGCTACACTTGCATTTCATACTATGGCATAAGTGGATGGACAGGAACTGGAGTGATTAAAGAAAATGAGGAGGTGTTTTTCAGTGAATTTTAGTTTGCTAGCTATGAGGAATTTGGTGTGGTACTTGTGAATAATTCTCTCAGCCCTTAATAAGATGCTCGAGGAAGACTAATTCACAGAATTAACGTACAGACATTGTGAGGTCTCAAGTCTCTCGGGCTTTGGGCATTTCATTATTTTTTATCTAAAGCCTCTCTCTTATCAAAGCTGAAAGGTGCATTGATTTGAATCTTCCCCTCTCGATGCTGATTAAAATTTAGAAGAGAACAGCATTTGGCATTGCCATTGGGATTCTGAGTGAGACACAGTAAACACCGGGCTCCAGAGGGAATTAGGAGGAGGATTTCTGTTCAGGGTTGGCGTGTTCACACCAAGCCAGCAGGTTAGTGAGACACTCCCTATGTAGGTAGCATAACAAGGTACTGATTTTGAATATAACCTATAAATATTTTTAATATAGGTCATATTAAAAGAAAAAAAATCCAGCTTTAGTTGTGGCTCATGTATATGTGCACTTCTCCATATATGCAGTTTAAAAAGAAAGAGATATTCACATAGGTTTTTCCAGATAGACAGGTATACAGATTAATTACATAAATCTTAAAAAAGGAAAAATTCCTTCTGGCAGACTTTCAGAAAATCTTAAAAAGATTCCTCAAATAATGTTGTATAGGAAAGCAGAAAAAGAGTCAGGGTCTGTTTAAGGAAGCTGTTAAGCGGTGCAGGAGAAAAACCAGAGAGGCAAAAGCTCAGATGGAGCTCAACCTAGCTGTTTCTGTCAAGGACAATAAGAAAAGTTTCTATAAGTACATTAACAGTAAAAAGAGAGGCAGTAACAACCTCCACTCCCTATTGGATGCAGAGGGTAATATAGTAACCAAAGATGAGGAGAAGGCAGAAATACTTAATGCATACTTTGCCTCTGTTTTTAATAGCAAAACAAACTGCCCGCAGGACAACTGGATCAGCAGTGGCATGGAAGGAGCTGGGGTGCAGGATAACCTCCTTGTAATCCAAGAGGAGGTAGTCAGAGACTTGCTGAGTGGCTTGGACCCTCATAAGTCTATGAGACCAGATGGAATCCATCCGAGGGTCATGAATGAACTAGCAGATGAACTTGCCAAGACACTCTCCATAATTTACCAACAGTCCTGGCTT
>WEKX01019624.1:96248-114790 GCA_013390025.1 Pitta sordida
ATGCACCGCTAACGGCTGGGGGAGGAGTGGCTCGAGACTAGTGAAGTGGAGAGAGACTTAGGTGTGCTGATCGATAGGAAACTCAATATGAGCCCAGGTGGCTAAGAAGGCCAATGGCATCCTGGCCTGCAGCAGGAACAGTGTGGTCAGTCGGACCAGGGAGGTTGTCCTTCCCCTGTACACAGCGCTGGTCAGACCTCATCTTGAGTACTGTGTGCAGTTCTGGGCTCCCCAGTTTAAGAGGGATGTTGAGCTGCTCAAGAGGGTCCAGAGAAGGGCAACGAGGATGGTGAAGGGGCTGAAGGCCAGGCCCTATGGGGAGTGACTACAGGAACTGGGACTGGACAGTCTGGAGAAGAGGAGGCTCAGAGGTGACCTCATTGCTGTTTACAACTACCTGCGGGGAGGTGGCAGCCAGATGGGTGTGGATCTCTTCTTCCAGGCTGACGACACCAGAACGAGAGGGCACGGCCTCAAGCTACGCCAGAGGAGGTTTAATCTTAATGTAAGGAAGCGGTTTTTCACAGAGAGAGTGATTGCACATTGGAATGGACTGCACAGGGAGGTGGTGGAGTCACCGTCCCTGGAGGTGTTTAAGAAAAGACTTGATGAGGAGCTTAGTGACATTGTCTAGCTGGGGGGTGTGGGGCTGGATGGTCCTGGGTCCCTTCCGGCTCGGAGTGGCCTGCTACACTGTGAGGGAACTAGGTTGTGTTATCGCTCTGGGATGTGTTTTCGGTCTCTGCACGGGTGTTAGATGGTGAGTTGGACTAGATGATCCTTGTGGGTCCCTTTCAACTCATAATATTCTGTGTGTGTGATTCTGTGTGATTCCTGAAACTTTAAATGTAAAGAACTACTCCATTCATTATGAAATTAATATCCATGATGTAATTTTGTCATATTTCCAGCACAGGGAAGCTAAACAAATAATGGAAAATCAATTTCAAATAGTTACAAGTAAATTATAATTTACTTTAAAAGTGCATCTTTGGTTGAACAGAAACTTTGAGGGTTTTTAATTGAATTCAGTAAATAACAGTTGAGAAAAAGGAGACAAATCTAAGTGTTTTCTTTTCACAATTACCTAATTTATGCATTCTAGTATAAATAATATGAAGGTGTTTAGAAAAAAAAAAAAAAAGGCTAAAAACCTGGAAACGTAGCAAAATATTTTTGTTCACCAGGAACAATCTCTCTTCCCAGGCAGCCAGGGACATGTAAAAATCATCGATTGTCATTGCATAAGTGCCACAAAATAAAGACAGAGTGACTGTTAATTAAGGAGACCATGCAGCTGATCTGTACACGTACCCACTCCCCACCATACAAAGTAGCTAACTCACTGTCTGGCAAACATTTTAGAGATGAATCCCCTTCACAAAACTTCTGAATCTCCTCCTTTTCCTTAAGGGGAAAATCCTCCTGACTGCTTTCTTTCTCTGGCTAACAAATATTCAAGTATTTTATGCACAATAGCAAGGCCAGAACTTGAAGAATGTGCACTGGCATAGTAGTTGCTGGTTTCTGTTTTACATTCAGAGGTGGGTGCTACTGTTCAAATATCATCAAGGGGAAAGGAGAATTAAACCCAGACAGTTCAAGTCCATGGAAGGATACCCTTTATTTTGCTGAGCATCTGGGTGTGTGACTTGAAGTTATACCTGAGGACCAGGCCTTTCCTGGCAGCAGGCAGGACAACAACCAAATTACGGAGTTAATACGGTTCAGTTGCAATTTGTTGCCTAATAGAGACCCCCTCACCCTTGTGAAAGTGTAGTGAGCTTTGGGAACAATGAAAATTGGTTGTGGTTTTGTGCATTTAGTGATGTTACTAATAGCTTTTTAAGTACATAAACACTTCAGGAACGGAAGGTTTGTGAATTAGGTGTTTACAGCAAATGTGGTGCCTTCTGATGTTCTTCAGTAAATTAGTTTCTTCTGATGTTCTTTAGTAAATTAGTTTCTCTCTGAAGCTCACAAAGCTGCGACAAGGGAGGTCAATGAAGAGCTTCAGCGACACATCATGTTTTCATGGGTAACATAAATGTTTCAGCTCTCTGCCATCTGATGGAAGTATTTAGGTAATATCAGTGACATAATTGTAGGCTCAAATTGTTATTAGAGCTGTTTTCACCCCTGAAGACTTCTTTTAAGTATGCAACTATATACATGACCCTGGGTAGTTTTACACAAGGATATTTATCAGTGAGACAACTCCACATTAAGGTTGTGTGAGTTATGAAGAGCAGAATATCAGTTACTATAAATTGAGTTGTTGAATAAAGAAGAATAAGTTATTTTATTATATTTCAGAAGACAATAAAGAGTTCCAATTCTGACTTAGGAGGTTCTCCATGTAACGACTTCTAAGTGATCATTCAGTCATGTAGAGGCCACTTAAAAGAAGAGAGGTTTTGTTGGGCACAAGGATAGCAGCAGTTTATACTAAAGTAAACAAACAAACCAACAAACAAGTTAACAGGATAAGTAAAATCAAAGAGAAACAAACAAACAAACGTGGAAACGCCAAATGGACCAATCTATACCTTGGTTTTCAATTCCTAAAGGCTGCAGTGAAAACTTATAGATCATAGCAAATTCATTGCATGATCAAAATGTATACCAAATATTTTTTCCTCTAATTATGACAAAAGCATTCTGGAAGACTGACAAAACCTTTAATTCAAGAATAATGGAAGAAAAATGCAACAGAGGACGTCAACATTTTTCCCTCCAGATATGTAGTAGCACCTGCTATGTATGTGAATGCTACAAATGTGAATTCAAACTGATTTTGGGTCAGAGCAGTTTTGCATTTCCCATCACCTTTCTATTGAGTACTCCTTGTTTGATTTCTGGAACAGTGTGCTTTGTGGCTCAGTTCAGTCCCATTATCTGTCTCAACGGTAAAAAACCTTGGGAATATGCTGTCACATTTTCTGATACCCTGCTTGCAAGCCAGGAAAAACAGCCCTAATGTCTTTGTAGTCAGAGAAAAGATATCACAGACATGCAAAACCTGAAATAAGAAGACACTGAAGGGATCATTTGAGGGGATGATAAGATACCCACACTAACTTTGGACTAAATAGTTCTATCCACCTAAATTACAGAATCACACAGAATCACAGAATATTATGAGTTGGAAGGGACCCACAAGGATCATCTAGTCCAACTCACCATCTAGCANTCCCATTCAAGTGTTTACTGGGGAGTTTTCAGGTAATCTCCAAATAAATGGAAAAGAGCTGCTCAAATAGATGAGAAAAAGAGTAGGATCTTCACATGGTCAAGAGGGACTGGAAAACCACAGAACCATAACTACTCACACAAATAACACAGAGATGAAATGGAAACAGGAAAGACAATAAGGAAGGAAAGGATAGTTTTTCAACTTCAAATGGTTCGGAATGATAACAAATTAAAATGCCTTTCATGTCATTGAATGGACTGAGGTGATAAAAACGTTGGAAAGAAACAGACATTTTGCATGAAAGCAAAAAAAAAATAGAGAAGAGTCAGAAAATTTTGTGAATATTTAACCCCCCCCAACCTTTTAATGTCAGGTACTCTCACTATGGCATTTACACAGATAAAATATCTTGGATTTTTACATTGAATTTTATTGTCTATAATTTGACCTACTAAACTTAAAATAATTAAACAAAACAAAACAAAAAAATTAATCATTAAAAGCCACATTAAGTGCTTAGTAATAATTGAAATCATACTCTGGAGACCTCTATCTAAACATATTTGTTCTCCTAACTAGAGCTGCAGACTGAAACTGGCAGGATGGGAATGGGAAAAAGGCATCTAATTTCTGCCAGGAAGGGTGGTCTTGTCAATTTTTAGAATCTGAACGGCTTAACAGAAAGTTAAAGCCTTTTTTCCTTTTCTTTTTTTTTTCTCTCCAAATCAATATCTTTTTAAGTACCAGGAAAAGACAGAATAAATACATAAAAATACTGGGAAAGTCGTGCTATTTGTACTAGTAATTAACAATTTATAAAGTCTCAATATTTAATAATGGGATACATGACATTCTGGAAAACAATTTCTGTCCTGAACCGAATCCATGTTTGTATTTATCAGTGTCAGGCTATACCTGTACATGGAAGTCTGTATTCCACAGTGTGCACAGGGCTGCATGGTTTATAGGAACTACCAAAAAAAGTGATTAAACAGAAAAATTAGGACTCAAATACTTCTCCCTTTGTGTCACAAAAGAGATGTCTGGATTTGGAATGAAAGGAATAATGAATATTTCCAAGGGAAAAAAAAAGATGGCATATATTTGGTGAAAGGGAACTCAAAGCAAAATTTAAAAAGGTGTTAGCCCCTGGTGAATTTGATGCATACTAACTTTAAAAGTCTTACCTCCTTTATCCCAAATTCTGCTGTCATGTCTAGATTATTTTACAGGTGCCAGATATGCAGATTCAGATAGCACTGGTACTATCTGATTTTGATGTATTTTATCCTCCTTACTGCCAAAGGCCAATGATTTGCAGCTGAGTATGAAAATACAATTTGATTCTGCCTGAAACATGGCTGGGAGGAAGGGAGCAATGAGCTGTGCTCTTGTTTATACAAGAAAGATAAGAAAAACTACTTTGATTTGACAGCATGCTGTATACTGATACCAGTGTGCTCAAGGAAGAATGCACTCCCTGCAAGTACTTTAAAGTCAGAATTTCAGACACACAACTTGGCAATACAAATATAAGCAACAGAAAAATGTTTTATTACTTGGTCTGGGACCCATCCTTCTCATGCTCCCGGTATTGCTCTCTCAGTTGGGCAACCATAAAACTAGCTCACAAAGATCACCCAGATCTGTTTCCTGCATGTGAAAACTCGTGAGAGTTTTCTTCATGCTGGTGCCCTGGATGAGTGATAGGAAGAAAAAAAATAATAATGCAAAACATTGACAAAGAACAGGCACATATGGGAACTGAGAGGAGGAATGATCTAAAACAGGCAGTGAATTATGGCAGTATATAGTTTCCACAACATCATATTGTACTGGGAGGCATGCTAAAGCATGTTAGCCTTAATTGTAATTAACAGAAAGCATTTAATGAAATTACTTACTGTCATTGTTTTCTTCCCTGCTTAGGGCTGGCAACTTGTCTCAGCACCTACTGTAACTTTTTTTATCTGACTCATATCTGAAGCTAAAGAACTCTCCCTGTGGAGGCACTTTGTGCTCACTGGATCTGAACTTCTTGTCCACTAGCAGAAGAAAAGCTCCCAATTATATTTACCTCCTTATCTCCAGTGTCATGAACCAAAGACTTTCGAAATCATGGTCAGATTTAGACATGGACTTAACACACTGCATGCCTTCAGTCCATACAGAGCTTCAAACTTTACTTAATGAGGTGTGACTGGCCTCAGGAGTCACAACTTCGTTGATCAGCATCAACCAGTTAGAAGAATCTTTTTTCTACTCCATCATCTGTGAGAGGTGCCCAGCAAAGGCCATTCCCTCACGTGTTTTTATGGGTGGCCAGAGTGGAAACACTAGGGCTCAATATGTAGCCAAGAATTAGCATCTTGCCATGCTATGGCCTCTGTAAGGAGAGGAGGTGCTGCATCTCCCTCACTGTTTTGGAAAGATGGAGGAACTGGCAGCCTCAGCCCTCTTGAGTTTTCCCTGAAAAGAGAGGTTTGACTCAGCTGGTGCCTCCAAAATGAACAAATACTGAGCCTGTGATAGTGTGTCACCATCTTTGTGAGTGGTCCTGACCTCCAGCTCCATTAGTTGTGGGGTGTTATTCTGAGGTGCCACACTCATCGGCAAGGCAGTCTGGTGCCTATGGGTGCTTCATTCCACACTCTCCACAAGAGCAGTAAATAGATTAATGCTCTTCCAGCCCTCTCACAAGTTTTGGAGACAATTGTTCCTCTCCTCCCTCTGGTTTTAAGTAGAATCACCATAATTAACTTGGTAATCTAATTTGGAGAAGGTTAGCAATAAAATTCACTAAATGGAACCGAGAAGTAAACTTTGAAGTGAGAGCAGACTGAATTCATCAACTTTTGATACTTTAGACCTCCGTAAAAATTAGTGTTATGCATTTTATAACTGTTGTGAAACACATTTGGGAAGAGTTTTGTGCTGTGCTTATTACGACACATTGTAACATCACTTTGGCACCACTATCACACATATTATACATTAGATATATAACAAAGAATTATGCAAAAGAAGAATATTCATTACTTTTAGTCAATTCTTGATTAGCAAGTTGGTTGTGCTATGCATAATGCTAAACCAAATGTTTATCCTGAGGAGTCATTATCCAATACTTGCACACATCTAATCTAAATTCCAAGGACTATCCATTATAGCAAATGGGAAATTAACACCAGTTAATGGATATTGAAAATTTTGTCTTCTTGTGAGCTTAGATCATATTTTTAAATGGAATCAAAAAGCAGGACATCAAGGCAAAACATGACAAAAAATGTTTAAAAACTGAAGATTGAACACTGTCTGTAAAGTGAAGGGTTAGGAGAACCCTTAGAGAGCGTTTGAAAGCAAAAATACCAATATTTATTCCTTTTGATATTACTGAAAGGTGAGAATTTCCATATGGAAAAGATAAGAATTGACTGGAAAAACATCTGGATGGTGTTGCAAAAGCATTTTCTGGCATGCCTGTGGAAGAACATGCCTTAGAAAGTATCTAAATTTGTTCACACAACTATTTTTGTGAAGTTTCTCAGGACTGTTTTAAGCTAGGCATTATGATCAGGGGAAATGTACTTTAATTAACTTTGATTTTTCTTAATGTAGTATGTTCAAGATGATGGATAGGGACTCTCTCCATCTTTCTGTGAACAATGTACAATCTTGGTCTCCTGTCAATGCCAAAGCCTTTCAAACACCCACAGCAGTCAGTTCCGAGTAGTATTGTTCACTCTGCTACAGAAACATCATATAAATCTTACTTTATGAAAGCAACTGAAATTGGAATGAAAAAATAAATGGCTTGTTTCAGTCCGAGAACTCAGCAGAGCAGAACAGAGATGTGGACAGAAGTTTCCACCTTAAAGTGTTAATTTGGAGTGAATAGGAAGAAGGCAGCAAGGCAAAAAATGTTATCCACAGTTACTATATGCCAAACATTGCCAAGGTCCAAGCCCTGAAAATTTTAGGGGGATAAGACCATAAATAGATAATGCCACTGCTGTCACCTCGACTGACCACTTACATTACACCAGACAAAAAGCCCCAAACCCGCATGTCCTGTGTAGAGTCTACAGCTCTGTCTCAAGGTTGAGATATATGCAAGCGATGGAAAATCCATCTCATGCTCAGGTAAGCTGCTCTGAAGGTCAATCACAGTAGTAAAGTCTTTCCCCATACCTGTAGTGAGAATTTTCTTGGCACAAATTTCCTTAACTTCCATGTTATGAGGGATTTCATACTTTGGTGTTGGTGGGGGTTTTTTGCCTAGATTAAGGAGGGGTCAGATATCAGAATCTTTTCACTATTTAAGCTGTGCTCACCTCCTAACCTTTTTTTTTTTTTCTTTTTTCTTTTTTCCCCCGAGGATGAGGTGATAAAGTGAATAGCTTAAATCCTAAGCTGCTTAAGAGTATCTAAGCCCCTTAGGGAAGGGGATGCTTTCTGAAAACTGAACTCTCTTGCAGGTTTTTTCTGACTTAGCTCCAAATTTTCACTTACTTTCTGAAATAGAGATGACAAAGCCAGACAGAGAGTTTCACTAACTGCTTCCCTTATACTTTGTACTGAGGTAACAGGATTACCTGCTCTGTAAAATCTTGCAGTAAAATAATTGACCTGCTTCTCTATGGACTTAATTTGACTGCCAGCTAATCAGGTTACCCTTTCTACTGCATTCTCATCTTTAGTCACTTCTTTTAAGCCTCACTCATTTGGTCTTCCATAATTACTATGAACTTTGGGCCATGTCAGATAAGTTATTCAGGAACCACCAACCCTATCCCAACACCTCCCCCATCTCCCTTGAAAGGCTACCGGTAAATTCAAGAATATCCTGAAGGAAGGGGTTTGTCCTCTTTTCTGCTGGGTGCCAGACAACCCAGAGTTTGGACATAGTATAACATATATTTGAGCAAGCATCGTATAAACATCATCATTTATTTGTAGAAGGCACAAACTCCAGGGGATAGTCCTGCTGCGACAGTTAGTGAACCAAAACATGTAAAAAATGAAGACATTTTAAAGAGAAAAGAGAGAATCAGATGTTGGCAATAAAACATACCCCAAACAAACACATTCCCACCCCCTCAAAACCCCTAAAAGGATGAAAAACTCATCTACCAAAGGATTTTTAGATTATTTCTTTACCAGAGTGAAGGGTTATGTGAGACAATGAGTTTGGAGCAGCCTATTAGCCCACACTCAACACAAGGCTATTGAGACACGCAATTCCCTACTTACTTACACATTTAGAGGTTGCCAGGCTGGCCACTGTGCTTTGGCCTTGATGACGGTTAAAACCTCATCGCTCTGTGGAAAGAGACCAAACAAGAAAGTGATTGGAACAATTTTACAATAGGAACAATATGTTCGCTAGCAAAAAGTGTATGAGGCACTAGATCAAACTGCGCCTCCAAATTCTGACTAGGAGAAAAATGGTTTGTCCCTTTTGTTGTGTGGGCACCCTGTGTCCTCAGCTGCACACAGTCCGTTTAGGAGCCTCTGTGAATGCAGGAGGCAAGAACAGCAAGCAAAGGCAGTCAGACTTTGTGAACAGTCTGTTCCCTTCTGCAGGAACTGGAGTGAGCTTGAAACACCAGCAGCAGTTTGCAAACAATGTTATTTTTGTATCATGAGCTGAGGGAAAGCTTTCACAAGGAATTCACCAGTTTAAAGAAAAAGCAAGGACAGAGAAATTGCTCTTAATAAACATTACAGATCTACAGATAAAAACTACAGGCTGCTGCTCTAAGCAATCTAACCCACTCTGTGGGCATGTTTGATATACATTACCCTTATATGTGTAAGGATGTAAATAGTCCATGGTACATGCACTGCAAACTCCTCCATTGACAGGACTTTCTCTTTGCTCTTCATTTATGCATGTGAAAATTATAGAGTGAAATACAGCAGCCATCTGTGAAAGCCCACAGTGTGGCAAAGCACTGTACAAAGATTATTTCCTAAAGTCTGTTGAAGCTCCTGCATCAGCAGTTTTAAACTTTATATTGGTACAATAAACACAGGACAAAGGCAGGAGACTGTTAACAAGGCTCTGATGCCCAAAAGACATCTATCACACTTTTTTAGAAACATTTTCCCCATCTCCCTTAGGAATCCACTCCAGTAATTCGCCTGGAGGAACACAAAGTTCACAACTCACTCCCATGATTTCTGCTGTCTTTTAAAAATATTTCCCAATTACACCAAGAAATCCACTTCATACATTACCAGTAATTGGCACTTCCAACAGAGCTGACCTTTTGGTTTAGTGATAACAGTGCCATTTCTTGCTTGATAGCAATAGTTCTGACACCCCAAACTGGCTCTAGTCCATACACACCCGTGCTCAAAGAAAACAAATTTCACTGTTTTTTTCTACCAGTTTCTGACTCCTGCTTTTCCCTAAAGCAAGGGCATTACAGCACTGGTTGGCCCTCTCTGTGACACACAAGATTTTCAGTCTCAAGAATACACACGTGACATTAACTGTCCCTAAACCTGAGTGGATGGATAAGATATTTCTTGGAAATCATTTTTATAAATACAGATGCCTGGCCAAAGACAAAGTGTCCTGAGCGAAGACATTTGAAAGTCCTGCTCTATAGAGGCATCTAAGCATGAAAACTCCCTTACTACTGATATAATTGGAATAAAGACAGCTTTATGTTGGCGGGGAACAGTCAAACAGCAGGGAGGAAGGCTATGCCAGCAGGCAGATCCCCTGAGGCAGGCAGGCCCTGGTGAGCAGCATCAAGCTGAGCCACCTCCCAGCCTGCCTGCTGGGCTGGGCGGAACTGAGCAGAGATGTGATCCATGCAGGAGAGATCCATCACATCCAGGTTCACCTATAGCAACCTTCTTCTTACATCCATGCCTTCAGAAGTAGGAGAGACAGGTTCACACTCAAAGTGATGTAAAAAGAAGTTGATTCAATAAGTGAAGTTAAAAGACATTATTTGTCTTTCTCTGACAATGCAATTTGCCATAATTTTTAATTTTTCTTGTTACAACATCCTAAAACTTTCCAGCCAGGCATATCTTCATTTACTTGCCTTGAGAAGACATTTGCATTCAACATTATAAACTGTATATTTTACATGCCAACAAAAGTCTGTTATGAGCATTGACAGTTACGTTTATAAAAGTTATACGCTGCTTATCTAATAGAAGGCAGTAATTATGTCACTAGCATCCAAATCACTCATGTCTGAAAGCATTTCAATATGTGTTATTTGAATTAAAAATGCACACCAAGAGTAGATGAGCAATGACTAACAGCTTAGTAGTGAATGCAGAGGGAGGGAAATAAGAAAAGGAGCATGGTGCATTCAGACATCCTGGAATTTTTAAGGGAGAAAAATTCAGATGCAAGCACTGAATTCACGGACACTTCCTGAACCAAAATGAAAACATGCAGATCCAGTGTTCTGTTGAGCCTGGAGTGAAAAAACACTTTCCTTTTTTTTGCACCTAGAACTCCTTCGCAATTACATAGAATAAAGTTACAACTTGAAGTACATTATTGCTATTCCAGGCTGATGCTCTCATGATACAGTTGTCTCTGTCATGCAGATTTGAAATATTTTTAATTGTTTTTTTGATGTAATGACTACACAGCTATTCAGGCCAGTGTATATTTATATGCACTGGCAGACAGACATACACCTGAGTATATTGTACTGTAAAGAGTTTTCCTTGGATGAGTATTTCCATCAAGACAGTGAAATCCTGGAAAACAATACAGCAAATTCTGGTTGCCAAGTCCTTGGGTCTGCAAGGCTGTTGCCATGTGAAGTCTGGTGGCCAAGCTTGGCACCAACCTGGGAATCCCAGCTCCACTTGCCAGATGTGTTTTCACCAGCCTGCACCTCCCTAGTGTCCTGCAGGGATCAGACTCAGGGAGTTCCTCCAGGGAGTAATGACCTTCCTCTTTCTCCAGACCCTCCAGCTGGCCTCTATAGTTTTGAGGGAACACAATAAACAGCCCAGGCAAACAGATGTCATCCACCACAAGAATTCACACCTTTGTGAACAATCCATAGGTAGAGAGCAATGATAGAAAAGATACATTGCTTGGATTTGCTGGTCAATCTCTTTAGCTATAGTTATTGGCAGATGGTAGAAACTGAGAGGTTATGAAATGCCTGAAATTAATGATACATAATATACAATAGTAACAAATCAATAATTTTACTAAATTTCTTAATCTTGCTCTCCTACATTTGTAAACATTTTTCTCTCCTCTTCATACTTCAAAAAATTTTACTTCTGAAGTAAAAAACCTCTCAGATTACTGTCAAAATATGGAAAAGAGAACCAGAATGTTTTCCTGCGGTACGTTACAAGTTGTCTTGTCATCATTTTTGTATTTGTCTTGGAAGCAATGGTTCATGAGTAATGAAACTGTTACATTTTAAAAAATAAAACTAAGATTGTTTGCAAAATAATAGAGTTTTGAAATGTTACAATATGAGAACAAATTTAGGGGAAGGGCACCAAGGACCTGATGAAAACCCTTTAGGTGAAGTCTGATACAAATGTCTCCCAAAAATGAGTGAGGGGTAAAAAGGGAAGACAACTGTCAAGAGTTACAGAGATATATAGAAAGGAAGTTGCTGTCCTCTTTCCTTTTCCCATTTAAGAGTGTTTCTTCCTTAAGTACAAATCTCAGAACGAATACAGTCATACTTCCAAATTTGTGAGGAACGGGTCTCCCAGGGGTCTCGTGAACCATCTAATTTGCAAACAGTCATGGGTCGTTAATAGGCATACAGGCCACACCCATTGCTTCACCCGCCGCCACTCTGGAGTGCTGGGGAGTGTTTTCCACTCCTCCCGATGGGCTCTCACAGCACAGGGGAGCGAAGGGATCTGTTTCTGAGCCCTCTCTTCCTGGGGAGACTCCCGGAGAATCCCTGGGTTTCTCTTCAGCCACGCTGCGGCTTCTGCCACCACTCATGCTTGCACCACTGCCGTGGTGGGGAAACTCTGCGGTCGTGACAGGAAAGAGGTGCCCCCAGGCTCTGGACGGTGCTCTTGGAGCCTGGGAAACCTTAACTTTGCAACACTGTGACACCTGAGGCCCCTCATGGTGATGGGTGGCATCTGTGTCGGAGTTTCTTTCCCTTTAACTGTGGTGACTACCATACATACATCTGCCGGTCCCTAGCACAGGAGCGGCAGTGCTGGCTGTATAGACCCAGCAGAACAGCGCTTCCCCCTGCTGCAGTGGGGGGAGGGCATGGGGGTACAGAAGCCTTCTCCTGGTGCAGCAGCTGCGGCAGCAGCGTGGGCACGTCCCGTCACTGCCTCGTCCCAGCACACAGCGCTTGTCCCACCATGGCCGCGGGCAGGCCAGCCCCACTTTTGTGGGGCACATTCTCTGGGGCTATGTCATCACCAGGTGCACCAGGCGCGCAGTCCCCAGGCACAGACCACATCACCTTCCCCGCCTGTAGCCATGGAAACAGTAACACACAGACGCACGGTTTAATGTTACGTATCAAACCCCTGTCAATGCCTCTGGAGTGCCCACTGTGGCCATGTGCCTGTGGGGGTCAGTCCGCTGGCTGGGCTTAGCATAACAGGGGCCAGTGTGACTTGTGGCGGTGATGCACTGGGTCTCAGCAGCTGCCTGGGGCATACCGTGATGTAAGCCTTCTGCGGTAGGGACCAGACATAGAGACGCACAGGAGTGGGGCAGGGATGACAGCACGGCACTGTGGGGCTATAAACACCATGCTGAGTGGGAGGGACTCCGCCAATCACTGAGGCAGATTTACGGGGAAAATTTGTCGCGATCCAGTGAGGTCTCAACGGAGAAGTCACAATGAACTAAGGGATGACTATACTTGGGAATTCAAAATTGAATTTTTGCTCAGTCTCTTCAGGGCATCTAATTCCTTCCACAGTGCTCCTCATACTATTTGAATGCCTTTCAATGCACAGTGGATTCATTTTCACATGATTCTTAGAAAATAGAAAAAAGCAACATTATCTTCAATTCACAGATGATGAATTGAATGTCTTCTGGAAACAAACCTACCTATCTGAGTTTTAAGATAGCATCTCTCCTGCAGGACCTTCTTTTCCCTCAAAAATAATTTGTTATTGAAGGAGGAAGAGATAAAGTGAGAATGAAAAAGTATAATGCACAACATGTATTCTGTAAGGAACCAAAAACTGCAGCTACCAAAAGCAGCTGTAAAAAGTAGAATGATATACTGCTTTGGAGGGATAGCTGAGTGCTCTTAAAATCTGATCAGCTGTCTATGATTAGTATAAATAGACCTTATTCCAACTCCACTGTGGGCAGACATGTAATTTCTTTAAAATGAAAAAAAAATTATTTTCAGTATCCTTAAGACTTCTTCATTTCATGAGAATAGTTTCAGGTTAACTAAAGTCTTCAAAACCTAAAATTCTCACTCCTTGTTGCTACATATGCCGTATTTAACAGGCAATAGACTCACCTGCTTGCATGGTGTGAGAAACCAGGTAGTCTACAGGGACTCCTGAAGACTCAGCACCACAGATAATGGGCTTAGGTTCCTCACTCATTGCTGAAAGGACATGTCTACTTAGGATTGGCCACAAGAAGGTCCCTTCTGAAAGCAGACACCTTTTTTGTAAATTAGGCATGGTGACAGTGTTTACTATAATGTTTGACACTGTTCCTACCTTTATATAGGTTCAATTTTCTATCAGGAAGTTTTTGTTTACAGCTGTCCTACATCTGTTCCTGCTGCTGAGCAAATAACACTCTGAACTCTGGACCATGGTGAGCCCCTGGGTTTCACCAGTCCACAGGTCTGCATTGGTGCAGAAAAGTCTGTGATTCACAAAGATAGCTAACTCATGAATCTGCAATTAAGCCTGGCCCATCACCCCACCTCCCTCAGCTCTGCGGCACTGCACAGCCTTCCTGGGATTGCACAGGGCCCTGAGCAGGCTCAGGAGACGGAAGGGAACGGCTCCTGGGTGTCTATGCCGGGGTTTATCGGTGTGTGTGTGTGTTTAAAGCCAACTCAATTGTGTATAAACATGGTGTGAGGGCTGGGGTTGCCACGGCAGCTGGGGCCCCCAGTGCCACCCCTGCCCGGCACAGAGGGGCAGTGGGGACCGGCCCCACTGCCACCCCTCACTGACCCTCCGTGCCTCCCTTGCCTCCTCCCTCCCCTCACCACCATGGGATGGGATGGGACAGGACAAGACCAAGATGGGACACATCTGCCAGCACAGCCGGGCCGCGCTGCTCACAGCTCCCTTGTCTGCTCCCTTCCCTTGCTGCCATGGGATGGGACAGGATGCCCCCGCCGCCACAGTTGGGCCAGGCCACAGTGCTCCCGGCTGCTTTCCTGGCTCCCTCCCCTTGCTGCCCTCAGTGGCTCCCAGGCAGTGCTTATTTACATATTCACGAGCTCATTTACCTACCCACGAGATTTCTGCCTTCACGGCATTTTCTGTGCATGTGCACATTCCTGCTTTTCACTGAAAAATGAATGGCAAAGGATTGAATCTGCAGAGAGTTGGACTGTGGATTAGAGGGGGACTTCTGTAATAACCACTTAATGCTAGAAAGATGTTACCTGATGAAGTTGAAAGGACTCTAATTTTAAGTATGTGTACTTATTCTACTTAAGCAGTACCTTCTTTGATGTCATAGGGTTGTTATGATTCAATAGCACAGCTTTCAGTAGAAGTTGAATTGCATGATATTCACTTAGGAAGAATTCCACTGCAGCAATAGATGTGCCAGAAGGTACATTACGAGACCAGATGAAGAAGCACTATTTAACCTCAGTACAAATGCACACCATCTTTCCAGGTTATGAGAAAAATAAAAATCAGCCTGTTTTTAAAGTGCAGTCATACCTTGGTAATTCACGCCTTCATATTTGTGTCCTCAGTGATTTGTGTAAAATTTCTCCACGATTTTTATTCAGTGATTCGCGGAGCGGTGTATAGTTCCGTGGGACAGCACAGTCCCGCACCACTGTGGTGGGCAGCTGGGGCCGGTCACACACCTGCCCCAGGATGGGGGAAGTCTTGAACTGTAACACACAGCACTGTGTGGTCCCATTCTGGCCGCGACAGCCAGCCTGGACTTGCCAGGCTATATACAGATGCAGAGCCCCAGGCAAAGCGCTCCAGCAGCTTCGGTGCCTGGAATGAGATGGAAGAATTCCTGTCCCCCGAGACCAGCGTATCTGCTGCATTTTATTGGAAAAACTCTGACTCTGAGGCCTCTGCTGCCCTAAGGGGCCCTGCATGGTTCAATGTTGCAAAGTTGCCAGATTTACAGCAATAATTTGCCATATTAATGGCCCACCATTTTTTGAGGATTTAATGTTTCATGTGGACCCTCGGACACCCGAAACCCGTGAGTATGGAGGTATGGCTATATTATCTAATAAAAAATACCTGGCTAATTAATGCTTAACAAATTATGGTCTTCCATGGCACATTACTTGCAACATGGTAGGTTTTCTACTGGCTGCTAAAATGTGTAGAAATCTTGCCTACCTTAGTTTTACAGATGCATTTGAATGAAAGTGGGACATCTATATAGGCACATTACTGAAATTTGTAAAAACTTCAAAAGAAAAAGGAAGTAGCTGTCTTTGATAATTAATTATTTTTGTGATGAAAGAAGTTGCATATACCTTTATTTGCTCTGGAGTACATCTTCATGTAAATATATGCATTTGCCTTATAGTAACTAGGAATGTTTGATTAACTCCATTACTGCTTTAAGCCTGCCCAGGTTTCTGAGGATTTCTTGGTTATGTGGAGCATGGCAGAAGCTTCCCAGAGTTATCAACATTTTACTTTCAAGGCTGCTATCATGAGCTGGCAATAAATCTATTTTTATATGAGTGTAGCCAAGGAGATTGCTGGAGTTGTCATAAGTCTCTGTACTAAGATGCAGTTCAACATGTGGATATTTCTTTATGAAACAATGTGCAAAATCTGGTTTTTTCCAGTTAATAAAGAGAATATTTTTGAAAAGGTTAAGCTTTTAGTCACAAATTGCTTCACTTGGGAAGAACAAAAAGGCCATAATTAAAGACAAAGACTCATTTCTATAACTTGATGACAACTACATTCTGTTTAAATGTATGATTGATTAAGATTCAGGCAGATTATACTTTAATCCAGTAACACAGATTTGAAGTTATCATAAGCAACAGCAAAATTACATTTCAGTCAGTGGAATTATACCAAGATTGTATTTGCCCATTTTACTTTGACTTCTCTATATTTATGACAGCAATTTTGTGGCAGCTGAGAAACCACACATATTACAGGATATATAAACATGACTGAATGGATTTCATTATTTGATCATAGTACATGTAAATTCAATATTTCCCTGTACAAATAGCTGTTTCTTTAATTAAAAAGTCTTATTGATTTTCTTCAAAATTGGAATTTCAAGGAATATAATATCTGTGGGTTTTACTTCACTGAATATGAAATCTAGGGGAATTTCCAGGGTTTTAATAATAGCCAGTTAACTAGAGAGCACAATCTGGGGCTTGAGATGGATAAAGAAATGTTGCTGGGGTGTAACTGAATAAAAACGGAAGGAAAGCCGGGCATTTAAATCCAATCCCAAATTGTTACTGTCTGAAAACCTCCCTGCTTAAGGAGAGTAAGTAACCCAACACTTCAGCCAGTCCCAGCTTAACTGCTGTGTTGTACAGGAAAGCTTTCCTGAATTGGATACTTAGCAATTCTGTATTCACATCTGCAAAGAAAAACCTCTCTGTTAGATAACAAGGCTGAGAATTTTCCCCAAATGTGGATATTGTCCATATTTTCTGGACAATATGGAAATATGTGTTAAAGCTCCACTACTCCAGGATGGTGATTGCAAAGCTGACAGTGCAAGTTAAAAAAAAAACCAACAACAAACCAAGAAATTTTAAAGGGAATTATAGAAACTCCTGATTTTTGTTAAAATTACTAGGATGGGATGCAAGAAGTCTGTTCATTGTGACCCTTAGTATATAACCCAAAAGCAGTGATTAATTTTGCATAAATAACCTTCTGTATTACCTGTCCCACAAGGTTTTTGTTCGATAAAGTGGCTGTTTGAGGAGGTAAATGTAGGCAGAAATTAATAACAGAGGTGTTGCCAATGGCAACACTTAAAATCATATGTGCTCTTTGATTTCCATTTAGGTGCAGCGACATAATCTAGGGTGTTCCCAATAAAACAACATATTTTGGTTTTGCATAGCATAAAGCTTAACAGTGTGTGTTAATGAGCCCTAGGTATGCTATGAGTACCTGAGCTCTCATTTCCTGTGTCTGAGCAGATTATTTAGGAAAAGGGAATCCACTTGGGATATCTTGGGAATCGACTTCTTGATTGCATTTTGCTTCTTGATTGCATTTTGCTTCTTTCTCCATATAAGACTTTGTTGTCTCTAGGACTACAGAAATATTTTTGGATCCTAAATTACTTTGCAAAGACAAGGACAAATCTTTTTACTACACCTCAGAATGACTACTTTTTAAACTAGGGGATTAAATTAGATTTGTAAGGTGACCATAAGTGGTGTAACTTCCACTCTCCGCTTACTAGGTTTAACCAACACACACCCTTTTGTCCTCCTTCTCTCTTAACTTTCCCTGTTCCAGCAATCCTTTAGACTAAATTAGGTTTTAAACCTATGTGCCATAAAGCCACTGTTAAACTCTCAAATTATGGGAAATGGTGTGCAGACCAGAAAAGATACAAAGGCAAAAAACCCAAACAACAACCCAACAGACCATGGCATTCTGTGTGCAACAAAGCAGCTGTCTGCAACTGAATGGCAGCCTGAAAGCAGCAAGAAAAAAAGAACTTCATTCACTGGAGATACTGATAAAAGTGTTTTAAAGCATTAGGTTCACTCATCAGATTCATACTTGGGTGACTACAGCATTTTTTGCTCAGACTCCTTGAAATAAGTTTCAAAACAGTCAGGGATGAAAACACTGAGACAGGCTCTTGGGCATACTATGAATAAGTGAGTTTCAACTGCTTAAATATCAGCAGGAAACCTCAGGAGAAGGCTGGGTCTGCTCTGAGAAACAGCCCAGGGAACAGGGACAGAGAACAATTCTGTCATCTGGTAAATTCTGGCAATGAGACTCCAGGTGTCATGACTATTCTTCCTGCTGCTTTGTTCACACATTAGCCAAAGGTAGTAGCTTGAACAGAGGAGAAATAATTATATGGATAATAGCAAGCAATTTTAAATAAGACCTTCAAATTAGCTCAGGAGGTGAGCTTTCCTGATCCTTAATAGCACTTTGACAAATCAATGTAGGCTTTTTT
>WEKX01019631.1:0-16565 GCA_013390025.1 Pitta sordida
CAGGGCAGGGCAGGGCAGGGCAGGGAGAGGTGCAAGGGCAAGGGCAGGGAGGACACTGGCTCCGGCCAGGCAGGGGGAGGGCGGCCAGGACATCCCAGTGACCCTCCCGGTGTCTTTTGCAGGGCCCTGTGTCCCTCCGGTAGCCGCCCGTCGATCTGAGGGAATCTCTTGTGAATTTCATCCTCGCAGGAAGTATCACCCGGGGTAAAGAAGGTGTACTTTTCCTTTCACATAATTTAAGAAATAAGTAGGCAAGATGGTTTGTGATTTTTTTCCTCTTCCCTTTTATCCCCCCTTCTCCTTGAAAAACTATTACATATTACTAGATATTAAAAGGCTGAGCGTTATCTTTTGCTTCCTGCAATGAGTAGTCATGCTTTTACAAAAGAGCTTCAAATGGTTTTGAGATTATTTTGCAAACAACCTCAGCCTGATGACATTTCCCTTTACATTCTTATGGCCTTCAGTCTGTCTTATTCGACAATGAAATGCTTTAGGAATCACAGATAATTGAGCTTTTTACAGGAATAATTCGGGGGTTTTAGAGCTCTTCAAACACCAATTTTTCTTCCAGGATGACACTATTCACTTTATATTTATTGTCCCGAGAGCGTTTTTGGGAGCTGCCAGTCTATTTCTGTATACTAGAGCTTTGGCTTTGTTTTATGTAGTATGTTTACTGAAATTAACCAAACGATCAGCATTTTTACTATCAGTTCTGAGGAGCAATTTATTTTGTTTGGTTCCTACCGACTGCACTAAGGCAGATGGTCTTCATGCCAGCAGAAATGCTGTTTCAAGCTATGAAGTATGAGAAATATTTTTTAAAATCAGAGACTATAATAAAATTGTATGCGGATTTTCAGAAAAGTCACAAAACCACAGAATTGTTAGGGTTGGGAGAGACTTCTGGAGAAGATCTAGTCCAACCCCCCTGCCAAGACAGGATCACACAGAGCAGGTGATGCAGGAAGTCCCTGATAAAGATTGCTTACTCACTCTAGAAAATAACTGATGATTTTCCCTTGTAGCTTTTCTGAAAATCAGTAAAAATGTTTTTATTTTTGATTTATGCTTTTTTTTCATAGCTGTGTTTCACTTCAGGGGTATTCCAGGAACACTGATCTCTTCTCTGTGGTGACCAGTGACAGGACCTGAGGAAATGACCTGAAGTTGTGTGAGAGGAGGTTTAGGTTGGATATTAGAAAAAGGTTCTTCACCCAGAGGGTGGTTGGGCACTGGAACACGGTCCAAGGGAAGTGGTCACAGGACCAAGTCTGGCAGAGTTCAAGAATCATTCGGACAATGCTCTCAGGCACATGGAGTGACTCTTGAGGATGGTCTCCTGTGTAAGGCCAGGAGTTGAGCTTGATGATACTTGTGAGTCTGTTCCAACTCAGGATATTCTGTGACTCTGTGATCACTAGTCAGGCAGCAGCATCTGCTGGGTGAGGGCTGGTGAGCTGAGGGCAGTGGTGAGGTGAAGGGCACTGCCCAGTCCCACAACACCCAGCCATAAGAGTGGAGTGGGGACAGAGGTGGTGACCAGGTCCCAGCAGGGCCAAAGGAAGGCCAGCCCGGTCCGTGGTGACGGACAGATCTGAGGGAACCCCAGAAGACAAGTCAGCAAAATTAGAAGCAGCAAGTTGCAGTGCTGAGCACAGGCTCAGCTACATCGTTGCTCAGACAGGGCCTGGAGGTCTCACCCTCAGCTGAAATGCTGCTCCTGAGCTGAGGCCATAGGCTCCCAAAACCGCATCTCATGGCTCCATGACACCTCTGCACAGTGGCAGGGCTGGCCTGGAGGACAGGCAGCCAAGCACCTAGGGAAGGGAGCAGAAAATTCTGGCACCTGTTGTTGTACTTAGAGCCCCGGAAATACTTTCTTCATTACACCCTGTACTACATCATTGCGCTTGTCTTCATTATTTAGTTATTGTTTCTATAATTCTATTGTTTCTATAATTCTAATTGAAATAGTTTTGAGACTTTTTTAAGTATGACATTTGACATGATTTATTTAAATACTCAACTTTAGGATTATTTAAATCATTATGTACTAGAAATAATTTCTAAAGTAACTGCCAGCAAATTTCTATTTGTTCATCTGCTACAACTGAAGTGAACTTTTCAGCCACCTTCCCAGTGCATATACTTTACTTTCCTCCCTGATTCATCCTCCCTCAGTGGTAATCAGTTATTCAGAAATTTAACTTCTATTTGTGATGTACAAATAGAATTGCAAGGGGAGCAACTTAAAAAAAACCCCAAACAAATAATGTTTAAATTGCTTTTCTACATTTTCAAAGCTTTTTAGAAGGATGATTCCATAGCCATGAGCCAGAGCTGTGTTTCTTACTCTCTAATGTACATTCAAATACCTCATTCACTATACATGTATTAAAAAAATCCCATATCAAATTGATGACCTTTTTCATTTGCTTTTGCTCATTCACATCATTACTTGACTAGACCTTATGAGACTCAAAACTTTTATTTGTTGATTTTAAAAAAATACTTTATATGTGCTTTACATCAGCCAGCAAAAAAAAAAAAGAAAAAAGAAAATTGATCAGGTCAAGTACACAAAAGGGTGTGAACAAAAGTCAAACAAGACAAAGTTAAACACTGATATATTTATAAAAACAAGGAGACCTAGGTATTAGCTAGGAAGATGCCTCATCTAGAGAGACTGGAGTCTTGGGCAATGATTAACAGGATGAAATTTAACAAGCAGAAATGCCGGATTCTCTTTCTAGGGTGGGGAGAGTTTGGTACATTTCTCATACTAGAGCAATAATACACAATTCAATATGGCATATTTTAAGAGCAGAATAAAAGTGGTGGTGTTAAAAAGGTCACATAATGGAGATGTAATTTAAGTGATAAATTATTATATACCTTCTAGTTGTTGTTCCTAGATATTTTTCCCTTGAATTCTTCAAGTTATATTGGTTTTGTAGTATGATATGTAATGGTAGGTAAAAGCTAAGTGCCTTTGCTTATTTAGCTTTAAATACAGTTTGCATTTACAGAACATATTCACACCTTACTTTGCAATCTCAGATGACAGAATTGATTTAACATTTTCTTGCAGTAAGCTCAGTGTTGCTCTCACAAGAAACACTCATTTCTTTAGTGTAGGAACCACATGGGTTTAGTGATATTTATGTGATAGACTCATAGCAGCTCTAAGAGAGTTTATTAATTATATTCTGTGTGTTAGTTTGAATGTTTATGAACATGCCAACTTAATTGACAGAAATTAAAAGGAGTAGCTCACTATAAGCCATTCATCCACAACCAAGCAGAAGTCACTGAGAGACAAATCTATGCAAAAAAATCCTTACAACACAAATGATAACAGAAGAATGACATTTTAACATTTTTAAAAGAACTTTCACAAGAGGGATTTCTGCTTGTGAAAATTAGACAGGCGTAAAATGTACATGAAGATTCTGAGAGTGCCTAACTAATTTACTGGCACGAATTGATAAATCCTGACATAATACAGACATAGAGAAAGACTACTATTTCTAATTATTTTGTTTCTAGTTTAAACTGAAAGCTACTCTTTTCTTAAGCAGCTTATGAAATCACTGAAGGGAAGAACAGGAGGAGTTCAGATTTAGTGGGATTTGCCATTTGAGATATCGCATTGTAGGATGGAACAATGTCTAAAAATGGAGAATTCTAAGAATTTATACTGTAAGTGGAAACCTGGAAGTTAAGAGTGGTGCTCTGGAAGAATACAGAAAGGAGATACCTGAAGGTGCCATTAGCCCCGTTTTTGTGACAGCTACAAGTTAGTCTTTCTGTGTCAGTCTCTAAGGATGGCGAAATCATTTAGGTTGGAAAAGACTCTTAAAGGTAATCAGGTCCAACCTCTAACCCATCACTTGCACATACACCAGTAAACCGTGTTCCTAAGTATCATATATACACGTCTGTTAAGCCCTTCCAGGGATGGTGACTCCACTACTTCCTTGGGAAGCCTGTTCCAGTCCTTGACAAGTGTTTCCATGAAGACATTTTGCCTAAAATTCAGTCTAAACCTCTCCTGGTGCAACTTAAGACCATTTCCTCTCATCCTATTGCTTGTTATCTGAAAGAAGAGACTCATCCACACCTAGTTACAGCCTCCTTTCAGGCAGTTGTAGAGAGCAATAGGGTCCTCCCTGAGCCTCCTTTTCTCCAGGCTAAACAACTCCAGTTCCTTCAGCCACTCCCCATCAGATTTGTGCTCCAGACCCTTCCCCAGCTCTGTTGTCCTTCTCTGGACACAGAGCATACAGGATACTGGTCATGTCACTCACCTGCTTTTCACTAGAAACAGAAAACAGCTTTTTATCAGTCTAACATCTAAACTTAACCTTCTGACCTTGAGAGTCAATTCTATTTAGAGTGCAAATAACACTAACACAACATTTGCTTGCTGTCTTTACCTTCTGCAGATGCTTGCTCTGAGCATTTACGTGCTCAAGGCAGAGTTTGGGCTGAGCGAGTGCTGCACCGGCTTGGACATCAAGTTCTGTGTTAACAGTTTGCATCTCACAGTGATGTAACTTTGGGTGGCATGAGTGCTCATTGCAAGGCCAACTTCCTCGAGATATAAAACAGCAACTGCAGCAATGGAAGCTTTGCTTCCGCTTGCTGCTAAAAGCAAAATACGTTTTCTACAAGCTGAAAATGAGGGTTAGAGTGCTCTCTCATTCTTCATCAAGAGTAATCAGATTACTTCTAATTGCGGAGTCTTAATCCTTGACTTTCCCTCCCAATCTGGACATGGCCACCTTGTAAGACCACATTTCAACTTTATTGCAATTATTACATTGTAGACATGTTTCTATTATCTAAAAGGTTAACTGGTTAGACATATATAAGCCATGATCAGTTTATTTATTACGCATTTAGAGTAGTTGTGGGGAAAAAAGTACAGGACTCATAGGGAAAGACACAGGCATAAATGTGCAGTCTGAATTACACTTGTTTTGGATGTTTGGCCAAGACAAAAGATTCTTGAAGAGGTATTCTGGAAATATTCAATATCCCAATTCCATATGTGCAGCAAGAAAAATATGACATCTGACTCAGGCCTTTGCCCCTTCGTGGCTTTGGGATAGCTTGGCTAAGTTGCTGCTGGACATTTCTGGGCCATAAGGCAGAGGTCTCCTCAAAGAAAACCCCTCTTGCTGACCTCCCTGGTTGAACTTGGCTGGGCTAACATGGGGTTGAGGGCTGTGTTTTTCCTCACTGCCACATTCAAGCCTGCTGTCTTCTGCTGCTTGCTGGTTCCAACCTGACCCTGATCAGCTCTTAAGGCAAAGCAGTGAAGATACCAGCAGCAAAGTGTATACTCAGGGAACAGTTTTCTAATATTGTCAAATTTTATGTTTTCCATGAATAACTGACCAGGCTTTTAGCCCATTTTTCAAAAAAGAAAACAGAAAACATTAGTGTTGAATTTTGAACTTCAACCTCTGACAAGTCACCCTTTCCATTGCTCTTTCTAGGAAACAGCAATTAGATTTTTTTTTTCGTTGTTGTTGTTTTTGTTGTGTAGATACTTTAGAAGCTGATACCAGTGGTGTAAAGTGGTGACAAGAAAATAAGAAAGAAGTCAGCCCTGATTTTATTTGTGTCTCTGGCCTTTGAGCAATGAGGTTTATTTTCTGCTTGCTTCCTCCTACCTGAAACACAAGAATGAAGGCGGTACTGTAGCAGTCCGTTAAAGACATCATTGTGGTGTGTGACAAACACCAGAATTAAGGGAAGAGCTGAGTGAGGCTGAGGAAGGACTAGGTAAATAAAGAAGACAAAGTAGATACAAAGAACATGGGAGAGGGCATTAGGGGAACAGTACTTTACTGTAAAGTAAGAGGAATGAGATTCTGCCACTAAGGATCCAAAATCACCTTTGTATATTTGGAGCTATTTGGGTTGCTAGTTATTTGCTGTACACACGCAGGGGCTGGGCAAAGGAGCATTTGAAAGAGAAATTGTCCAATAATACAACAGTTATGCTTTTTGGTCCAATTTTGTGATGTACTTGTGATTGTTGAGTCCATCCTGCGTAAAAGCACAATGCCTTTCATGGCTCCATTGCTGCTGTGGCAGAAAAGGATTGCAGGTCATCTGAAACAGAAGACTGAGGTAATACAAAATGGAGAATCTATCATCCTTTCAAACTTTGGCAACAGGTATGAAAAAGAAAGTTTGAATTAGCTATGCTTATATTGTTGCTCTAAACCCAGATGTACTGTGGACAAAAGTCTGCAGAGAAAATCCTGCTTCACGAAGAACTTAATTGTTTTCTGAATAACTAAGTAAAATGGTTATTACTAATAAATAAATTATTACCTGTTACTTTATACCAATTACTAAATAGCATGTTATCACCATGCTATTAAATAACATGCCTATTTAGTAATTTTACAGCCATCATGGAATTGTTCTATAGCAATTCTTTCATGATCTTGAATATTCCTCCTCTGCCTTAAAACTATTCCAGTTCTATCTCTTTATAATATTCCATATCCTTCACAGCTATCTTCTACATTCTAGTTTATGAACATTCAGATAAAAAAATTACCTTTAACTGGAAATGCTGTATTCTGCATCGTCTACCATCTCAGGAAAGGCTTCATATTTTTGTTTAGTCTGCTATTTTAGCTGGTTTTGTATTCCTGACTAATCCAGATTGCTGCAACCTATGATAGCTTGTCAATGTCCTAGGATCCTCTGGGACAAAGGCAGTTGCAAACATATAAGGTGATATAAGTATTTTCCATCTTATCAGAGAAAGTCCACAGCTGGGGAGATATTAAGGCAATATTTTCAGCTCTCCACATTCCCAATAGTTTAAATTGGAAAACCAAATATAAAATTGTGGATTAAAAATAGCTTCCCTCCATTGATTCAAAGTATTATAAAGAACTTCCTGCATTACCTACTTCTCTCAAATTCATAATGACCTATAAAGGCCAATTCTAATACAGTTATATTCCCTCATTTGTGAGGAACGGGTCAGGCCACGGGTCTTGCAAAAAGCCAAACTCTCAAAGAAGCACAGGTCATTAATATGCATGCAGGCCATACCCATTGCCCCACCCCCCGGCACTCCAGAGCACTGCAGACACTTTTCTGCTTCTCCCCCTGGGCTCTCTGAGCACAGGGGAGCAAANCGGGGTCATAATGCAATGCACCGGGGATTCACTGTAATCTTTATATCCAGTCTAGATTTTATCGGCTGAAACAGTGTCACTCTTCTGGGCCACACAAACCTACATTGTAGCAGTGTATCTGAAACATTCATGCTTCCTGCCAAAACCTTGCCCTTACATCAATGTTCAGGAGGAGAACCAGTCACCTGGAGTATCTGAAGATGCTTGAAAGCAGTGGATTTTAGGCCTTCTTGTAAGTGTCTCTTGCAAATAAAAATACTGTAGGCCCAATCTATACATATAACTTTAGCAAATAGAGAAGAAGGGTGGTTCTTTGAACTCATGTGTTCTGGACTCTACTCTGACTTTTTTCGTAGGCTTCATACACTTCTCACTACTCTGTTTGCATTAATTTCCAGATATGGAAAATTGGTATGATATTAATTATATTCTTATTTATTTATACTCTTTATCTTTGGCTGTTGCAGCAAAGACTATTTCCTGTTTATTGTGCATGCAATATGTCGGAAACAGAATCCTGGCTTGGTTAGCAAGTCCTCCCATCCAATAATTCTCTTGGCTGGGATTCAGTAACTCAGTGGCCATGACATTAATTATTCATACACATTCTTCACTCACAGATTGTCCTTCTTACTCACTACAGCAAAAGTAGTTTAATGCAATTTCATCTTGCCTGACAGAAAGAGATAAATCTAAGCCAAACTTCACGTTCCTATTAATATGGAGTAATGGAAAGGCATTCTGCATTCCCACCCTGTTTTTCAGTGTGGGTCAACACATTTCATTGCTCATTTTACAAAACGACTGCTAGAATTGCATTGAGATCAGAGGGGTTGCATTCAAATTTTGAGAATCAGTGGGATACTAGAAATCTTTACATGGCCTTTAAGCACTACTGAAAATTATGTTTTTAATATACTTCTCAAATTTTTAATTAAAATAGTAGTGCATTTGTGCAGAAACATTGTAAATGTTTTTGTTGCAGTTTAGGGTCTTTGTGCTAAAAATCAGCTAGTTTTGACCATTTAAGACTAAACTGCTTTGATGGTTCTTGTTACAGAGCGTAAAGGATTTTTCCTACCAAGTTTTCTGCTGAAAAAATTCCACAGATCAAAGCATCAACTTACATACTGATAAAGATTTTTTTTTATTCTCAGTACTTCTTTCAAATCTTTGGAAAAAAAAAAGATTATGTTCTTCTGAGGTGTTGAATTCTTTATCAGTGCCTAGAGAGTAACCATATTTGCAAAATTACGGAGTGCTTTCTAAACAGATTCACAACATTGCTGTCCTTTCCTTAAGTTTTGGAAAGTGAATGTTACTCTTTTTTTTTTTTTTTTTTTCCCCCAAGAACACTTCCAAGACACATGGTTAGTCATCTGTTACTGCCACATGGAGCCAAATCTGCAAACATTTCTGTTTCTTCCTCCTGCATCTTTTCAGGGTCCAGTAGGTTATTTTTCATAGCTACAAAACTTGACATGTGTTGTTGTACAAATGGTGGATTTGGAAATATCTTCTATAATTTTTAGTGTGTAGTCAGGCTTATAACTCTGCATCCTTCTCACTGTCTGGAAAGCAAGTTACTGTTGGGATGTATTGGGTATGTTCATAGCTGTGTAAGGCATAGTGGGCATGCGTGGTCTAATGCAGAGTGAAGCAGACTAAGATGAAATCTTCGGACTGAGAAGAAGATTTTGCTCGGCTACATTTGAAAAATGCCTAAAGGAATCACTGGTCCATTGAGAATACACTGTTTCTATATTGAGAAGTTTCCTGTTACAACTCCCTTTTTGATATCTTTCATTTTGCATATATGTATAAACTCTGCACTATGTATTAACTTCAGTAAAGACAGAGGGCCTCTTGCCACTAAGGACTTTTTTTTTCTCCTTCTGTTGCTATTAAGGGTTTTTCTCAGGCCTTATCATGTCTTGTAGTTCAATATTTCCTTGCAATGAGATACACGAAAAAATAATTTTATAGCTGTTTACTCAAGGCCAAGCATAGATTTTAATACTGTTTCATAGTTCTTTGGAGCCAGTTATGGGAACACGTTTTATTTTAGTCAAGTAATATTCAATTGCATTATTTTAATTTCATGAAATATCTTTTCTATAGCAGTAAGTTCTGGTTGCTGAGTTGTATTCTGGACTTTTTAAAAGTTATTGTCTATCAGCTTGTTCATAGTATGTCCACAGTTTCATAGTAATTTCACATTTTTGTGTTATTGATTTGTGCTGTTTATATTCAAACAAATGGGAAGTAATTTAAGATGGTTTAGCCCTCAAATAAGAAAACTTCTGTTAAGAAGAAAGTTTATAATTTAAGGAGTTTAATAGAATCATAGAATAGTTTGCAATGGAAAGGAACTTTAAAGGTCATCTAGCCCAACCTTCCTGAAAGAGCAGAGATATCTTAAACAAAATGAAGATACAGGTGAAGAACAAAGGAGGAAGAAAAAAGACTGAAGTGATAACAGGCATGCTGTGTATTCCACAATTATTTGAACAACCTTTTTGAACCTGAGATAAATGATACGTAGGAAGTGAAGAAAAATACAGGGAAGATGTAAAATTTTTTCACTTACCTTATACCAGTTTTTTAATATAAGTATTCCATAAAAATGTATTTGATACATATGTGTGTTTAAGTTACCTATACTTAAGCTACAATTAACATAAATATCTACATGTCATTTAGGTGTGCAAGGGATTTCTCAAACTCTGGTTAAAAATCCTGCTGCTTTTCTATGATTTTAGGTCAAATGAAATAGTCAGCATGGATTTAGGAGAGGTAGGTCTTCCCTGATCTGGTGACTCACCTGGCTGATGATAAAAAGGCTGTGGATATTGTGTACTTGGATCTTAGCAAAGCCTTTGACATGGGTTCCCATGGTAAGCTTCAGGAGAAACTCATAGAACATGGACTGGACAGAAGCATTTTATGTTGGGTTAGGAATTGGTTGGATGGACGAGCTCAGAGAGTGTTGGTGAATGGTGCCACATCCAGCTGGCAGCCAGTCACTAGTGGAGTCCCACAGGGGTCAGTGTTAGGCCTGGCACTGTTCAACATCTTTATTGACGATATGGACGAGGGAATTGAGTCCATCATCAGCAAGTTTGCAGATGATACCAAGATGGGCGCAAATGTTGAACAGCCAGAGGGTAGGAGGGCCCTTCAGAGGGACCTTGACAGGCTGGAGAAATGGGCAGACTCCAATAATATGAGATTTAACAAGTCTAAGTGCCGGGCTCTTCACTTTGGACATAACAATCCAATGCATCGCTATCGGCTGGGGGACGAGTGGCTGGAGAGTGGTGAAATGGAGACAGATTTAGGAGTAATGATTGACAGAAAACTTAATATGAGCCAGCAGTGTGCCCAGGTGGCNAATAACCGGTGAAACCTGTGAAGTTAATCAAAGTCTCAAGACCCATAAGGTCTACATGGTACTGGTCTGCAGCTAAAATTTCTTTTTGTCCCTTGACAGTATATGTGAAGAGACTAGCATTTCTAGGCCCAATTCGCTTCTTCCTAATTTATACATATAACTAAACTGAGGTTGTTGAAACTTGCCTTCAGAGTCCCTATTTCTGTCCAGTGACTAGAAAAGAAAGTTATGGTGCCTAGTTTGCATATAAAACTGTATATTAAGCTTAGCAAAATGAATCTTAAACTCGGGAACTACTTTTCACATCAGTGTGATACTTTTCACCATCTAAAGAAATCAGAATATTAGAAAATACTCAGGCAGTTTGAATATGCAGTCCTATTACTTTATGTGACTTTTTTTCTTTTGTAATGTTGTTGCTAATGAAATGATATAGAGAAGGTTGTCAAAGTAGTCTCAGAAAGTGAAGGATGTTATTTAATAGAATTTTGATTCTTGCTGTTTTCATTTTTTAAAGTCTGCTTTTTGAATATAGCTTTGAATGCGGGGGAAGAGGAAGTAAGTACTTCATTCCTGTTTGAAAGGTAATCATGTCACATTTCTGAGAGTAGTTATTCAAATATTGTTTATTTGGTTTAACTGTAGAGCACTGAAACCTCTTACAGACCCCCAAAGCCAGATGATTATTGATATTTTATTTCAACACATTTCATTTTGAAATCTCGGATGAGGTATTTGTAAAGGGCAGATCATGAAGGAGAACGTTTCCTCCCTTGGAAGTTTTTTTTTTTCAGATAAATTACACATCACTAATCTGATTAAGACGTCAGTACTGCCATTAGTATTGTGTAACTTTTTTTGTATTCTTACACTGTTTAATTCTCACACCTTTTTCTGATGTTTTCAGGAATTGCTGCTAGTGAGCTGTGAGTGTTTGGCGAACTTAGTATTGGTTGCTTTGGATGGTAGAGATCATATTCAGGTATCACTGTTTCTAGAATACCATGTATCCTCAGAGAACAGTGACTTGGGAGAGGCACAGTTTCTCTTTAAGTAAAAATAACTTCCAGCTTTTTTATTCATTATACTTCACTTTGGAAGCTGAAGGTTTTATTCTTATTTTATAATTTTGGGTGAAAGGAAATATCAAAACAAACCCATCAGTGTGTTCTACAGTTCGTTGTTCTGTCTATGTCTTCACTTGTGAATTTTCAATTATAACTTTGCCAGTAGGATCATTAACTCAGTCTCTTTCTGTTGTATTATTGGCAGATCTTTTGCTAAGGTTGCAGTCATGCCAATAATCAGTGGCTTAAATAATTCTATCCTAATCTGTAGATTCTTTTTCAAGAATCCGTATATTACACAAGTATTTTTCCAACATCTTGAACAATCATTATCTTCTGCAGTTCTATGAATTAGCTTTTACTTTTGGCACAAAGTTAATGTGGGTATATGCTGATTTCTCAGATGGTTATTCCTCTGTGACTGCTAACGCTTATTGTCTAAGGAGCTTTATATTATTTTTCAGAGTTCTGTAAGTACTAATAATGCAATGGTACATTCCCTTTGAATTATTTCTTTCTCATCTAGATGTGTTCTTCTGCCCTGATTATTTTCCTTTACGTTTTACATATGTTAGCAGATACGTATTTGAGTTATCTTACGATGTCTACTATAGTACCAGACATCAGTATTTAGGTAGTAAAATGCTACCTTTTCCTGGTTTTCCTCAGCAAACAAAACAGAACAGCTTTTTTCACTTCTGGAAATGAGAGAAAAGGTCACTTTGGTTTTCTTACTTATGGCCTCTGCAGATCCATGGTTTAGCCAGATGTTCCGGCATGCTATGACTCCTTTGAAGCTCATCCACAAACCTACCATTCCTTTTTCTTTTCTACCCAAAAAGTGTGACTATGCTTCATAATATTCTTTCATTGAAACAAGGATTTTACAAGGAGTAGAGAAAGCTGTGTATCTTGTGTCCAGTAAGTTATGATATATATTATATAATACATATTTATGTTATGATTATATATTATATAATACATATTTTACATTACATTATGCATATTTTTTGAGACTTTTTCCTGAAATTTATTTTCACCCAGGAAGTATGTGATTTTTTGCATCAATTTTCTTTTTTATTGTTTTTTTCTAGCTCATTTTCACCTCATTTCCTTCATGTTATATGTATTTATTTGGACTGTAGGAAAATCCACTTTAGTACAGTGGTGAGTGTCCCTGCCTGTGATGCAGGAGACTGGAGGTTTGATTCCCTGCCGGGGAGGCAATCGTGCTGTTTAAGAGTTGGACTCAATGATCCTTGTGGGTCTCTTCCAACTCAGAATATTCTGTGATTCTGTGACTCCAAGAGAATACACGCAGGATCTAAAAGAGATTCATGCTCTAAAACTTAAGAAAAAACAACCAGAAGGGATGGACTATAATTCTAGTTCAAAATTCAGATTTCTTTTCACTTTGCTTATATATGACAAACATCATAGGAGGCATGATATATTAAAAATGTATACTTTTTTAGAAGACTGTTCAACCTGACCATATTCATTTGGCAGTTACCACTAGATATCTTATGCATTAATAATATTAACTTCAGCAGCCTTTTAATTTTCTTATGTATTTGTTAATGAGAAAGTAGGGCTTTTAAAAGAGAGAATTTTTATTTCCTTTGATTTAAGTCTGTTATCTTTCCTCACAATAATATATTCTAATATAATTCAAAATGACTGATTCTCAGTTCTGCAGAAGTTTTCAGAAGCATACTGTTTCTGTAGATGCACTGTCCTTTTCTTTCAGTCCTTTGCAATATTAAGTTTTCTGTAATACCAAATTACTGCTTTATTTCCTGAGAATGAGGCATTCATCATATTTTCCTGTGTCTTAATTTATGAACACAGTCTCTTTTGGAGAAATTAGTTGATTTTTTCATTGCTGTTTTGTCATAGAATCTCAGAAACTGTTTAGGTTGGAAAGGACTTCTTCAGGTCAAGTCCAGTGCCCCTGTTCAAGCAGAGTGAGTGAAAGCAGGTGGAATTTCATGGTTTCAATTTCTGCCCATTACCTGTTGCTGTCGCAGTGGGCACTAGTGTGATGATTCTGGTTGCCTCTGCTTCATTCTCTCCCATCAGCCACACAGTGATGAGATTTCCGTGAGGGATGTCTACTCCATGCTGAACAGTCTCATCTTTCTCAGCCTCTCCTGAAACCAGTTCCAGTCCCTTAATCATCTTTGTGGCCCTGCTCTGGATTCACTTCTGTAAATTCTTATCTATCTTGCACTGGGAAGCACTGGATTCAGTACACTAGATTAGGCCTCACTAGCACTGAGAAGAGACCCTTAACCTGCTGGGGCAGTTTTCTTAAAGCAGTCGAGGAAGTTGCTGACTTCTTTTGCAACAACAACAGATTTTCTGTGTCACGGTCAGCACTGTTGTCCACTGGGACCCTCAGGTCCTTGTCTGCAAAGTCAGTCAGCCCCCACCATGTACTGATGCATGGCATTGTTCCTCCCCAGGGGCAGTATTTGCTTTTCCTTCTTCTGAACGTCATGAGGTTACTCTCATCCAATGCCTCAAACTTGTTCTAACAGCACACCAAGCTGGACTATCAGCCACTCCTTCCAGTTTTGTATTATTTGTGAACTTTTTGAAGGTGCACCCTGTCCCACCATCCAGTTCATTAAAGAAGGATAAAAAGTGTAGGCCCCTGTATTGGCTTCTGGAGCATACCACTAGTGACTTCCTTCTAACTGGACCTCTTGCAGCTGATCACAACCCTCTGGACCTGTCTGTTCAGCCAGTTGCCAATCCACCTTTCAATTTGTTTATTCAACCTGTACTCTGTCTGTTGAGCTAAGCAACATTCACTCCTCTTGCCTCAACCATCAAGCTAGATGACGATCAGGTTGGCTAAGCATGATTTCCCCTTTGTAAATCCATGCTGACCAGTCACTTTCTTGTTCATGAGTTTAGAAACGTTTTCCGAGATTATTTGCTCCGTCCTCTTACTGGGGACTAAGATGAACATGACTGGCCTGAATCTTTCCCAATGCTGTCCTTGAAAATAGGTGTGACATTTGCTCTCATACAGGCTTCTCTTCCAGTTGTCGTAACCATTCAGAGATAATCAAGACTAGCCTTGCAGTGACATCAGCAGGTTCCTTCAGTACTCATGGGTGCGGCCTGTATGTCCAGTTTGTTTAATAGCTCCCTCACTTCAGCCTCCTTTTCTGAGGGTGTCTTCACTCAGGTCTCAGACTTTCCCTCTGCTCTGGCAGGCCTGGGATTCATGAAGACTAGGATTACCAGCAAACATCGAGGCAAAGAGGTGTCGAGAACCTCATCCTTTCTGATGTCTTTTGTCATCAGTTCCCCTGCCCCATTCAGCAGTGGGCCCACATTTTCCTTATTTTTCCTTTTGCTGTTAATGTACTTGTAAAAACCTTTCTCGTTGTCCTGCATACCTGTCACCAGATTCAACTCCAGGTTGGCCCTGGCATTAGTAACCCACCTCTGCTTCCAATTCTTGTACACTTTTGTTTATGTCTGGGTTCAGTCAGGAGCTCCTTTCACACCTGTGCAGGCCTCCTGCCACCTTTGCTTGTTTTCTAACTTGTTGCACTGGATCTTTCTTGTGCTTGAAGCAGGTGATGCTTGAATATCAACCAGGTTTGGTGGACTCTCTTCTCTTCCATTGTATAATAATTTTATTCAATGGCTGTCACATTTTTACTACATTTTAAAGCATTTGTTTATAGTTAATACCCTCCTATTTCTGATGAAGAAATTCTGTGTACAAAAAGACTGACTGTCATAATGATTAAAGGGGTTTAGAAGTATTTTAAAATTATCACAATTTAGGTAATGTTGCTATTATTTTCCTGTCTTCACTGTCAGAAATATTAACATAAAAATTCTCTTACACTGCTCCTTTATATTACACTGACAGTTTTGTGACTTTTCATATTTTCACATTGAAAGATCTAACTGGAGGAAGCAATAGGAAAAACAAGATGCAGAGCTGTATTTGAACTGGAACTTGGCTTTAATGGAGTGTGTGTCTGGTTTATCTCCAGTTTCTGTGTCTTTCAGGACTCAGAAAACCAAATGTTGGACTTCGGTTGTAATGGTGTGAGATATTTCTTGCGTCATAATCTTGAGATTAGAAAACTTTAGAAAAAGACAGATTTGCTAACTGATTTTACCCTTGCAAAGTCTAGAGGACCTCTGATTGGGTGACTTTTCAATCACTTTTATTGGAGCTTGATCAAGCTACTGGATGTAGTAGAATTCAAAATTAAAGAGACCAGAGGGAGAAAGTAAAAACAGAGATGGATTCTGCAGAATGGTAAGAAGAGGACATGAAGAAGAGGATGAGAGTAAAGGAGTCTTGCATCCTGATTCTTTTGCCTGTCTTTGTGTATTTTATGGCTTAAAGACTAAATGTCTTTCAAAAACCTTCTTATCATTGGATTACAGAGCCTGCAATATAAGTACACCAATAAAAAGAAGAGACAGTCTAATGGTACAGTGCAGTCTAAATTGGTGACTTAGAGAAAGGCTTGAAAGAAAATCACAGCTAATTAGTATCACTTACCTGGTACCTGCTGGGTTTAACTCCTGTTTAATCCAGAAAGGCTGTCTGAATTTCTTCAAGTTACTTGAGGAAAGGGTACAAATGATAGGTAAACATGTCTGAATGTGTGGGGAATATTTCTTCATTACAAGTCATTAGTCTTTCTAGTCTACATTGTCACCTAGCTGTGATCAAAGAAACTAGGATATTACAGGGCTTGAATATTTTGGTTTTTCTTCTGTTCAAGAAACTGTTTATGTGGTATGTTTTATTTGCCGCAGGAGAGAGTAGGAACAGACTGCAACAGGAGGGATGAAAACAGGGCATTTATAACATTAATAGGCATGATCTGAATTTGTAAAAGAGAATAGGGAAGGGCTGGTTGGCGATGT
>WEKX01019643.1:0-14966 GCA_013390025.1 Pitta sordida
CTAATATTCCACTTAAGGTCCAACAATACTGCAGGAAGGCAGTTTAGAACCATCAAGAGAGGCTGTATGTCCCCTGGAGTAATATGAAAAATATGTGGATTACTGATCATGTTTTTTTCTATCCTTCAGACATATTTAGGCTTAGGAACAAGTGAATGTGTTGGTTTGGTGTTGTACTCAAGGTTTTACCTCCTATGATTGGGGATTTAACTTTGGTAAGCTGTCAGAAGCTGATGGGATTCACCTAACCAAGCGCAATGAAAGGGTCTTCAGTGACCAGTTCTCCAGACCTACACAGAGACCTTTAAACAAGACTTAGTGGTAAAGGGATTTTGGCAACAGAGAAGTGTTGGAGGCTGATGATGCGTAGGCAACTAAGAGGAAAGGACCTGCAGAAACGATGGACCCACTCTTAGAAAAAGTAGAAAAGAGAACCCTGGGGACCACTGACTGACCTGTCTGACCCACATTTACACATCTTTCAAGTACCAAAATGCCTCTTTCAAACCAGTATAGGGGATAGGAGTCGCCGCTGACCTGTCTACCCATGAAATTTCTTCATATTGAGTTAATCTTTGGTTTCCTTCTGGAGCACCTACCCAGTAGCTTTGCATTGGTGAACTGACTCTTCTTGGTGATGTGTTTTTAAATTATTATTATTTCTTTATTTTCTGAGCCTTGTTCCTGCCCTGTTTATTTTTACAATGAAAGTCTAGAAAGTGTGAAACCATTGTCTCCCTGCCTTTCCCTGTAAGTTTCTTCAAGAAACACTGACAAACTCAGTATTTTTTGAACAGTCCACATGAAGGTCTGTAATTAATCTTATTTTTTGATAGATTTCATAGATCTGAGAACTCTGTAGTTATGTTTAACAAAAGGAATGATATTTGCTGTATACAGTGATAATGTGAAGCATTTCCCAGGTATTTCATTTTACAGCTGATGTACCTGATTTGTAAATAAATATTCTCATTCTTTCCCTTTTTCACCTTTAAAATAGCTGAAAGATAGATTTGAATAGGGTCCCTGCTGTGTGAATACTTTCCTCACTGTGTGATTCCAAAGAAAACATCAGTATTTCCATTTTTATAAATAAAATGAAATAAGCTTTGATTTTCTTTTCTATTTTTCTACTCTGGGTAACTCTTCCAAAAAAACTGTAGGAAAAACCAAAAAATTTCTTCCTACTTATTTTTAAGGGTGTGAATTAAGATGCAAAATAAGTAAGTATCCATTATGGATGGAACAGGATGAGGTCAATAATATCTAAGAATGATATTTTTCTCCAAATCCTGTATATTTTTCCGCCATAGAGAGTAAGTAGAAAATTACGCTGGCCTGAAAAACACATGTTTCTATAAATGTCCTGTAGTTATACGTAGAATGTTTGAATTGTCAGTATTATTTAGGGTGGAGCTTCATACTTTTCATACTGTTTTGTAGCAAACAGTTATTCCTATACTCTTGACTATTACTATGATTTTTTTTCATGCATTTTTATTATATTTCTAATTGTAAACCTTAAATTAATTCTTGTTGCTTTGGGGAACATAACCTCATGCAGCAGCAAGATTTTCCATCTGTCTGTGAGTAATCACCATGCGTCGGATTTGCATGGAAAGGTTTTGATAAAAGAAGGGGACTAAAGCGATGGCTTCTCTGAGAAGCTTCTGGAAGCTTCTCCCATGTCCAGTGAACACAATGTCAGTGATTCCAGGATGGACCTCCCAAAGCCAAGCCCATCAGTGACAGTGGTGGTGACCATGTACCTAACATGGGATAATGTACCTAAAAAGGGGTCAAAAAGTCTGTAGAGTACCCCAGCAGCAGAAATAAGAGTGAGAGTATGTGAGGAAACAGCTCTGCAGATCCCCAGGCCAGTGGAGAGAGAGCAGGAGCAGGTGCTCCACACATTGGAGCTCAGATTCCCCTGCAGTTGTGGAGGATCCCATGTCAGAGCAGGGGATGGCCAAGGGAGGCAGTGACCCCGTGGGAACCCCTTGTTGGAGCAGGCTCCTGCTAGGACTGTGTGGGACTGTGTGGGACTCACGCTGGAGCAGGTCCTGAAGGACTGACTCATGAAAGGGACCCACACAGGAGTTTATGAAGAACTGCATCCTGTGAACAAGATCCGTGTTGGAAATGTTCCTGGAGGACTGTTTCCCATGGAAGAGACCAGTGGAAGAGTGTGAAGAGTCCAACAGCTGAGGAATGGCAGAGAGAGCATGATGGACTGCCATAACCTCTGTTCTCTGTCTCCCTGTGCTGCTGTGAGTGGAGCAGATAGAGAAGATAGTTGAGCCTAGGAAGAGGGGAGAAAGGTTTGGGTTTATTTCTCATTACACTTCTCTGATTGGTAACAAGTCAAAATAATTTTTCCAAATTAATTCTGTTTTTCCCAAGACAGTAACTGGTGAGTGATCTCTCGCTGTCCTCGTCTCGACGCAAAAGCCTTTTTTTCATATTTTTTCCCCTGGCCAGCTGAGGAGGGGAGTGACAGAATAGCTGTGGTGGGCACCTGGTCTCCAGACAGGCTCAACCCACCACACATGTTTAAATTATTGCACTTCTCTTTCTTTACCTGTCATGACTCAAAGCTTTTCTTGTTCACTGCAAATGAACAAAGTGAAGTCAGATGAGAGAAATTCAAGGATATAATAAAATTAATGAAACTGATGTAGATATAATAATTAAATGTTGGATATAGTGTCATATATTTTACTTACAGACTTTCTAAATGTGATTAAGTAACAATTTATGTAGCTCATTAACACCTTTTCTATTTCAGTTTAAAAGATGACAGCTTTTCTGTTATCTAGTCCTCTTGTCCTCTAAATCAATCAGAGTAAGACCTTGTCTTAATTTGTAACATTATTTCCTTGGTTTTACCCAAGCAAAAATAAATCAAAAAGAGAATTGGAGTGTTTTATAAAGAACATTTTGTTGCTTGGCACATTTAAAACTGAAGCTTAAGTAGACAAGATAAAACAAGACTTTCTACTACACCAGAAATTATAATTTAGCACTGGGAGACGTTGGAGTTCCTTCTTAAGTAGGTATGTTCATACAGTTTCAAGTCCATGACTGAGCAGGTTAGGTGGAAATTCCAGTTGAGGACATGATCTGGAGATTTGTGTTTTCAGTAGGATGGCAACAGGTTAGGTAACGGGTTTGACTAGATTAGATTATGTAATAGGTGATAGGTTGGACTTGATGATCTCTATGGTCTTTTCCAACCTTACTGATTCTGTGATTCTGTGATTCTGTGGTTTGTTGAACATAATGAATAAAATTTCTTTTATTTTTTCCGTATCAGAAATACCGAATTCATGATGTTTTGGCCTGCGAAACTGCTTTCACATGCCTTGTAGAGGTAGACTTGTCTTTGCAAAAATTAAATTTCCAGTTCCCTAGGCAAAACAGAAGGCATTTCTCCATGCACGTGGAAATGGCTTTATTCCCCCCCCACCTCCCCAAAGAAGAATGATGGCTTCTAAATTTTGACAAGAACATTTTTTCTCAGCTACAAAATATAGTGTCAAAATGGCTGCAAGTGAAGGTAATAAAATAGAAAGAAATTTTTACTTAGTTAACTTGCTCCTCTTTGACATCTCTCTTTTCTGTCAATTTTACATATATTAACTACATAAATGTTCATAACCTGAGTTGATACTGCTCTTCACCTCATAGATTCACTGAAACACTTAGTTAATTGAGTCTGATAAAGTGTTATAAATCCACTGTATCAATAGCACAGACTCAGTGATCATGTGGCACAAACATTACTAAACATGTACCTTCAGAAAACAAATTATTGTCTTGCAATGAGCATGCTCATAAAGTAATAAGGGCAATCAATCCTCTGTGATCCCAGAACTGATTATCAGTGTTTTATTATCCTGAATATTCCGAGAGGTGCTGCACACCACTACAGATCGTTGACTTTTTTTGTTCCAAGGCAATGTCAGTTTTCATGGGAGGCGCCCGTGGTTCCACGCTTGTGGGCCTGATCCCTGGGTGGGTGTTCGCTTGGGACTTGGACTTGATGATCCTGTGGGTCCCTTCCAACTCAGAATAACCTGTGAACCTCTGAACGTTGGAGTATGGGAATCACAGGTTCATTTAAATGTCTGTCCACTGGTCTTTTTTAAATCTCCCACATGCAATTTCCATGCAATGTTGCTCAGTGTTGTGGTGTCAAACACTCTTGATGCAAAGCTAGTGGAATGGTTTGTCTTTATGTGTTTAATTTTGAAATCCAAGTAGGTACAGAGAAGTCTGTGGGCCCCTAAAATCCACAGATGTTGCTAAAAGCATCTTGTTGTAGACAACCTCAGCCCATAATTTTTCTCATGAGTCAAAATAAATCTTTTCTTCCTTAGAAACTAGAAAATAGGATTTCGTGTTCAAGAATACTTCATATAAAGAGGAAAAATACCTTAAAGTGCATGAACGTTTCCATTACTGTTTAGTAATGGAAACATGTTCATTGGGAAGTGAAAATACATGCTGTCTTTTACATAAGTTCCTTAACAAGTAAAGTTCTTTTTCTTCTCTAGTTTCATTTTTTTTTAATTTTTGGAAGCTATCATGTCTGTGAACTGTGTGACTTTTTGAACACAGAAAGTCTGACCACTGAAACACTAGTATGTCATTAAAGTGTTGAAACTGTTGGGAGCTTTTCCCACTGTTTGTCTGTTTCAGAGTCTTCACTAGCTAAAAACAAAATAAACAATTATGACTTTGAACTACATGTATATTGCAATTTCTACTCCCGTTTCAAGCATAATAACTATAGATATATTTTTGAGATATTAAACAATCTTAATTTACAAATATTCAGATGGCAGCCTCAAGACAACTCATTTTCTAATGAAGATTTTGAACTAGAAGTATTCAAAGGCTGGAAATAAATAGGATATCTTTCAACTAAAACTCTGTTTTACTGAGGAAGACATTATGCCAAACATCTGTTTATATATTTCCTAGGCATCTATTTTATGAATCATCATTTCATATAATGGATATTTTACTATCATATCCATAGAATTCTTAAGTGGATTTTTTTCATGTAGTAAAATCAAGCTCTGGCAAATTGTTGTAAAGTTTTGGGTTTCTTTTTTTTAGATTGGAGATCGATCTTGATTTAC
This sequence comes from Pitta sordida, assembly GCA_013390025.1. Taxonomy (NCBI): domain Eukaryota; kingdom Metazoa; phylum Chordata; class Aves; order Passeriformes; family Pittidae; genus Pitta; species Pitta sordida. Next base: position 5,151 of record WEKX01019643.1, read on the forward strand.
AATTCATGCTGAGTCAGTAAAACACTTCTGTTTCCCTACAGAGGTGGCCAAGGGAAAGATAAAAATGGGAAAGAATTCTTCTCTGTGAGCGTGGTGAGGCCCTGGCACAGGTTGCCCAGAGAAGCTGTGGCTGCCCCATCCCTGGAAGTGTCCTAGGCCAGGTTGGATCAACCTGGGATAGTGGAAGGTGCCCCTGCTCGCGTTAGAGAATAGAGAGGATCTTTAACTTCCCTCCAAGCCCTGGCCTTTCTGGAATTCTGCAATTGTGTGATACCAGTTGGAAATCTATCACAAAATGAATTTGTTAGGCTACATGGTTTCGGAATATTAATATGTACTAAGTACATTTCCGTCAACAGAAGCTTTTACAGGCCTTAGATACTTAGTACAAAAACAGATGCACAAGAAGTTCCAACCTGATATGAAGAAAATCTCTACTGTGGAGAACTTGAGCAGGCTGTAGTGTTTCCATCTTTGGAAATATTCAAAACCTGCCTGGATATGCTTCTGGACAACCTGTACTAGGTGAAACTCCTTGAGCAGGGATGTTGGACAAGATGATCTCCAGAGATACTTTCCAACTCCAGACACTGCGATTCAAACACCACTCCACGTTTAAATAAAACCAAGAAACCAAACCTGACAGAATCGAGATAACAGTGAACATTTTATCTTGAAATATTGAATATTAGAATCAAATTAAATTGCCACAGGTATAACTGAACGATAATCCTTCTTTAATCACTGGGTTCTCATGGCGCAGAGTTATCATGAAACCTACATTTTCAAAATTTGTTCAAGCTGGTCTCAAAGATATCCCAAAATGTTTTAAATAGGCAGGCATTAGACTAAACCCATGTTCAGCTAAACCCATCCTGTGATTTAACGGCCTCAGGAAGATGCTATTTCTCTTGTCCACTGCTTCTTGATCTGGATTCATAAGTATCATATAGAGAAAGCTGGAAATCTTTGCCTTGTGCCCTTTTAATTTTTATCTCTTTACTGAACTGTAGTAAGAATAAGTCTGCTGCTGAGTTTGTATTTAGGGTCTGATCCACTAAACAATTTTTTTCTCTTAGGTTTCACATATTTTGAGTCATGTCCACGTCTCATACACAGAGCTCCCACATTAATCAATTTCTAGATTTTCTTTGACCTTGACATTCAAGGGTTGCATATAAAATTGCAGATAAGAATCTGAAACTTGAGGGATTGGATTAGAAGAATTTTGCAAATAAAAAATTTGTTAATGTTCTGTAAAATTATTATTTTTTTAATACTAAAGAAAGAAGACTATCATAATACGAAAATCTAATCCTCCACATTTTCTCCTTGCTCTGAAAATAATATGTTTAGGAAATTCTGACGAAGCTGGAATGAATGTTTTAATTTCTTCTGAGGAACAAATATTTGCCTTGGTGAGGTAAAGTGCTTTCCCTTTCAGATATGTTTATAAAATTTTATACAGTTCCTTATCTTGTAGATAATACCATGAAATATTTTACACACATAAAATAATATGCTGCACAGCACAACAAAGACTGGAGAGTATTTCAGGTGTTATTTGTTTAGCCCAGATCAGGTGGAATAGGAAGCTGAGACTGGTTTTTATTACATTTTTATCTCTCGTGGTTTAAAGTGCTTTATAAAATAACATTTATGATTTCTACCCATAAAGAAGTAGATTTTGTAGAATGATGCATTCAGAAGAAATGAAAATGAGTTTCCAATTAAGATTAAGTGCCACCACAGATCTCTCCAAAGTTGTTGTCTTTGTCTTATTGATGCACTGCAGATGTTCTGCTCTGGCAGAGGAAAGGGTGGAAAACGCAGATAATGCCCAATATTGTTGTTATACTTATTTTTTAGTATTATTGTTAAGGGCTAACATTGCCTCTCTATTAACTGTGTTTCCAATGGAGAAATAGTAAACATTTTTGTGACTTCTTTTAACAAAGAGAATAGGATGAAAAAACAAAATTTGTCCCAAGGTGAGTTTAACCTGTTAAAAGTGACTGGTATTGCTTTTGAAGTGGATAAATGTAATGCTGTATTTCAAATTTCATGGTTTATATTGTCTCAAAATCCCAGCAAAGTGCAAAAGTTCAATATGAGAGGTCAGTGAAGAACCTCTGGGAACAGAATATTTACATTTATGAAATGGGTATTATGAGTCTGTTCTGCTGTGGACACCAAATTATTTTTGCACTATCTCCCAAAATATTCTCTTTCAAAAGGACTGCAGGTGCTTCAGCCTCTGTCTGAAAACAGCTGTTCTCTACAGTAAGCTACTCAAAACACAGTATTTTCTCAAGGGCCTCATCAGAAAGCCAGTGTGATCATAAATTGGCTTGAAAATTGCCTTCTTCATCTGAGGTCCTTGGGGGTACATCATCTACAACAAACCCCTTGGCTTCAAACCCACAATCTTTCGTCTAGATCAACCATACTGGCAAGCAAACAAGATTATATCTTTTGATATTTGTTTAGTTATTCAAAGCCAGATTTTGGCCAGTAATTTTATTGGAAAAGATAAAGGTTTAACTGTCCATGCCTCTATACTGTACCACTGATATACATATTCCATCTATTTAATACACTTAATTTGGTCCAGCTGGTTTTGGACAGTTCTTTCTGATCCCAAACGTTTTACATGGTGCCTGTAAATACAATCTTAATACTTGCAGATGTTTTTGAAGATGTTTTTTCCTGTTTTATGTGCTTTTACATGCATTAATTTTCAACTTCTTAATTTAAGGTCTCTTCTCTGGTAAGCTTTCAGTGGTGCTACTAAATTATTCTTTTCTCTCAAGTCATTCACAGATAATATTGAGGGTAAAGTGTGTCCCAGGCTCAGCAAAGTTATGGTGTGTCTGGGTTTGGCTTTTGCCAACAGCATGGCTGTTGATTTTTGGCCATGGCCTACAAGTATTCTCTGGTCCCATTGCAGTTCCTAGAGCCAGGCAAGCAGGAAAAATGATGTACAAGACAGAGCCAAAAGCATTGGTGGGTGCCAGAACAAGCCTAGAAACTTCTGCTCCAAGGAAACGTGGGTTCACCAATTCAGTTGCATCCGATGGCACTCTACCATTCCTGGACATCTGACCGTCCAGATGGAGATGCTGGAACATGGAATTATTATAAATTAACTCTATGACATATGTGCAATAAGACCAAGTGAAATGGAACATTCTATTCCCTTTGATGTGAAATGGGTAAATACTTCCTACTGTTGGCAATTCCATAAATTGACTCCTGTTCGTTTCAATTGTATTCAGGAAAATAACACTTTGCATTTCAGAAATGGAAGAAAAATACAGTGAAGGATATAACTACCTAACTCCCATGAATATTAAAAATGAAAGGAGTAGTTCGGGCAGTGTGTTAAGGGACAAATTATTTATACTCCTGAAGAAAGTGATTCAGGAGTTTGAATCTATTATTGTGATTTCAGTCTACAAGGCTGGCATGAAATGCCACTTCATCTAATACTAGTTTTGCCTCGTCAAATTAAAACACAGCTCACATTTTTCTTTTATTCTAACTTCCTTTGATCACATTTTCTTACTTCAAACTTCATCTGTTCAGTAAACTCTAAGAATCCATGTATTCACTCAAAAACTTTCTAAAAATCTGGGGAAAATAAAAGACGGTACTTTGGAAGGTAAGACCACAGCCAGAAGAAAACTATTCTTTGACTCAAAATTAAGTGCTCATAAGTAATGACTAGCACTGGATTATTACTCAGGTAAATTTATATATAAGACGTTTTAAACCGGAATTTTTGTCCTGGTTTCATTTTCATAGCAAAACAGAAGTTAAGAAAAAGACATATTTTTAAAACAAAGAAAAATATTATTCTGAGGTTGTTTTAAATACCTTTTTAAATGTAATTCACCACCTTGACCGTATTTTTAAGTAAATCTATCCAGATTTTTTACTAAATCAGCAGAATAAAATCAATATTCCATGGATTTTGAGAAGATGTCACATATCTCTAGGTAGAAACTTCTCGTCCTACTGTCTAAAAATGTCTATTCTCCTCATTAGCAGGTGCAATCTGCACAGGGTTTGGTGTGTGTTGGTGATCATGAGAAAACAGATTGATCTGGCATGGGAAAAGCTGAACAAACAGGAGCACTGTCTGGGGCTGATAGCCAAACACAAACTGCTTTACACAAATGCGTTGCCAAAACATCACTGGCAAGACACATAAACTCTGTGTCCAGGCCCATCAGATGAATTTTATGTTGGCCTGGGCTAACTGTCTCAGTGAAACATCCCAAATCATCATTCCATAAGGACTGAGTGCTGACTTAGGAGCTTCTGAGGCATGCCAGGATGAGACCATAGCGCTGGTCAGGTGTTAAAACACGTAGGTATTAGGTGGATTTTTTTCAATCCATGTCTTTAAATATCTCTTTTTTTCCCTTCTTGTGTTCATACAAAAATATTTTTGCCTAGTTCCCTTTGATAACAATTTTCTAACTAAATAAGAAATTGAATTAAAACTTAGTACAGAAGCAAACAAATTAAAAAACCAAGGGTTCTAAATTTATTAATTTTCAATTAATGACTTTTTAGAATTAAATTTACAGTTCAGTCTTGGTCTGTTATACTCTACACTAGTCTATTAAGAGGGTTTTTAAAAGAGATTTTTGAAGCACCAGAGTTTTTATTAGTTGAATTGTTGGAGTGCTTACCTTTTTTTTTTTTCCTTTTATTTATGATACATTCTTCAGGCTTGGGTTTAAATTATCAAAGTAATTAATCCATACCATGCTTTGTTTTGATCATTGTCATGGTTTGCCCTCAGCAACAGCCAAGCACCATACAGCTACTCTGTATTTCTGTAGAATTCCCTAAAATTACTCTTTTTAGGTTTTATTGTCTTTGGACTGTAAGCGATTAGGGTAATACAAAGAGGTATTTCCCTTCTCACTGTAATACCTTTATAAGGCACTTAAAACATCAGATAAAATAGAAATACCCAACATCTCAACTCAGCAAAATCAACTAGAAAAAGCAGAAAATAACTACGAATACATTTGAGCGGGTGATGAAAATTTCTGTCTCCCTTTCACCATTTGATGAACATTGTGTATGATCTTAGAATCTCTGAACTACAGAATCATTAAGGTTGGAAAAGCCCTTTCACATCGTTGAGCCCAAACTATGCCCAATCCCCACCTTGTCCCCCATCCTGGAGCACAGAGTACCACATCCAGTCCATCCTTGGAGATTTCCAGGGGTGGGGACTCCCAACCTCCCTGGGCAGACCCTTCCAAGGCCTGACCATCCTTTGCATGGAGAAATTCCTCATGATGTTCAACCTGACCCTCTCCTGGCATGGCTTGAGGCTGTTCCCTGTCATCCTGTCCCTTGTTCTCTGGACCCCGACACATCCTCAGTTTCCCTGTCCTGTGAGCAAGTTGGATAAAATTATGAATCTAGAAAATTATAAATACAGGGTATGGGGAATCTATCACTAGAAATCACCCACTGGGATTCAGAGGAAACCACACGGGTCATGAACACTGACTTGCAGAAACATGTCTGATCACAGGACCTGGATAAACACAAGCTCAGACCTTTAAGGAGTTGAAGGCCAAGAGGAGAGAAAAGGCTTGAAAGGAGTGAGGTCACGTGTTTATGAGCCAAATGTACTCCATGTTCTTCATGAAACAGCATTTGTCCTTCTCACTCCTTCTTCCTTACAAAATCAACAGACACATTGCACATAAGCCATCATGCAACTTCCAATATTTGAACATCTATTATTTATCAGCCATTATACTGCCTGCACAGTAAGCCAGTCTGTGAGTTATTTGTCATTGTAAAATAAATATTATTTTGCAAAGGGTTAAAGAAATACAGTCCTCTTGTTCTTCATCTTCCATGATTCCTGCATGTACAATAATTTTTAGAGGGTTTTTTCTTGAGAAGAAAACCCAAACACAATGCTAATCCACATTCTGTGGTTGTACCATACCAACTTATGTGTACAATACTCCTAAGAGTTCCTTGAAACTGCATTAATTAGAATCATCTTTTTCAGTTTTCTAAATGCTACCAGAGATGATAAGCTATGCACACAAAATCCTCTAAGTAAATTTCTTTGATCGATTTTTTAAATTACTGTTCGTCGTCCGAATTAAAATGCGATTATCATAAATAATATCTCCTCTCCCTTTCCTGGGCAAAGAAGAGAGTATTCAAAATTTTATTTAATCAGAGAGGAAACAACTGTGGATGCAGAAACTGTTGTTTAGAGGAGATAGGACCACTCGAGTTGTTCATTGAATATCACCAATAAAAGAAGTACATTTTATATTTCCTGCAGAAATATCAGGTAAATGGTTTAGGGCGGATGAACTATGTCAAATGCTGGTGGGATATACTGTAATTTTGTCCTGCACTCAATGACAATTGCGTTATTTTCTTAGAGGAGTTATTTTCTTAAAACTTGATGAAATTTTCTCAAATGTTTGACCACCAACTTCAGAAAGTTTCTTTTTTAAAATGCTGAACTTTATGTAAGTGTAGATTTGTATGGAAATAAATTATAAGTCTCTATCTATGGCCTCAGAAATCATCGCAGGTTGCATTTAATCCTGTGGAGACATTCATTTGAAAATAGACATATGATAACCTCTTCAAAAGGGGAAAGAATTAGGTGTTTGTATACATGCACATAATAGTAATTAACAGGCCAGCCTACAAGCTAAAAAATTAAATAACTCTTGCTTTTATCATGAAGAAAAATGTTGCAGGAAAATTTAAACCGTCCCAAATGGAAATAAGGGAATTCGGTCTATGTTGCAATAACTTTTTACATAATTAATGGAAATTTTGCTGAAAAAGTCATTCTAAAGTAATAATGTTTTAACGTCACGTTGCCCTCTATTGATTGTTTTTCATATAAATATTTCTGGTATAATTTAAATTGTCTTGCTTCACTTTAAGCCAAAAATGTAATGCTATATTTCTTCCTTAAAGGTTAATATTCACATTTTTTCTTGATTGTTTTCCTTTAAAAGTTCACTTCAATAAAACCTGCGAAGTGTAACATGGCCCTTTCCTTCCTTTCTTACTTTTTTTCCCTGGAGGAAAGGCAAATATTTTAATCCTGTACTAAACTGTATTGGAAGAAGACGTTGGATACGTCAATCAAAATAATGTCAAGCAATGCTTCTCTGTTCATAAATTCAGTGAAATGTGTTTAGGTGACAGACACATCACAGTGGCCAACATTCTGAAGGGTCTGTACTCACAGTACGAGAGTGTTTCTTTGTGGAGAAGGACCTGGAAGTCCTGGTGGGTGACAAGTTGATGTTGAGCTCCCTGTGTGCCCTGGGGGCCAGGAGGGACAATGGGATCCTGGGGGGCATCAGGAAGAGTGTGGCCAGCGGGTCAGGGAGGGGATCCTGCCCCTCTGCTCAGCCCCACTGAGGCACATCTGGAGTTCTGTGTTCAGTTCTGGGCTCCAGAGTTCAAGGAAGAGCAGGAGCTGCTGGAGAGGGACCAGCAGAGGCCACAGGGATGATTTGGGGTCTGGAACATCCGTGGGCCGAGCAGAGACTGCGGGAGCTGGGCCTGGTCAGTGTGGAGAGGAGAACACTGAGAGGGGATCCCGTCCATCCCTGGTCAGTGTGGAGAGGAGAACACTGAGAGGGGATCCCGTCCATCCCTGGTCAGTGTGGGGAGGGGATCCCGTCCATCCCTGGTCAGTGTGGGGAGGGGATCCCGTCCATCCCTGGTCAGTGTGGGGAGGGGATCCCGTACATCCCTGGTCAGTGTGGGGAGGAGAACACTGAGAGGGGATCCCGTCCATCCTCACCAATGTCCCCAGGAGGGGTCAGAGGATGGGGACAGACCCTGCCCAGGGGTGCCCAGGGACAGCACCAGGAGCCGTGGCCATGAACTGGACCACAACCAGTTCCCCCTCAGAATGGGGAAGAACTTGTGTCCATGGAGGGGGCAGAGCCTGGAACAGCTGCCCAGGGAGGGTGTGGAGTCTCCCTGCCTGGAGACATCCCAGCCCCCCTGGATGTGTCCCTGTGTCACCTGCCCCAGGTGACCCTACCTGGGCAAGGGGGTGGAATGGGGCGATCTCCAGAGGCCCCTTCACACTCCAGATATCCTGGAATTGTGAAGTTCCATGAGGTGATATATCTTGTCTGTGCCTGAAGACATGAGATTATCAAATAAGGCTTTTTTGTCTGTATAAGTTTCATCACCGTTCCCTCATGACTCAATTTTATTTGGATTTGTGTCCTGGGTATGACAACCCATATAATTGAGCTACTTTACAGTGCCTTAACCTGATGTTGTGATTTGTGCTTCAGTCTCAGGTGGGTTATACTTTAATTGCTAATAGTGGTTTATGGGCTGGAATTCAAAGCCTGCTGCACATGGCTCTGTACGAACGGTATTATTTACCAACATACCACAATTAAGAAAATATCAAAGCCCTGCATTGTTTATTAAATAAACTCTGTGTTTTCCAGTACACTGTTGAATCTTGTGCATGTGTACGACTCAGACGACCCTCCATGACTTTAGAGAAGTCAGGCTGCTTCAATCGCATATCAGATCACCCATCTGGGAAGAATTGCTCTGCTAAATTATCCGGAGAACCAGTACAGCCTTTCCAAGATGAACTTACCCTCAGGGTGCACCTTAGACATTCAAATGTCACAAAAGAATCCCCACAGAAAACTTATTTTTGATAAAAAAAATGGGGAATAAATAGGCCAATCCATGCCTTTTTTTTTCTATTTATTTTCTCCACCATCAAAATAAATAAATATATCTGTCATTGCCTCATCAGGAATATGGAATTGCTTTTCTCTCCTTCCCAACCACTCATAAAGTATTTTCAAAGAATTTTTAATATCTATCCTTACATGAATTACAGAAAAGATTAAAAATAAAAACGTATTGATGCTGCAAATCTTCCCATCATTAACCTTTTTAGTATTCCCTTTCATTCTTGAAGAAATACAAAAGCTGACACACAGTTTAGCAAATGAGAAACAGTGATGTGCTGAGGGATTACATCTACCCTTGGTAGTTAGAAAAAGATATTTTGGGGGGCTGTCTGTGCCTGAGTTACAGAAAAATACTGGAACTCCTGAGAGGATTTCGGTATGCTCCTTATATTCCTACAATGGGGGCTCTGTCCAGGCAGCATCCCAATCATGTTTACACTAAATAGATCTTCTCATCTCATGCTGATATATTTTTTTATTCACCATAAATCAAAGATTATCAAAAGAGGCTCATGACAGTATTTGAACACCTCTCCATATTCAATGTATTAAAAATGACAAAATGACAGCTTTTGGCTTTCATCTATTTTCACTTCATTGCAAGCACCAAATAAGTGTTTTTGGTAGAAGGGAGAGGAGGGGAAAGAGAGAAGAAGAGAATTAAAAAAAGAAATAGGTAGACAAAGAGGTCATTTATATTTCCCAGTGAAACGTATCTACGGAACTAAAATCCCCACCACCTTTCGTGATATAAATTCTGTAATATCACAAACATCCCTTCTTCTGCTCAGAAAAGTTCAGCTTAGACNTGAAAATCATATTTTCTTACCTGTGGATGAAGACAAAGGGTATTTGTTTTATTTTTGACTGTATAGGTGGGAAAATAATTTTTTATATCTTAATAAAAATAGAAAAGAACCCACAGAGTAGTTGTAAATAATGGATTGAGTGCTGAAACTAATTGAAATGGTGCTCAGAGGAAGCTCATGTCGTCCCAGTTGTGAAACAGCTGGGATTTACTCCTGCTAATCAAGCAATATTT
>WEKX01019644.1:0-15866 GCA_013390025.1 Pitta sordida
ATATATATACACACACATATATATAACAACACATATATACACATGTATATGAAACATATGGAAAATATATTCCTACTACATGAGACTGGAGGTTAGTACAACCCTCTTTAGGAAAAAAACACATAATTTATGAAACATACAAGCTGCTTTCATGCTGTTCTCTTTCCTTACCTCTAATAGAAAACCCCGGAGAAAGTAATTTATGCCTCCCATTGGAATGGGCTGTCCAAGGAGGTGGTGGAGTCACCATCCCTGGATGTGTCAAAGAAAAGTTTGGATGACGTACTTAGTGACATGGTTTTGATGGTTTAGATGATGGGTAAGTGTTGGGTAGGTTGATAAGTTAGGTAATAAGTTGGACTTGATGATCTCTATGGTCTTTTCCAACTTTCTCAATTCTGTGTGTAATTCTGTGTATTACTGAAAACAGCAGCATCTCTTGTAAAAATATAAAGTGAACAGGATAAACATAACACTTGCTGATAACCCATTGGAAATGCATTAATTTTTTTCTCTCTAGGTATTAGTTTGTTTTCCCTTTTTTCTTCTTTCTTTTTTAAATCACAGAATCACAGAATATTCTGAGTTGGAAGGGACCCACAAGGATCTTCGCGTTCAACTCCTAAGTGATAAAATCCACTTTAGTACAGTGGTAAGTGTCCCCACCTGGAGTGTGGGAGACCCGGGTTCAATTCCCGCCAGGGAGAGAGTGTTAAGAGTTGGACTCGATGATCCTTGTGGGTCCCTTCCAACTCAGAATATTCTGTGAAATTATAATTTCTGTGAATGTCCACACAGGGATTGAACGCGCAGCAGACTCTTCTCTTTCCAAACCAGGAAAACCCTAGAACTGACCATGAAAAAACCTTGTGCATAGACAGAAGGGTTGGATTTTCAATTTTATGAAAATGCTAGTATCTCTGTTAAAACTTATGCCTAATGGAAGGTCCCATGAAGATATCTACCAATGCCTTCTGTTCTCAGATTAAAAGAACAAAAATATCAGGTATCTTGTTTAACTATCTAATAGTAGTTTGTTTTGACAATTTAATATTTAAGGAAGCAACTTATTTGTTTAAGCTGCCATCAGACTCACAGGGCAAACAGGTTTTCAGTGGAATTTGCACTGCATGTAGAAATTCAAAAACTAATAATTACAAGAAATATAATAGCTTTGAAAAGCCAAGTACTCCGTCAGCTCTAATAATACTTCTTTCTTCAGCAGATAAGTGGCTTTGTAAGATGACATTGATATTAGAAGAAATAAGGCTTCTCATAATAAAGCTACAGAATAATATTGGCTCCATCCTTAAATATTTGTATAGAATCAAATAACATTAGCCTTCATTACTGTACTCCTCTGGAGTCATTCATGATATACATAACAAATCAATAAATCAGTAGGAATGCCTTGCAATGATAATAGGCTTTTAAAAAAGAACAAATAGAAGGATCAAAATCCTAATTATAGGGGAAATAATGAAGCTGTATGATGGAACTGCAGATTGTACATTGCTAAAGGTGCACCATTTAGTTACTAGATCTACCACTTTCATTCTCAGAGAGGAAATTTTCCCTTAAAGCATCACATTAGTCTGACAATACTGTCTCCATTATAATCTCACCTAATGGTTTATACTCTGTTGACATTAAACTTGTTGGACAGATTTATCACTTCCTATATTGGCCATTTTACATGTCCAAGAGATACAAAGCAGTAAAATCTGGTTTTTCTTGCCAGCAAAGAATCCCCCAGCTTTGGAAAAGTTCTTTTGTTCAAGTTAGTGGAATGGGCTGCCCAAAGAGGTGGTGGAGTCACCGTCCCTAGAGGTCTTTAAGAAAAGGTTGGATGATGTACTTGGTGGCATGACCTAGACATTAGGGTAGTGTGTTATAGGATGGTGTGTTGGTAGCAGAATGGCAACAGGTTTGGTAACAGGTTTGGCTAGGTTAGGTAATAGGTTGGACTCGATGATCTCTAAGGTCTTTTCCAACCTTACTGATTCTGTGATTCTGTGATTCTTGCTCCAACGGCTCTCTGCTACCCACATTCGCCAGTGTAGTATGACAAGGAATTTGCTGTCTCATGCCTACAAAGCCATTGTGATATGTCCAATGGCACTTGAGCGAGCGGAGAGAGCAGGACACCTTGCAGGGTGGAAAGACAAGAACAGCTGCCACAGGGGCAGCTCAAATATATGGCTCACGGAAAAGGTTCCCTTCACTTCTGGTCACTCCTCATCTGAAAACATTGATCTTACTGATACTAGATAAATGGAGAAGAATTTGATCAGATTGAAAAAAGTAATAACACAAACAAACAAAAAACCAAACACAATCCAATTAAACAAAAAAGATATAACCTAATAGTTTCCACTATTTTCTGCCCAACCTTTTAAAAACAGTTTGTCAAGCTCTCTGGAATGTTAAGAAGAGGTCCAAATAAATTTAAGGCTTAGCACACAGATAGATGGTGAACTCACAGTATGAACAACACAAAGGGTGTGTTACATTCAGGAGGTATTCTAGTGTTTTGGAGGGCTCATAAAAAATGTTTTCTAGAGAAGCCATATTAAATGAGGAGAAAGACTTTTCTTGCTAATTACCATCTTAGTATTTTTTTAATCCAGTGGTTCTGGACGTAATACAGTCAGCCTCCAGAACTCGCAGAGGGTCGGGTCTGTGCCGGTGCAGTGCGTCATGGAATCCAGCAGGATACCAAACTCATGAATATTCAATTAGTCCCTGCCCACAGCCACACTCCCTCCACTAATGAGCTCTAGGGGGTGTTTCCGCGACTGCTCACTGCCCTATGCCACCTCAGGAGACCTAAGGGAATGCCTTCCCGGCCAGGAAGACAGCTTTAAACTCAACTCAGATGTGATCAGACATGGTGAACCTGCCGAGCCTCACCTAGAAAACAATGGCTTGTCTCGGTTGCCTGGGTGGGCGAGTGGCTGCTGTGTTTGGCAGCGGGGCACGGGCAGGGGCTGGGGCCGGATCCAGTGCTGGGGCCGGCGCTGGGGCTGGGGCAGGGGCGAGTGCTGCCCCTGGGTTCCACCAGGCCCCGGCAGCAAAATCCCCCTGACTGTAGGCACAGAGGAGAGGTCTGGCAGCTGCACTTCCTGAGCCTCCACCGGGACCAGCCCAGCAAATGGGCCCTTCAGCCTTTCCCAGGGAGCCCTTGGGGAATGCCTGTGTGTGTGAGGAGCTGTGGGAAGTTTCCCTCACCAGCTCACTGGTATTGCATTTTAGCATCTCCACTTCCCTGTCCTTAAAATCAATTGAAAATAGCAGTGAGAACTTCAGAACAATTGACAACCGCATGGAAACCTTGATCATGCATTGCAATTCAGGTGAAGGTTATCTTGAGAGAGGAAGTGAAAATCACAGTGGTATAAAATAATTATTTCCCCCCTAGTTTATATAAAAAAAAGCTCAGTGCCTTTTTTCTAAAGAGGCTTTCATTTCAACCTTTGCTTTTTACTGGGGGCAGAGGGAGATGGGGAGGAGTAGAGATTATTTAATATATTAAAATGCAACAATCCTTTTAAATTATTTTGAGAAAAATTATAACATTTTAATGTCTCTTTTAAGAAATAAAGATATATTTTAAAATTGCACAAACTCTTAAACAAAATTTTCACCTCTGGTCTAGAATGATACATGAGAAATTGATAATACCATAGTTTTACAGATAAGATTCCTAATTACAGAAGGGGGTTTTTTTCCTAGTTCCATCCCATTTATATAGGATCCTAATTGTGAATATTGCATTGAAATGTCACAATCAAATATTTTGGTTTAGGCTTTCATTTCCACAGACTTTTGACTAAAACTTGTATTTTAATTGGAATCTTAATAAAATGTTAAGATCACTAGTTGGTAAAGTATTCACACAGCTTAAATAATGACATAAGGAGAAAGAAATTTGGAGGCAGAGATCAAGGAGAGAGAAAAAAAACAACCTGCTACAGTTGAAAAGTAATAGCAAGTGAATGAGGTAAGTGAATGAGGCATGGAAAGTATTTTAGCTAAAGCAGCAGTATGAAAAAATTCAGTCAGACTCTGGACAGAGACAGCAGGGACAAATGAGAAACAGTAGGTAGGTGTTAAATGGAGCTGGTTACAAATTCCCATCCGGACAAAATGGATTTGATGTAGTCAGTATTTTTCATTGATGTACATTAAGTTTTTGTTTTCTGAGGTACTTATTATCAAATGAGAAGACAAGCAGCAGAAGATTCTACCTTGAACTTGACCTTGAGAGGAAAGCAAAACTGTGGAAGTTACTAAAGCAGGGTATTTTCATTTTGTTTTTCTTTAAAAAAGATGTATTTGTCTTTTTCATAAATGAAAAAGCAAAATATCAATGTGAAATGTGGTTGCATGTCTGTGAGAGTTGGTCAGAAGAGGAATATTGTCTCAATGTTGTCATCAGGGACTTGGACAATATAGGTACCCCAAAAAACTGAGGCTAAGGTCTTGACAAGAGTTTGGCCTGCCAAGTGATGCTCCCTGGACTGAGAATGGAGTGTGGTTCCTATGGAAACCAGGGTGCGAATACTTCAGAGCAATGACAGTGTGGTACGAGATATGCTGTAACCTTCTCCCTGTCATCCAGGGACAGAACGAGGTATGCTATGAATCATATAGCCCTGTCATTGCAACATGAAAACACACTTCCTGGCAAAAGGCCATTCGAGACTGACCTTGCCTCGGACACTCTTTCTTGGACATATGTGGCAGAGAAAGACAAGATTGGGACAGAGGAGGGGGCGAGGTGTAATATCTGGTGCATATAAAGATGGCCTCTTAGCAACTGAACTTTGGAAGCTTCTCCCACCCTGCATCATGAGGATCTGTAGGGATGCCTTGAGGACTCATTGTTCTGGGGTAGGTATAAACCCTTTCTGTCTCTCCCTTTCTCTTTACCTTTCCTATTTCACTTTCACCTATCACGTTCCTGCTTTACGGGCACATAATAAAGCTTCACTATTTGACCAAAGCTAAACCCCTTTTGGAATTTTCTTTTGCACTTTGAGATTCAGCAAAAGAACCATCACTCGTCCAGCCCAGCCAGGTGGACCCTGACAATGGCTCAAGATTGTCTCAGCAGTAGGTTTTTCATCCATTCCCTTGCAATGAGGCCTTTGAGCGTTTCCATTAAGCAAAACAGGAGCATTGATTCCTCCTCCATCTAGGTCCAGTGAGAATGACAAATAGCTTTATTCAGCCTGCATGTCTCCCCACTTCAATTAGTAAATGCCCCAGTGAAGTAATACAGCATATACCGTCACCGGGGACCTAGAGATGACATGAAGATTCCTTTAGTTCCCTTGGCATATCTCAAAATACACACGTCTTGCTATGGGGTTCAACCAGTCACCTGAGTCAGGAAATACCCCTGTGAAAATCCCAAGTTGCCTGTCCTTTATTTTATGGGGAGACCAATCCAGCTCTACATCCTTCTAGCTCTGGGAAATTATTAATTTTATTATGTTTGTGTCAAAACAAGAGATCTCTAAGAGACTGTTTACCAAATGCAGTTATTATTTCTATGTTTAACAACATTTTTATCCCCTGGATGGTTTTATAATATTCTCAGATACATTTCAGTCTTCACATTTTATTGAAATGTGCTTGTTCAAGTGCATCATGTTCACGGATAACTACAATACAGGCAAAATACATTATTTAGTTGGTGGTACCTGTTCACTCCCACTGTTACAGCTGTTTAAGTTGTTATTCCTGAACACAGCAAGGCTTCAGACATAAACACAAGAAGTAGATAACTTTTCTTTTTTAAATTGTATGGATAGTTAAAAATCATTCAACATCATTTGAAACTCCAGTTACATTCAATGTTCCATTTGTTCAACAGTTTAAGGGATAATTTAATTTAAATTGCTTTAGATTTCAAGGACAAAATATTTCCTTTGTTTTGTTTGGTTTGGGTCATTTTAGTGAAGCCAGCATGACCTTCAGGGTGGTCATGTATCCCAAAACAGTTCTGCTATTAAAGTTGACCACATTTTGATGGAAAGCATTCTTTGATTGCAGGCTCCCTGTGGTGACATTTAAGAGCACCCAGTCTAAATCTCCTTAGCTTTTTTCTTCAGGAAACAAACATTACTGGTGAGAAATTAGTGAACCTCGGTTATTCTAATTAGTTCAATCCTTATCAGTGTTATTAATTCAACAGTCAATGTAATTCATTCAATAGCCTAAAGAAAGAGGTGTTAAAAGGTTTGACAAATTATGTTTGAATAACTTATTTAAATTCAGTTTCTTGTTACAAAACAGGATTTATTTTAAGTGTCAGGAATTTGAAATAACACTGATATTTCTAGAGAATAAAATTATTCTGGATTATAATGGACTCTAACATTACAATGGACTGTAACATTCTTATGGTTACAGGCTCAATAATCTGTTTATTTGATCAAATATTCCTTTAGGCAGAACTATTAAAACCTATAAGGTCCTTTGTAATAACTTCTGTTTGTGGTCACACTTATGCTAACCCAACATTTCTGAGGTTTTCTATTTTTTTTGCCATATTATCTTGCCTCTCTTTGTTACAGTATATCAGAGCATGCTTGTCTCTCTGTTTAAGTAAAGATGCTTGTTGCATTTACTGTCTTGAAAAAAAATGAAAATGATCACTGAGTGGGTGTGGATCCCACTTTATCATGATCTGTAGAACATATCTTTCATAGCTGTGACTAAATAAACTATTTTTAACAGAGGATGCATACACAGGTCTTCATTCTGAACAGCTGGCATACTTTTTCTCTTTAAGCAAAGCCATCCTGTTCCCAGTCACATGCAGTCCCCTTTCTAATTTTTTTAAAAGGTAGCCATGGTTCATAGCTTCAGAGCTCGTCTCTGTCAACAATATCTGGATCATTCTTAAAACCTATGAGTAGAAAGACTGTAGTTTTCCCAAGAAGAATGAACTCAAAATAAATTCTTATTACTGAGGCTGAATGATAATGGGAGTGTTATAAACTACCTCTGTAAACTTTATAAGGACTTTTGCAAAGATTTACTTAGTGATAATGTCAGTTCTGAAAGAATATACAGACTTAGCTGGGAGTATTTCTGCATGAACTGGAATGGAAAATACTTTAGTAAATTCAAGTTTTTATGTAAAGTTTTTGAGTCGGGAGATGGGAACAAGAACTGCAAAGGAATCACTGATGTTATTCTGTGAAGGTTCATCAGTATACGAGGATCTAGTGTATAACGGAACATATAGATGAGAACTCTCTAACTGTATTATTTCCTGTGTTTTTCCCTTTATCTATTTTGGGTAAATACTGGTTGGTAGCCAACAAATAAAAAGGCATCCAGCACTTGTGTGTCAGATGTGCCTCAATATGCCAGGGCAAAGTACCTGCAGAATGTGCCTCAGATCTTTTGTTTGACAGAGCATGGATGGAAGAAATTACACAATGCTTGGTCTGATCTCACAATGTGTGAATAAATTTTTTGCACAACATCAACACTTCAGAGTGCACCCTTGAGTCTCCTAACACAGACATGACTAAAAACTTCATAATGACTTTAGTTTTTTGCCAGAGCATTGTGATAGAAAGGGAAATCACACACACACACACACGAAATGTCTAAAGCTATAATCATTCTGGACCATGAAGGCTTCTCAAACACTACTAGTTTGTAAGATTCCTAGGTAATCAATTAAACAATACAATGTTTTTCATGAAAGTTGTTTGGTCAGGAGGAATCATGTGAGAGGAGCTGTTTCACCTTTCCAAAGGAAGGTCATTGACTATTGTCTGACCAGTCAGCAGTAATTAGACAAAACTGCATTTCATGCCTTAATAAATAAAACTGTTGGTCTGCTCTGCACAATTGTGTCTGGCACCCATAAGAAAACTGAGCTGAAATTAAGTCTCCATTCATTACAAAAATAGTCTAACAGTAATTCAGAGCTATGGACTGTCTGTTATTTGTCAATGGTATTGACTGGTTTCTATCTACTGTAACAAATCATTCAACAGAAAAATAAATGGTAGTTGATTGTATGCCAATGGTGTATTTAATAGTACTCTATTGTATTGAATGCTGTTGGAAATATAACAGGTCTTGACTGTGGGAAAATACATGCTATTTTTAAAAATAAAATATTGATGTAATTGGCTTTCCCACCCACAGTGCTTCACAAGCCTAGAAGCAAGATTAGTTTTAATAGTTTGTTAGAAAAGTTAGGAAGATTGGAGAAAAATAATCTTGTTGACTTCAAGGCATTTAAAAGTATGTAATTAAAAAGAACAACTATCACAGATCTCCTTAGAATGAAGTCTCGGATTTCCCTCTGCCTCCTCAACAGTTATGAAAAAATCAAGTAGCATCCTACAGTGCTGAAAGAAAGAATGGAATAGTAATGTTCCTCCTAATGAACACTCTCCAGAAAAGAGAAGCAATCATGGAACTAAAGCTATAATCATTCCTTACTGGCAGCCAGTTTTACTGACTGATTGGCAAGCTGGCAACACCAAACAATGGTGGATGGTCTGCATTTACTGCAATCTTACCCTCTGAGGATAGAGTTTCCTCCCACTATCTTCACTGTTCTGCATTTAGGTCTCATTAGGTCACAAGAACACTTTCTCCTCCTTCACTTTTCTTTCCTTTAATCCAAGAATTCTGAGTTTTTATAACCAGACAGGTTGGTAGTTGCTACAAGGTACCATCTGGTTCAGTCTGAACTGGCAAAGGGAATTTGAAACTGCCCTTATTTTCACATCTAGTAAAAGGGTAAGATCACCAGTCTTTTGACTCTTACCACAGAAGAACAGCATAGCTCAAAGTCCATGATAAAAACTTCCCTTTGGGGAATTCCATTCACAATATTCTACAGCAAATAAGAAATGCTGGCCCAAGCAGATACATATATTCTTCTGTCCAAGGGATGGATGGATGGATGGATGGATGGATAGATGGATACATGATGCAGAAAAAATAAAACCATTTACATGGTTTACCATTCAACGTTTACAGCCAAGAAGGACAGAAAATTTCCTTTCTTTGAAATGTGCTAATCAATATCGGCTACCATACACCACAAACATCTCAAGCAGGAGAGAGTATTTTTACCTAGCAGGAAAAAGAATAAAACCAAGCAGGACCAGCAACAATGGAAAGATTTAAAAATTGGCAGCCAGCTGATAAATACAATCTTTTCACCTGGCCCAGCTGGAGGATGCTGTAGCAGTTAGAAGATTCCTCTCTTCCTACAGTTGTCATTAATGAGATTACGAGCTAGAAAACCATAATTAAAAGAACAAACAAATGACAAATAAACACGTAAATACATATGCTTTCCTTTGTGTTTCTCATTCAAGTGTGAAATAATTAAAATAATCTGCTTTGGAATCCAAATCTGACATACCAAGGAACTTCTCAATCTGTACATGTTCTACTTATGCCACGAAAATGCACTGAAAACAGAGCACTGAGCAAAATGTGCAGGCACACAATCGTACACAAACACTCTCTCCCCTTCTTTCTGTTTTCCAAGTCTCTTACAATCACTACAAATAATCAGCAACCATCACCTTTTTGTCTCCAATGCCTATAATATGACATTATTTTGATAGTTATTATGAAGGGGGTTAAGAAACTTCTAAGATTCATTACTGTTATGCTCAGGAGAACTGGCACATCTCATAATATCAAAAAGTGTATCCAAGTTGTTTAGAAATGCATACGTGTGATACAACATGCAAAATGAGTGCAAGATACAGGCCAGATCTGATTCATTGATTATACTGAGCATGTAAAATATAAAGATTCAGGGCCTTATACTGTCCATTTAATCTCTCAGTGTGAATAGATCTGAGAGAGAAGACCTACATAAACAAGGGTTTGTGGGACTAGTCCTGCATTCTTTCTATACCTGCCTGGGAAAGGAAGTAAGGTAATATATTTAAGTATACTTTTTAAACAAAGACTCATGTTCATCTTACTATTTTGTATGATTAAAAATTATAGAAGTTAAAATATATTTTTATTTAGACTCAGGTATGTAGGAAAATAATTCAAATGCTTTCTCAGCAGATCCAGTTTTACACTATGATTATTTCTATCAAAATTATTTTTAGATTCAGTATGAGTCATCTGGATGCCAACAACATAATTAGAACAGAATTAATACCAAAACAACCCCCATAGTGTCTGATTATATTTCCATAGCCTTTTTGTTTCCCTCTTAAACAAGCAGCTTCTATTAGTAACATGAAAATGGAACATGCTGAAGGAAGCAGGCAGTGCCCTGCAGATGATCTGTCAATTCTCAAAGAAATGCTTAAGTTTATAAACTGCAGAATAGAGAATCAATTTTGCTGCATGGAGAATACTTAATTACAGTAACATTTATGCCAAAAAAATGACATTCTGAAATCTCCATGAAAAACTGCCACATCCCACTGGGAGGCTTTTTCTTCTTTCCATAAATAGACTGCTGGGCCCAGCTATTTGTTGCCTCTGATACTATCAAAGGAGGAGCAGAGTGAAGGTTTATGAGGATGTGCATTCATTGAGAAAGTGGAAAATGTATGTGCAACACTTAAAACTGTTCAAAACCAGCGAAAAAGACCATTTGCCAAGCACACAGATATCTATCCATCAGCTGGAAGAATGATGAAAAGAAGGCAAGAGGACAAGCCAAAAAGTAATAAAAACAATCAAGTTGTTTTATAAACCAGCTTATCAAAACTGAGGATCTCTGATATTCTCACAGAAGGCAATTACAAGGGCATGTTTTACTGAGGTGATGGCAGGTACGAACAGCTGTAAAGGAAGTCTGATGCAAATCCATTTTTAAAACTTAATCTGCCTCCCTGATGGCACAAATACCCCCTTCACACAGTGTAATATGGAAACTTCCTATCCAAAACATTGCTAAGAAGGTGTAGTCTCTCTCTCATTCCTTCTCCATAAAGAATTTTGGGAAGGCTGAAGCCATCAAGGCTGCAAACGTGGCATGACAAGGATGCTGGAAGATGAAGTTAAAATACTATGGTTTCTATGTCAGCTTCTGGCTCTGAGAGCGTTGATATATATGCACAAGTCTTGAGAGGGAAGGGAGGTGAAGACAACAGTGGATGGGATAAAGAAAACAAACCAGGTAACTCCCAAAGTCAGATGGGGAGAGAGAAGAATCAAAAGGAAAGCCACAGTGTGGAACTACATCCCCCCAGGAGCAAACATTAAAAGCAACAGTAAATGACAGGAGGATTTTCCTATACTTTCAAAGAATTTAACATTTATATTTGTCAAGTTTTTATAATAAACGTCTGTAAAACTCCCCATAATTCAGTATGCTGAAAACCATTACTTGAACAAGAACAACTCCTTTGACAAATTTTATCTGTGACATCTTCACTCATACACAAATCAGTCAAAGACTCAGGGAAGTTGGCAAATATAAGCATGATATCAAGTGGGCCTAACAAGAGGTTAAAAAATAATATTCAATATTCAAGGACAGACTTTACAATCAAAGATGATGAGCCTAACTCAGCAGTTGAAAGATAAAAGGCACATTTTCTATGTGAGTGTACTTTGCAAAAATATAAGTAAAGGGAAAATATGATCAGCCTCAAGGGTTTAAGAAAACAGTTAATGAAAATCTAGTTAATTTTTTTTTACGATGAAAACAAACCTATCTTTCTTAATGGTAAAGACACAGTACTCATTGTAATCAATTTTTATATAGCTTTTTTAAAGGAAAACTTATTGATGAAGATAAAATTTCATGCTGCTTAG
Source organism: Pitta sordida (assembly GCA_013390025.1). NCBI lineage: Eukaryota > Metazoa > Chordata > Aves > Passeriformes > Pittidae > Pitta > Pitta sordida. Next base: position 11,800 of record WEKX01019644.1, read on the forward strand.
CAGGCTGAAATTGGCTGATGATGAAAGCTACAGAATTCATTGCTCCAATTAATAAGCAATAAGTTAAGAGCTAAACTCTGCAAAAAATATTTCTAATCGGATTTTTTGCTTTGCTTGTTGGATAATTTTCACATCCCATTTCAAAGGAGGCGTAATAAAAAAATTGATTAAACTGAAATATTCTACAACTATTTAAATGTGCAGAGCTCTAGCTCCTCTTAAATAATACTGACAAAATGAATGCTGATGTAAGTGTATGCTAATGTCAGACTTACACAAACTTAAACTGTATTTGCTTCTCAGCCCCAGCATTGCAACACTACAGTTGTCAACCTCCAACATCAATCTTCCTGTTACTCTAAGTCCAGCCAGGGAACTGACCCCCGCCTGGAATGTGTTACTGTTTACATGGCTACAGGCAGGGAAGGCGATGCAGTCTGTGCCCGGGGACTGGGCGCTCGGTGTACCTGGTGATGACATAGCTCCAGGGAAAGTGCCCCATGAAAGTGGGGCTGGGCTGGCCATGGAGGTGGTGGGGCAAGCGCTGTGTGCTGGGACAGGGCAGCAACGGGACCTGCCCATGCCGCCACCGCAGCTGCTGCGCCAGAAGGAGGCTTCTGTTCCCTCATACCTTCCCCCCGCTGCATCAGGGAGAACGCCAGAAGGAGGCTTCTGTTCCCTCATACCTACCCCCCGCTGCATCAGGGAGAAGGGGTGCTCTGCTGGGTTCATATGGCCAGTGCTGCCTCTCCCAGGACCAGTGGATGTTAAAAGGAAAGGATCTCTGATACCAACACCACCTATCACCATAAGGGGCACTGGGTGTCACAGTGTTGCAAAGTTAAGGTTTCCCAGGCTCCAAGAGCGCTGACCAAAGCCCGAGGACACCCCTTCCCTGCTGCAGACCCAGAGCTTCCACCCCGCGGAGGCAGGGCAAGCATGAGCGATGGCAGCAGCCTGACAGCAGCTGCGGAAGCAGTAGCATGCCCAAAGAGAAGCCCAGTGATTCTCTGGGGGTCTCCCCATTTGGAGAGAGCTCAGAAATGCTTCCTTTGCTCCCCTGCACTGGGAGAGCCTGTAGGGAGGAGCAGAAAATGCTCCCTAGTGCTCCTGGTTGGCTGGGAGTGGAGCGATGGGAGTGGCCTGTGTGCATATTAACGACTCACGCGTGTTTGTGAATTAGACATTTTGCGACACTCTGACAAGATCCGCTCCTCGTGAAGGGTGAGGTATTACTGTAATACAAAAGCATTTTTATTTACATCTGGAGATGTTTAAAGGATTAAAAGAACTCTTACTTTATTAAGAAATTCATCTGAGAAAGATGAATCCAGAAGTTTCTATGACAGTAATTATTCCCTTTTCAGCTTTGCATGCAGAAAGAATTACTGGAATTTCATTATAATCCTTGTTATTTAATCAATTACATTGGTAGGAAGGTTAAATTTACTATCGAATGGGAATTAACAGGGACTTAAAAGGGCTGTAGGAGTAACCACAATAATGAGATATTGCAGTGCTCTTTATGCAAGCCTGAATTTGAAGAAACTATTCATGAAAACATTTTAGAATGCTACTAATTAATCAGATTGATACATATAGTCTCAAACCCACATCTGACAACTAATGGTACTTCTCAAATAGCCCGATCCAAAGCCTATTGAAATCAAAGGAAAGACTGTCATTGACTTCAATTATGCCACACAAATGTAACTCATATATCTATAGAATGCCTAGTGAATGATCTGCATTTCAACAATCATATTGTTATAACAATATTATTGCATATTTCTAATGACTACTCTATTATTTTTAAGATGCTAAGCATTTGCTGAACAGTCCATACATTTAAGAGACCCATTTTTAGGGCACAATACAAAGTTAATGAGAGTCTTTACACTGATTTTAATAACTGATTCTGCAGGACTAATTTCAGCACAGGATGCCAAGCGTGAATAAGAGTGACAGAAGGCAGGCCTTTGAGAAAAAAATTAATTTTCATACGTATTTTGTAGAAATAACAAGTTTTTACTCAAAGCAACCTCCCTTCGGTTGCTTTTCCTGATTTTTCTAAGCACAACTCCATGAAAAATGGACAGTTATGTTCTATCCAACTCAGAGGAAAAAAAATGTGCTGTTAAAGGTGGGGGGTATTAAGATATCCTTTGACATATCTTCTGCATTTCTTTCTTTCACCCACCCTCCTTTTTCTTAATTTTGACCATGGAGACTTTTTCTTTCCTTATCTATAAGTGAGGATGTTTCCCAGCAGAAAGTCATTATCTTACATTAACCTATTGAGAAACTCTTTACTACAATTTCTGTGCCTAAGGACAAATGAGAGTGCATTTATGGCATCATGAATATAGTTTGGATCAGCAGCAAAACCAAATCAACATACAGTATCACTCCATTGAGGAATTCTACATTAGATATTTGTGGAAATTATCTGTATGTATTTTTAGTGGTTGAAAACAATGAATGTTAAATCGTTAAAAGTCTTTTAATGATTAAAAGTTATTTGTGATCAATAAGCCTCTTAGAAGTTACAAAGGATCTCACACTGATAGGATTTCAGAAAGAAACTGTGCTTGACTCTCCCCATAAGTCGAGAGGAAGGTTACAGGCATTTCTATAGGATGTATATTGGGTAAAGCACTTACAGTGACAGATAGGAATTTTTTTTAAATGTAAAAATCTTTCTTATCTTTCAGGAGTACATTGTATTCCAGAATCTCCAGTTTTCCAGCTGGGTCAGTACCATGCAGAACATTCTATCTAGTTCCAAAAACAATACGAAGGTAACTACAGTGTGTTTAAGCAACATCAGCAGCTCTGAAAATTAATAAAGTAAAAGGATCATTAAAAACATTGTCAAAGCTCAGAGTAGAGTCAGTTAACAGATGTACACTTGAAACACTGAATCAACAACAGAATTATGACTTAATATTTCAGTCTTCTGCCATTTCAACTTGTTACAGCCTCAGGTAGTTTTGCATATTTATAGACAAAATGTTTTAGTCAGTCAGGCAGAAAGGTTTTCACAATGATAGGGGGAGAATTTTTTTTTGAAGTTTTTAATAATCAACGATCTCCCCGGTGACCCAACACAATGGATGAGTTCATTTACATACACAGTCAATGACTGAGGGACTGCTCTCTTTGTATGTTCGCACCGTTAGCAGTGGTTAACTGAAATTAAACTGTCATAGCCTGAACAGAACATGTCATCTGACATGAAAAGAAATGTACTGTTTTACTGGGATGTGAAGGTGGAAATACAGTACTGGTTGCCTGGTATCATTTTCCTAAGACAAAAAGCAAAAAGCAAGTCAGGCTTTACTAATTTACTTTTTTTCTAGGCTGACATCATCTCCTTGTTCCCTTGTTTTCTTTCTGCTGAGGTTTCTTCAAACTTATCACTGTAAACCAATTTGAAATAAAGCCATAATTCAGTAACTTGCTCACTGTTTCCATTCTGTTGCCAAATACTTCACGGTTTCCATAAATATCTCTCTTGTAAGCAATTTTTAATACAGTTTACCTGGTCAAGTACTGCCAGCTCCCAGCCATGCACTGTGAAACAGTAGCAATTAAGCTGCCTCCTGAAGGTTATTCCTTTCTGGAATTTCAAACTGGAATAGATTTGACATGATTACTGACACCTCTGAACTGAAGTGGCTTTATTGGAGAAGCTTAGACTTACCAAAAAAAAAATTAAAAACACATTTTTACTCTATTTCTCAACAAATATAATATTAATTCATTAATAAAATTAAGTTAGTCCAGTGTAAATGGAAATGTCTGAGCAGCAGCAGCTAAACAAAGGTCTACATTCAAATGTCATTTTAAAAATAAATAACAAGAAACATGAACATGGCTCTATGGAACCACAGCTTCATATATGTTTCATCACTCTACTATCTTCTCCCACAATTTTGTATGTTCTCTAAAGCAGGATTTTTTTGAACAATATATACTAAATGCTGTAAGTGGAGTGACAGCTCCTTCTGAATTTGTGACACTGAGTCTCTCTAAAAATTAAAATTTAAAGAAAATCAAACAAT
>WEKX01019652.1:11914-23265 GCA_013390025.1 Pitta sordida
ATGTGGGTCTAGTGCAGAAAACGAAAAACGTGCTTTTTCGGGGAAAAAAACCCCGACTTTAGGAGTAAAGTTTTGTCCTGTTTTTGGGTGAAAGCAAAACTACACATGCTCAGACACACACATACATAGAGTTTAGCTTGCAAACACTGATTTTATGTTCATTTCACTCCCTAATTATCCTCCTAATGGCTATCGAAAGTCTCGCATAGTCACCAAATCGAAAATAACTTCCTGTGCATGACTTCCAGATACTGCAGGAATTATGGCTTTGTTGCCATTATTAATTTTACCCAGCTGTAATGTATGACTGGCCTTGAATTACCCCACTGTAGGAGCCAGTGACTACAGCATGGTTTGTAAAATGATTTTCTTGGTTTTTCACTTCCCTCCAGCCTAACTCTCCAGCATCAGCCCCTGAGTATTGTTCCTGCATTTAATGCCACTGCTCCTTTGACTTCCACTTTTTCTGTAGAATTTTCCTGCCTTTCTTTTCGACTTCCTTTCCCCGAGTCCCATGATCTTGACCTGATTCTTTGGTCCCTAAATAGCTGGACGAAGTCTTACCAGGTCTTAGGAGATTCCCTCAGGTAGTATATATCTAGCATATCAGAAAGTCTCAGACCTCCACCAGGTAATCATGCACTTCCATGAGATATCTGAGCTGAGCTGTGGTTTTTGGACTAATGCATAATTTGGGTTTGATGGATACACATCCTTTAGAAATGCGTCCACATGACACCTGTAGACTAAAATTAGCATGTAGTCTAAACTGGGCTGGTGGAGTCAGTGCTTTGGTAGTCTTACTTTCCTGACTGGAAAAAACCCAAGAAAATACACAAGAAATTGAGTTTTTAAAATACCAACCAACTGACGAAAGAGGAAAAAAAGAACCCCCCACCAAATTCCACAAAATACCCCAACAAAACAAACCAACTAGACAGGAAAAAACCCCTAAGCCAACCTCCCCCCTCAAAAAACCCCTTATCAATGATCAATTCTGTGCCTAATTTCTCATTTGTATTTATCTTGCACTAGATTCTAGGCTTGCTAAACATTTCTCACTGGTATTTAAGACCTTTGGTATTTTCTTCTTCCAAAAGTACTCAATTAACTTTTTAATAAATTAAACAGACTGTATACCCCTATACTTCACTAGAAGGCATTTTTGCTACCTCTTAATTAATTGTGTGATTTTCTTCTGCAATTGCAGCATTTCAACATGCAGCTTTTCACTTAAAAATATGTCTGATCTCAATACGGAATTCCAGTTTTGCTGTATAAATGCATAAATCACGAGTTAGTGGGAAAGAGAGAAGACGTAAAATTCTTTTCCCACCAAGGTAATCTGTACCTGCATTGATTACTCATCTTCATAACTTATCTTCACCTCATAGCCTGTTTGATGGCTTCTGTAACCCTCATCCATTTACAATAAACCCAGGATTCATCTCACCTTACCTCTGACTGCAAACCAAGGTTTGCTGCCTCCTCAATATGAATGGATAGAGATACTGATAAAAGGACATTCAGCATTAATTTGGTACTCACTTCTTTCCCAACTGATTACAGAAGAAGCTTTAGTCAACTGTTTATTAGTTTTTGTTCTGATCTAAATGTTTTTGGACTGAGAACCAGTTTCCTCATCTTATTAATGAAGACAATAATGAAAAGTCGATATTGCAATGCCAGACACATGTTTCTGGATTATGAGGAGCTCAAGGAGAACAAGCTGATTTAAGCTATGCATCAAATGACCTTGTATTTCAAGGTCAGGGTGGGCAGGGCTTCTAGGTCAGATTGGCTGGGATCAGATAAACCTGATATAGTGGATGTTGTCCCTGTCCATGACAAGGGTGTTGGACTAAGTGTCCTTTAACAGGTCCATTCCAACCCAAATTAGGCTGTGTTTCAGCATATAATACAGCCACTATCAAGTATGCAGTTAGAGTGTGTGATTTAATTGCAGACTAGGACAGATATAACAAAGTTTTCGTGCTAGGAGTGGTTCTTATAGGACAGAAAGGCTACAGGGCATGATGTCTGGGTGGCTACACAAACTCTCTAGAAGAGAACTGCAGCTTTGCACATCCCTTCATGTAGAGATGCTGAGTAATGGTTCTGTATCCATCAGGGTTTCAAAGGCCGTGGGGTGGACCAGAAAGGTTAATAGGAGTAATTCATAAAGGCTATGTTTGCATGTCATCATTCATCAGAAGGTAACTCAGGTCTCTGAATGGGAACCAAAATGGGCAGATTTACAACTGTTTTAGGCAAGAGTTTCTTCATGGACTTGAGGGCTTGTGGGATTTCACTGTCAGAAGAATGCCCAAAAGTTCCAGAGATTTTTCCAGCAATGTGAATAACCATGCCTTTCTGGGACTCCCATAATTATCCCTTTTTGCCCACAAATAGTGTATTTTTTCACCACACCTACTGGGTCTTTTGGGAGGAGATGCCTGAAGGATTCCTTTTTTCTTTTTCATGGATTTTATATTCCCTTGGAAAAAAACGCAGAAATGACCCCCCATGCCTAAACTTTTCTTTAAATGCATTTGTATCCTTTTAGGCATATACAAAAAGGACAGAACTAGCAAAGATTGTGCTCTGCCCCTGAAATGCAGCCATACATTAGGTGGACTGCAACTACTAACTAGAAGTTAAAAGCAGGGTATGAAATAATCAAAATCAGCAAATCAAGAAAAAGTTTTAAAATCGTGAGAGGAGAACTTGGAGCTTTTATAGAGGTTGTGTTACCTGTTCTCTCTGTTCAGCACTGGTGGCTTTGTTGATATCTCACTATAAGTCCACAGTTAATAAACCCTTTCCTAGGGTTATACATTAATTGCTAAGGTAACATTACTAAAGGTACAACAGTTTCACTGGATTTACTAAATAGATTCTAGAAAATCGGGTCTATCACTGCCTCTGTATTGTGCTTTTTGTTAGCTGTGCATTAGTCATTCTAATGATACCATGCTTATATAAAGCATTATATAAGTGCCTTGAGATAAACCACATAACCACCACTTAAAAATCAAAGCTGTTGTCTACAAATACACATCTGTTTGCAATGGATTCTCTCCTTCAGCCTCCTTCCTTAACATCCCTTTTCCATCAGCTGGTTCATCACCAAAGTACAGAGAGTTTGTTTTGTGGGAAACATATTGATTCAATTTCTTATCTAGGAAATCAAAGTGTATAATGAATCAGCCTGCAAGCAGTGCTCCCTGACAAACACAAGAACTGGCTCGAAATCAAATTTCTAGGTGTTACTCTTTACTAAGAAAAATCAGCAGATCATCTCTATTCCCAAAAGATTCTATAAAGCCTCAGTTTGATTTCTATTTAATAAACACAAGATGGTGAAGGTCAGGGGAAAATAATTCAAATCTCCTAATGTTGTTTAGGCTTACTGGCTTTAAGTGGAATTGATTTCATATTATGGATTTCCATCTGTACCCTTCACTTGATACAATATATTAGGAAACAAACACTAGGCAGCAATTTATTCATACTGTTAAACTTCTTTTTATTTATCAGGTGGTCAAATAATATTTTGTAAGCTGGCTTAAAAGAAGATTCCTATGTAAATAAATGCAACCAGTTTGTTCTAGCCATATTCAACTGCTCAAGTTGTAACTTTTTAGATATATGAAGGATTTTTTTTACCATTGCTCTTACTATTTTCTACCCTAAGCTTCTTACATTCAAATCTAAACTGATGCCACCTTTAAACACTATTGAACAAATACGCTCTGTATTTTCTTCTGCGAGAAACAAAATCTCAAAGAGGTTGTAGCCCAGAGCCTCAAGAGGCTTTCAGTAGTTTAATCCCTTAGGTTTCAAGGGAAATCTAAGAAGATTGGGAAGTTGCAAGCAGGTGGTTTGTGCAGTCATAGAGGAAATATCTGGTGAAGTAGCTGAACTGTAGCTACATTAGATCTGTAACCATTTCCTAACCCAGGATGACCCTTTTCCTGACTGTTGAATAAGGCTTTTCTCAAAGGGCCAAAATCATAGTGGAAGGAAATACTCCTTTTTAAAAAAAAAAATCCTAGATGAGAAACAGTCATATACCTTTGATTTGGATGTACACAAATGGAAAAACAAATACTAAATGTTATTAAGAGTTTTTCAGGTCTCTTTTTAGCACTAAGAGGTGAAGTCTGAGGATGGTTATGGATGAAGGCACCAGAAGGCATTGGTTTTCCTGGGAGATGTGTATACTTCCAGACCTGGACCCTTTAGTCTAGAGTAACATAACAGTAATCTGCATGATAAAGGAGCAACAGGAATAATTTCATTATTATTTATTTGCAAGCACATGATACCCTGAGTTGGAAGGGACCCTCAGTGATCACTGAATCCAACTTCTGGCCCTGCACAGGACAGCTGAGGGAATCACAACACATCAGAATGTGTCTGAGAGCATTGGCTAAATGCCTTTTGAGCTGTAAGCCTTGGTGCTGTCCCCACTCCCCAGGGGAACCTGTTCAGTGTCCAACCAGCCTCTAGGGGAAGAACATTTTTCTAAGATCCAACCTAAACCTCTCCTGACTCAACCCCAGGCCATCCCTGTGCTGCTGTCCCTGGTGCCCACAAAGCAGACATCAGGGCCTGCCCTCCTCTTCCCCTCATTAGGAAGCTGTAGATTGTTATGAGATCTTCTCCCCGGTATCCTCTCCAGGCTGAACAAGCCAAGTGACCTCAGACACCGAGGACTGAGGAGTGTGGCCTCCCTTCCAGATTCTTCAACATCCTCATAGGCCTACAACCACATGCACTTTCTCATGAATGCCATTTGGAAGACACCTAGAACTCATGGAGGATCTTTGAAACGCCTGAATTTGGTGGCGCCTGTCCTTCTATGGCCCTAAGCATCAACGATAGGTCCCAGGAATAAACTACTCAGCCTCTCCAGCAGTGTAGGCTCTTTCCACTGTGTCTGATGGATGCACAAACATAGCGTCCAGGTAGGTAACTTGGAAGGAAAGAGCAGTGGCAAGATAAATCCAGTCAATTGGAAACCACTAAAATCTCCAGGGCTTCACATCCTTTAAGGACTCTTTCTATTATGGTTCTCATTAAATAAAACAAAGAAATAGATGAGGTTTAATGGGTAGATTAAGGGTTGCTGATGACTGTATGTATTCGATAAGCTGCTTCTCAAACTGCTCATCTCTTGATATCGCCTATAAATGGCAGAATCCTTCTTCATAAGCTCAATCCCACAAAATCTTGCACATGCGCTTAACTTTCTGCACTCTCAGCAGTCCCTCTGACTTCAGCACAGCTACCCCTGGTGCAAAATTAAGTGTAGACATAAATCATTACAAGACTGAGCCTGGAGTATGCTGTGGTGAATAGTTTCTCTTCAGGAAAACATTTATTTCCTAAAGGCATCATTTCAGCTTAAAGGTTTCACATATTTGTGTTATACTTAGTGTGTCAGTTGGGAAGCACTGTTGAAGGACAACTGGAAATCTCTGAAACACATGTTACTAAAGACAGTATTTTTAAATTGGGAAGATAGACTTATACAGGAATTGAAGAGCCCAAATGATGTCAAAAAGAAGTGTCAAAGAAATTTGTACTTTTCTATACTGGTTAAAATGACCAGGGTAATAATCTAGTGAGAAGGTTATTAGAGTTCAGATTTCCACTTTGTTTGAAAGTATGAAGTTGCATTTAATTTTCCAACACCTTGAGAAAATTATGTCCTAAAAAATGGATTGTGGAATCTGTAAAGTTCACAGAAGGCCAGGTTTATGAACCACATGCTTTGGTCATTTTGGTGCCCACTTCTCAATGTAAAATATATGTTGAACTTGCTAATTTAAAAACAAAGGGGGAAAAGAAAGAAAAAAAGAAAAATCAAACGTAAAAAAAAAAAAGAAGAATAAATAATAAAGTGTGATATTATTAGAGTATTTAAAAACAATGTCATGACAGTAACTTTTTGTGCTGTGGATGTAGCAAACAATAAGAAATTATTCCCAAAGATCCAGATATGACAGTGGTGACTCATAAGCAGGACTCTCAGGGGCATGCAGTGTCCATATGTTAAATATTTACTATAGTTCTGTAAAATGGTACATTCATTGTACTGCTTGCTCGTTTCAACAATTCTCAAAGGAGAGGGAAGATTCTGTATTTGTTTCACCTTTCCAGCGCATGAAACTTTTTTATAATACTTCCATGTATTGGAAGTATTGGAGGAGCCATGCACCTCCCCAGTTTCCCACAGATTGTCACTATATCAGATTGTCACCAAGTCCATGTAGAAACTCCAGCTAAGTCTCTCTGGCATCAGTTAGAAAAGTGATGGGAAAAAAATGTCAAACCCTACACTTCTTACAAATACTGCAATTATCAACACAGTCCTTAGTCAGGGCACTCCTGCTAGACTGTGAGGGATCTAGGTTGGTGTTATGCTCTGCGATGTGCTCTCGGTCTCTGTACGGGTGTTAGATGGTGAGTTGGACTAGATGATCCTTGTGGGTCCCTTCCAACTCATAGTATTCTGTGATTCTGTGTGATTCTGTAATTGTAACTTCCTTTTCTGCATTTGCATGTTGATTGACAATGCTTTCTTATCTTTCTCTATAGCATCATGCATATTGTCAACATGACATAAATAAATGAGCTAATGAATAAATAACAGCAATCAATAGAAACAAACATAGAATTGACTGACCTCCTCATTGTTCTCACTGAATGAGATGCCAAGAGTAATCAAGCAGCATAAATTATGAAATATAAGTTCAACACTAGAAAGTCATTGTTTCAATGCTTTAAGGAACCTGCAGTGTGAATAAGGCAATGTGCTGGCTATAAAACATTTAGACAGGTTTGTTTTTCTTTCAGCAAATGCCCATTGCTGCTCTCACTTAAGTAAAAAATAAGCTTCCTGCTGCAGAATTGCTTCCAAAATCTTTCAAAAGAATTTCTATGAAATAAAAGGGTTTGTAATTTTTTAACAAAACGAAACTCTCCTCTGTAAGGGAATGGTGTGTCACCAAAAACCTGTTTAACCCATTTTGCCAAGGATTTCAGGACTTAAGGCTCATGTTTGTCAATAGAGATTTTCTGCAAGTGGTGAACAGTGGAATAGTCATATGGAAGGAGTTATTTTTTGAAATAACATTAAAATAACTGCTTTCAACAGATGCACTACTTCTTCATTATGTGTTTTGAGCATTCTGACCCCTCCTGAGTCTTTACATTGCCTTTGTGCCTTTCATACAAACACACATTGAGCCATGCTTCCATTTACAATGCTTACCATAAACCAGCTCTAACTCAGTGATACTGGTAATTCTCATAGTTTCTCTTCTTCATATCACTAATGACCCATTTGTCATATACGTATTTACATGCAAGAAGAAACCCCGCTGAGAGTCACAATGGCAGGGGAATATCTTTTCAGCATCCAGCACAAAGAAACTGCAACATCCAACCTTATAATAACACAAATGCCTTTAAGAACCCAACCAACCAACCAACCAACCAAAACTAAAAACCAAGAAACAAACCCAACACAACAAACTCAAACAAAAATTCTCCAAACACAACAAAACTGTATGTGTAAGAACAATAATCACCTGTGAAGTGGAGGATGCCTTGCACCTCCTCTTCACCACTGTATGTCAAATTGTGTTTTATTAGTTACAGAAGGTTCCAGTAAACAAAACCCAAAAGATTACAAGGACTCAAGTTGTAGCCGTGTTCTGTAGTGCCATACAATAATTTACAATCTGTATATTGAGAAAATACCATGGGGTATTTTTCTCTAGTAGAATGCATATCTGTTGTTAAGTAACTGATGACAAAGACTGGCACATTATTAAAGGCTGGACTGAGTTCAGAATTTAATATTCCCCTCACATTTCAAGCAATTTTCAATGTCCACAACTGTCATCCAACATTGTTTCCAAGTCGCAATTCAGTGGGAGAAAAATAGCGATCCATGTAGGCCTTCACAGTGACACATCTGTTATGTTATTTATCTTAAGTGTGAAGACAAGAATGAACTAACTTCTAGCCTCATAATTCAGAACTGAACATAACAGAAATTAAAGGGAGAAAAGAAAGGGACAGAATCTTTGTGTGAATGTAGGTTAATGGAATACCATGTGTAACTCCTTGTGTCAGAATCACTCGCTCTGATTTCTTCAAATCTACTTATTCTGGCGTAAATCAGGAGAAGTTACATTAAGTGAATTGAGTCACATTGGCCCAAATAGCTGTCAAAGAGAACTAAATGAGGCATAGTATCACTGCAAGGGGTCAGATATCTGAAGTCTTTCCATAATTAAAATGATGGGGCAAATGCCCTAATCTTTCTGACCAGAAACCTCCTCCAAGGCAGCTGCCCAATGCAGTATTTTTAAAGCATTCCCCCCTTTGCATTTCTGTAGTTCATGATTTGTTCCTCCCACCCCTCACCAGCACTCAGCACACACAGTTTCATGGAACTTCCAAACATTTCCTGTGGAGAAAACCCCCCAAATATTCTGAACTCTACTTTGCTTTGGGGCATCTAATCTTGAAAGTTATGTGTGCTGTAAAAAATTGGCTTTCAAATCATGGAACGAGGCCTTTAGGGATACTTTCTTTCTCTTATTACTTTTTTTCCTCTTCATAAGAAGTTTCAGCGCTACAGAGCCTCAAGCCAAAAGAAATAGTTGTACAGGCAAGTTTTCTACAGAACGAGAGGCATGCTGGGGTGCTTGCTTGGAGGCTATATCACCCTCTCACATTTGTATGCGTCCCACAAGGATCTAGGTAGCTGATATGAAAATGTGTACATGAACTCATGGGTGAACTTTTAAGTTGGCTTCACTTCCTTCTCTGATCTTGGCCATATCAGAGAATCATAGAAAGCTATGATTTGGGTCAGAAGAATCATAGAAAGCTATGATTTGGGTCAGAAGGGACCTTAAAACCTATCTCGCTCCAAACCCTCTGCCATGGGCAGGGAAATTTTTCACTAGACCAGGTTGCTCCAAGTCAACCTGACCTTGAACACTTCAGGGGATGAGGCAGCCACAACTTCTGTGAGAAACGTGGGCCAGGACCTCACCACCCTCACAGACAAGAATTTTTCCCTAATATCCCACCAGAAGTTACTCTCTCTCACTGTGAAGCCATTCTCTCTTGTCCTGTCTATCTAGGCCCTTGGAAATAGTCTCCATCTTTGTTGTCACCTCCCTTCAGGCACTGGAACGCTGTGATTAGGTCAATTCTGAAGCCTTCTCCTTTCCACCCTGAACAATCCCAATTCTCTCTGCCTTTCCACACAGCATAGCTGCTCCATCCCTCTGATCATCTCCATGGCCTCCTTGCTTGGAGTGTGGCCTCCTTCCTCCAAAAGCTCCAACAGCTCCATGGCATGAGGGGTTTCTGGGCTGGGACATGTCCAGCCTCTCACCCACCAGCCCCCGAGTCCTTCTCCCAAGGGGTGCTAAACCCTCACCCTGTTTCAGACATGTTCTTGTTTGAGAATGAATTTCCAGATATTTTTCCGCCTTCTAAAATACAGTTACATAAATGTGTGAAAATTAGTCAGCTGGAAAGGTCCTGTCAAGGCCAGGTTGGATGTGGCTTGAAGAAACCTGGTCTGGTGGAAGGTGTCCTTGCCCATAGCAGGAGATTGGAATGAGACGATCTGTAAGATCTCTTCCAACTCAAACAATTCTGGGATTCTAAAGCCTCCACAGTAATGAGTTACTAAAATTTCATGGTCCTAAACCACTAGTTATTACAGATTCTGTGCTTGGATTATACTTTTCATCTAAACAGGATGGCACTTTTTCAGAATGTATTCATGTTTATGGGAATAAGGTTGCCCCCAGTTACTGTAGTTCCTTTCTCAGCTCTTCCCTTCCAGTCATGTAGGGGAGATAATTATGGGGGACAAAATTGTGTTAATATAAGGGTTGTTCATTAGGACAGATAAGGAAGAGATAATAGCAATAACAATAATAATAATGACAAAAGAATCTGATACAAAATGATGCCCAGTGAAACGGCTCATCATCTGCCATCTCCTTACTGATTACTATTTAGAAAATAGAATTCTTACCCACTAATTACCAGATCACCACTTTTTCTTGATGTGCTGTTTTATGTGATAGATGACTTTGCTTCTTCTTGTGTTAGAGTTTTGTTAGGTTTTGGGTTTATCGGCTTTTTTTCTTGCACAGAAGATACTACATATATATAAAATATTTTCCCCTACATCTTAGAGCCAAAAGTGATCACTATTCTTCTCTGACTCCCTGCATTAAAAACAAAGTCTTGAAATTTTGAATTTTGAGTCCTGAAATGGTAAAATTAAATTGGAGAAGATGAATGAATGCTGTCAGATTTCACATTAAAAATGGCTTTTCAAAGATTCAAACACAAAGGGAAATGCTTAAATTAAGTGTTTCAGAGGCCAAACAGTCTGCTAGATAGAAGACTTCTATTTTGGCACTACTATTATAATTATTTATTGTATATTATGGCTCTGTCCCCAGTTGTGCCTTTTTATTAGAAGACAGATTCCCTTTTCCTCTCCCGTCCTGACCCTGAGTGACTGCAAACAAAGGCACTGACCATGCCAAGCTTCACACCCATGATGAATCTCACATACTGCATTCCCTCTGAAAGCTGTGGTTGTACACAGACCAATGCAGATGATACCACAGATATGTGCCTGTGCCAACATAAACACAGTGGTAGTGTTGGTGGGAAAGTCCAGGTACTTACTCGTGTCTTTTATACTATTTTTATATAAATTTCACCAATTATGTACAGTGAACCCCCATTACTCACGGGCTGTTGGGTCTGGTCTGCCTTGCGCGAATAGTGAAATCCGCAAAGATAGCAAACCCACTACGTAGTTGAGTACGACACGCCCGTAGCCATGCCCTCTCTCCATATAATGTCTGGAGGAGGGTCACACAGAATCACAGAATCACAGAATATTATGAGTTGGAAGGGACCCACAAGGATCATCTAGTCCAACTCACCACCTAACACCCATACAGAGACCGAGAGCACATCCCAGAGCACAACACCAACCTAGATCCCTCACAGTCTAGCAGGCCACTCCGAGCCGGAAGGGGCCCAGGATCATCCAGCCCTACACCCCCTAGCTAGACCATGTCACTAAGCTCCTCGTCCAGCCTTCTCTTAAACACCTCCAGGGATGGCGACTCCACCACCTCCCTGGGCAGCCCATTCCAATACGCAATTACTCTCTCTGTGAAAAAACGCTTCCTAACGTTAAGATTAAACCTCCCCTGGCGTAGCTTGAGGCCGTGCCCTCTCGTTCTGGTGTCGTCAGCCTGGAAGAAGAGGTC
>WEKX01019675.1:0-14563 GCA_013390025.1 Pitta sordida
TTGCTCCTGTTCGCCAGGCTCAGTTTCGCCAGGCTCACAGGAGAGGCAATGTTTTAAGTACACACAGGTGGCCAGTCACGTGGTCCCTGGGAGGCTTGCGATGCAAGCCTTACGAGCCCTGAGTAGCCGCTCGTCGCCGCCGGATCGCAGTTGTGGAGACACACAGAGTGACTAAGCCATAAGGTGACAAATCACGCTGGGATGATTGTGGAATCGCCGCCAGGGGGGGGTCGCGCTGGGACGCCCCTCCGTCCAAAGCAGTCACTCGTCGCTACTCCGTCGCTGTAGTGGTGGCCCCGGCCCGTGCCCCTGCACTCACTCCAGGGGCCACGCTGGGATGATCTACATTGTCAAGTTATATTTAATACTTTTTATGAGATTAAACCTCTAAAATATATCTAGTTTAAGAAAATATCTTCAAACTTTAGTCACGAAGGAATTAAAGCAATGATTTTATTAAAGAAAATATTCAGATTAATTGGTGATGGGATCAATTAATGTTTAACAGCAAAGAAGAAACCTCAGGCTAAGTCTATTAGCGCTAGGAGAAATATCGAGGTCATCACCTTCTCTTTGCAATCACTTCTCCAAGTGTTTATGTGTGTAAGCACTGACTAAAAATAACTTAATAACTTCAAGATTTAATCTGATGTTATTAAGTTTTTGCTGATGGTTTACTGTGTCTGAGCAGTTATGTAAGTACTTTAAAGCATTGTATGATCTGAAACTATCTTGCAACTGATGAGGTTATAGGCTAGTGAAAGCTTAAGTGTCTTGATTATAAAATGAACAGAATCATTCTAACTTATTTCAAAATTTCTGTAAGACTGAATGTACACTAAATTGTAAAACTGAATGTACCCAATGTTTACTAAGGCATCTCAAGTTTTATATGTAAGTGTTAAAATATATATATAATAATTAACCAGTAATTTTGAAATAGATATTTTTCCTCTCTTTTTAGTAGAATTAAATACCAAACCTGAAGGAATAAATGAAGAGGATGTCCTACAGAAGATACATAAATATTTCATGAAAATACAGAGAAAACACGCTGATGTTCCTTTGAAAGCAACTTTCAATATGAAAAAGTATTAGTATATTTGATCTGTCACAAAGGGTAACAGAGTATGGTTTGATGTCAGTGAAAAGAAAATGTTGTTGGAATGGGCCAGAAATTCAACGAAAAGCCTTTGGTAAGAATTATCTTCCCAGATATCTAATATAACAAGTACAATTATTGGTAACATTCATACTTCCTTTCATTGATGAATATCAGTTATTAAAATTGTGGTTTGTAGTTGCTGAGCATCTGTCATTTTCCTGGCATACCAAAGGGGTAAAAAGAGAATTATCTGGGGGGAAGAATTATTACTTTCCTGCCTTAGACTGATGACCACACTCACAATAAGAACTCATGTCCTGTTGTAGTATGAAGTTATTTTGTGTATTACTCAACAACCTTCTACCTGCCTCAAGGATGTGATGCAGAGATTGGCCCAGGAGAAGAATAGTGCTCACTGAAATGAGTGCTTCTCTCTTGCTCTTAAAATACAGGCGTCAGAGCATTTATTATAGGATACTGCATCCAGACATGGGAAATTCCTTGTAGCAGAACAAGACAAGGAAAGATCTGCAAATTTCCAGGGTGATGCATGGTGTTGCAGCTGTTCATGCATGGTGCTTCAACCTGTGGTTTGCATGTGGAAGTTACTTCCCATTAATAATTGATGCTGTAATATATCCTACTTGGTTTTAGTGACAGATACCATCACTTAGTCTAAAGAACTGCTGCCAGCAGCTTAAGAGCCATTGGTTTTGGTGAGCAGCAAACAGGCTAAGACTGGATTTTTTTAGAAACACATACTGTCATGATCACAAGGGAATAGCAATCCCTTTCCATAAATTCAATTTCTTCCTAACCTTTTGACACAGACCATAAATAGCCTTCATATATTTCACACACATGGACACATTTAATAAATTACATGAACAATGTATATAAATACTTTCTTTGCAAAAATACGGACTAAATATAAAGTGTCATATGAACAGCTCATCTCTTAGCAAAGGGTTAATTTCCTTTTACAGTTGAAATCTGGATGGCACACATAGCTACTCCATTTGCTATGTCACTGTACTGGTTACAAATATACAGGGATAGCAAGGAAAATGATCACTTGGCACTTAGTCCCTTTCTCCAAAGGTTATACCAGAGAAAAAGGAAAGGGAAAGCTGAGATCTAGTTCATGCAAAAGCATCTGTAATTTTCTACAGGAGTTATGAAATATGGAAATGAAAATACATTATTATTTTTGAAACTTATTCTTGGTGAATTTATTTAATCTGTTTAATTTGCAGACACAATTGTTATGATAACAATAGTAAAAATGTTAAATAATATGTCAGAATTCCAAAGCGTTAAATCAGGAAATACCTCTTGAAGAGAATAATTTTCCCTCAGCTTTATACCCAGAACCCTGGATCCTGCAAGTATCAAAAGAGAATAATTATTTGGCTACCAATATTTGGGTTTTTTTTTAACATATTCTGTTTTGTGTTTTGAAAACTGGAAAAGATGTCCCATCTGATGAATTGGATGCTTTATTTTTTAAGTAGCATAATTAAAAATGTTGATAACATTTAGGTTCGCAGGTTATTCTGAGTTGGAAGGGACCCACAGGATCATCTAGTCCAACTCCCAAGCAAAAGCCCACACAGGGATCAGGCCCACAGGAGTGGAATCACGTGCACCACGCTCCATCCATCCAAGCCTCCCACCGTCTAGGCCATGTCACTGAGCTGCTAATTGAGTCTTCTCTTAAACACCTCCACGAATGGCGACTCCAGCACCTCCCTGGGCAGACCATTCCAATGAGAGATCACTCTCTCTGTGAAAAACCGCTTCCTAACATTCAGTCTAAACCTTCCTGGCATAGCTTAAGGCCATGTCCTCTTGTTTTGGTGTCATCAGCCTGAGAGAAGAGATTCACACCCACCTGCCTGCAACCTCCCCTCAGGCAGTTGTAAACAGCAATCAGGTCACCTCTGAGTCTCCTCTTCTCTAGGCTGAACAATCCCAGTTCCGGTAGCCGCTCCCCATAGGGCTTGTTCCTCAGTCCTTTCACCATCCTTGTCACTCTTCTCTGGACCCTCTGAAGCAGCTCAACATCCTTCTTAAACTGGGGAGCCCAAAACTGCACACAGTCCTCAAGATGTGGTCTGACCAGTACCAAGTATAGAGGAGAGATGACTTCCCTAGTCCGACTGACCACACTATTCCTAATATAGGCCAGGATGCCATTGGTCCTCTTAGCCACCTGGGCTCACTGTGGGCTCGTATTAAGTTTCCTATCAATCATTACTCCTAAATCCCTCTCCATTTCACTACTTTCCAGCCACTCNNNTCTGTAATTACTCGGATCATCTTTCCTGCCCTTCTTGTGGATGGGTGTCACATTAGCCAATTTCCGGTCTCGTGGTACATCATCAGTAAGCCTGGACTGCTGGTAAATTATGGAGAGCGTCTTAGTGAGTTCATCTGCCAGTTCTTTCATCACCCTCAGATGGATCCCATCTGGTCCCACGGACTTGTGAGGGTCCAAGCTGCTCAGCAAGTCTCTGACTACCTCCACCTGGCTTCCAGGGGGGTTATATTGCACCCCGACTCCATCCATCAGCCCACTAGTCCAGTTGTCCTGCTGGCAGTCTGTCTTAGTGTTAAAAACAGAGGCAAAGAAGGTATTAAGTATTTCTGTTTTTTCCTCATCTCTACTTACTAGGAGTGAAGGTTGTTGCAGCCTCTCATTTTACTGTTGATGTATTTATAGAAACATTTCTTATTGTCCGTAACAGAAACGGCTAGTTTAGGGTAGAAGAAGAACTGAAAGTAGTACATGTAAGAAAATACTGAAATTTGTTACATGTTCAATGTTACCGCAATTTCTTGCTGAAGATCCAGGGAAAGAAAAAGATATTAAATTTATAGAGTATTTAATTTTGATTTTTGTTCAAAATAATAAATAAAAACCTCTCTTAACCTTTCAAATGCAATGATGCTGATTTCCATTTTTAAAGGGAGAAAAAACAGGTGTTGAACAGTAGGACAGTATTTCCACTGATGAAAATGTCAATTTTACTTTTTTGCCTTTACATACATCTGCTATGAGAAACTGTCAGTTTGTCCTATTGTTATGAGATAACACGGAAGCATGCAATGGATACATTGAACTGTCACACAAGAAAAAGATGAGAACCACAGAAACTCTTCTTCCTATATACATTTAGGTGACCAAGATTGTGACTCTAGAAAGGGCAAAATGAGAATGAAGCCTCCTTATTCCCAGACATGAAGTAAGAAACCTGATGGATAAGAGGATGCTCTAAACTGAAACACATCCATCTGAAGCCATGAACTAACCTATTCATCCTTTTCCACTAAAAGAGATCAAACTTCGTGGTGACATGCCTCCTGCAGATTTGGTGGTACCTGCAGCAAGCCAACTCCCACCGCTGGGTACTGGAAACCTGAGAATGGGTCTTATCTGCAAGTCATATTGTACGTCCACCATTAGCAAGTTTGTGGATGATACCAATTTGGGGGCAAATGTTGAATAACCAGAGGGCAGAAGGGCCCTTCAGAGAGACCTTGGTAGCCTAGAGAAATGGGCAGATTCTAATGTTATGAGATTTAACAAGTCTAAATGACGCGTCCTTCACTTTAAGCATAACAACCCCATGCATCGCCATCGGCTGGGGGAGGAGTGGGTGGACAGTGGTGAAATGGAGAGGGATTTAGGAGTAATGACTGATAGGAAACTTAATACGACGCCGCAGTGTGCCCAGGTGGCTAAGAGGACCAATGGCATCCTGGCCTGTATCAGGAACAGTGTGGCCAGTAGGACTAGGGAGGTTGTCCTTCCCCTGTACTTGGCGCTGGTCAGACCACATCTTGAGTACTGTGTCCAGTTCTGGGCTCCCCAGTTTAAGAAGGATGTTGAGCTGCTTGAGAGGGTCCAGAGAAGGGCAACAAGGATGGTGAAAGGATTGGAGAACAAGCCCAATAGGGAGCGACTGCCAAACTGGGGTTGTTCAGTCTGGAGAATAGGAGGCTGAGGGGTGACCTGATCGCTGTTTACAACTACCTGAGGGGAAGTTGCCGCCAGGTGGGTGTGGATCTCTTCTCTCAGGCTGATGACACCAGAACGAGAGGACATGGCCTTAAGCTACGCCAGGGGATGTTTAGACTGAATGTAAAGAAGTGAATTTTCCCAGAGAGAGTGATCTCTCATTGGAATGGTCTGCCCAGGGAGGTGGTGGAGTCACCGTCTCTGGAGGTGTCTAAGAGAAGACTCGATGAGGAGCTTAGTGACATGGTCTAGCTGGGGGGGTGTTGGGCTGGATGGTCCTGTGGGTCTCTTTTGGCTCGGAGTGGCCTGTGAGCCTGTGAGAGAACTAGGTTTATGTTCACCACTCTGGGGTGTGCGTTCAGTCTCTGTACGGGTGATAGCTGGTGAGTTGGACTGGATGGTCCTTGTGGGTCCCTTCCAACTCATAGTATTCTGTGATTCTGTGATTCTGTGATATGGCCAGTGCAATGCTGTTGGGGAAACTGATGTGCCCACTGAGTTCTGATTATCTCTCCCAGTTCCTTGTAGGGTTCTACACTACATAGCAACATGTCTGTCTGTCCATGTTCAAGCTGAGATTATGTCTGCTCCTGAAATGAAGTTTGACTCTCCAGATTTGTCCTGCGGGAACATACTACAGATCCTGCAAGGATGTTGTAGTGCTGCTGGAAACTCAGGCAAGATCTGCTTGTGTATGCTGGCTTGTGATCAGACAACCACATATTTAAAAGTATAGTAAGAATTCAACCAGCAATTAAATAAGGATGGGTTTCTTTGGTGCTCTAAACCTGTAAATAATGCAGAAATCAATGTCACATTGTCATAGGAACCATAACCTCAGGTACATCCAGGTTCATTCAGCACAGTTTAGACCACATCTTGAGTACTGTATCCAGTTCTGGGCCCCTCAGTTTAAGAAAGATTTTGAGATACTAGAATGTGTTCAGAGAAGGGCCACAAAGATGGCCAAGGGACTGGAGCACAAGCCCTTTGAGGAGCAGCTGAGAGAGCTGGGGCTGTTTAGCCTGGAGAAGACGAGGTGCAGGGGTGACCTTATTGCTGTCTATAACTACCTGAAAGACGGTTGTAGTCAAGCAGGGGTCAGTCTTTTCTCTTAGGCTACTGGAGACAGAACAAGAGGACACAGTATCAAGCTCTGTCAGGGGAGGTTTAGGCTGGATATTAGGAAAAACGTTTTCACTGAAAGAGTGATCCGTCCTTGGAACGGTCTGCCCAGGGAGGTGGTGGAATTGCCGTCCCAGGAGATCACAGAATCACAGAATATTATGAGTTGGAAGGGACCCACAAGGATCATCTAGTCCAGCTCACCACCTAACACCCGTACAGAGTCCGAGAGCACATCCCAGAGCGTAACACCACCTAGATCCCTCACAGTCTAGCAGGCCACTCCGAGCCGGAAGGGGTCCAAGGTCATCCAGCCCTACACCCCCCAGCTAGACCATGTCACTAAGCTCCTCGTCCAGTCTTCTCTTAAACACCTCCAGGGATGGCGACTCCACCACCTCCCTGGGCAGCCCATTCCAATATGCAATTACTCTCTCTGTGAAAAACCGCTTCCTAACATTAAGATTGATGTTTAAGATGTTTAAGAGTAAGCTTGATGAGGTACTCAGTCATATGGTTTAGATGATGGGATGGTGATAGGTAATAGGCTGGACTTGATGACCTCAAAGGTCTTTTCCAACCTTGTTAATTCTGTGATTCTGTGATTCACCTCACTTTTGGAAGGACACCTGGTGTCACTTGAGTGATACATTTTGAACCCAGTTTTTATTTACTGCGTCAGATTGCAAAGCAAGCAGTTAGGTCTCAGTCTGAGACTCATTCACCTTGCACTCATCGGAAGTTTGTAGAAGAGAATCTTAATTGCGTGGAGATAGACAAACAACAAAGGACATCTCTTCTGCTCTATATAGACCCACAGACGAAAACCAGAAAGGCACACCGATGAATAGAAATAAGATAATTTTCTCTATCTGGCTTGAAATCAAAATGGAATCCAGATCCATTTTGTCAAATATTTTGACTGGATTTTTAAAAACAGTTGGAATAGAACTTTGCTATTATTCACTGTAGAAACTCAAACAGATAAATATGTGATTATTTAAACTGAATGCTCTTTTCTAGCTTTAAAAGTATATAGCTGAGTGTGTTTTCCATGGTAATGGATAATCACAGTTTTAATTTTTCATCAGCTGACATGTTTTAGAGGTACATATTTGCTCATTAATGCTGGAAACACAATATGCCACTGCCTAATTCTTGGTGGCAGAAGTGTTAGAACTCCAGCTGGGAGAAAACACCCCAGAAAAATGGCTTATTCCCTCTGCTTCTCATGGATTCAGCTACAAGATTCCTTTCTGGTCCTCCAATTTTGATCTACTTCTTTACTCTTTCAGTGAATCAAATGCAATTTTTAATATATCTGGTAATCTCTGTGCCCACACTTTAATTATTAAACCACAAGTAAGCACAAAAGTGGTGCAGGGCACTGGTTAATGGTGATTTTCTATCACACATGGGGAAAAGGTTGTCAAATTGTTATGGTTTAGGGGGTTTTCTGCTGCTCTGGTAGCGAGGGGGTTAACAGCTCAGTTCTTGCCTGGGCTCTCTCTGTGCTGCCAGGGCCTTCAAGGTTATAGAGTAGAGATAAAGGCGTCTCTGCAAATAACATACTTGGGAGAGAAGAAAAAACAGTTCAGTAGTAAGATGTAGCGTGCCAGCTCAGAACCTGCATCAGGAGGCTGAGAGATTTGAAGGCCCCCAGGCCCACGAGAGAAGGGGTAGAGATGTTCTTCCAGGCATTCCGCTGCTGCTTGTGAATTGGACCGACCATAGTGAAAACTTATGGACCACAGAGAGCGAGAACCAGTACTGCAGAGTCCATCTAGGCCACAACTGAAGATGGAGAGGTAAAAACTGGACAACACTGCTGATGTGTTGGAGCCCAGAGACAGAANTCAAACCACGACACAAATGTATCTCGGCCTAATGGGAAGGCATAGGTGTTCTAGCAATTAAGAACAACAATTTTTTAAAAAACGTGCTATCCTATCAAATAATAATATATCCTATCAAATAATAATAATGTTCATATCAAGGATTTGGAATACAAAGCAAACTTAACAGTAACCACATTTTGCATAGACTTTGCTTGAACTTCTAAGGTTTTGAGTGTGCTATCCTAAAGATCACATAACTTACTTATCCCAGGAACAAAGGTTTTTTTTGAAAGCTGTCAGACTGCTGGCAGATAGGATGAACATTTATATCAGGCTTGTAAAATGTGTTAATCCAATTTGTTCCTATAAATTCAGTCCAAGGAGGGTTACAGGTTTATTTTGTAGAGAAAAGTTTTACATAATTGAGGAACTCTGAATATATGTACACCTTGAATACAAACCATAATCTGTCATTCATTGGTTTGTAATGAATAAATATTAATTTAGACCATGCTAAATGGAGATTGAAGCAATTAAATCTCTTTATTACAAGACTACTTGCCAAAGACCTATGAACCATTCACTGGACCTTGAAAAACTTTTGAAAATATGGGTGCCATTTACAGGCTTCAACATATGACACAGAGAGCTGGCAAGCTGCCTGGTTTCTACTTAAAGGATTGTCATTCTGGGAAAAATAAATTTCTCTAACTAGACAAAAGTCAATGTTTTCGTGTTTTACTGCAATCAAACTGATATGGTTGACAATTT
Source organism: Pitta sordida (assembly GCA_013390025.1). Taxonomy (NCBI): domain Eukaryota; kingdom Metazoa; phylum Chordata; class Aves; order Passeriformes; family Pittidae; genus Pitta; species Pitta sordida. The sequence continues at coordinate 8,864 of WEKX01019675.1, forward strand.
AATGTCTCAACACTTAAAATATCTGTGGATAATCAGTTACTTCAATCAATCATAACTACAAGATTTCTCTATTTTCAAAGACTGTATACATATGACTGAGATATTTAAAACCTTAGAGAAACCTCTCCATCCTTAATCCTCCATGATTTCTCTAAAGCTGTGAAATTCTTTTTTCCCTACATGCATGATTTTGTAATTAATGAAAAAAAATCCAATCCTGCACTGTAATCAGATTTTTAAACCATTGTGTTAATGTCCCTTTGTATTTAATTTTATGTATATTTCATAGCCTGTTTGTCTGTCAAATAGATGTGGAAATGTGCTGGCATTCCAGCTGAAGAAATCTTTATGAGTGAGAAAATGTTCAAAGCTTTTTCAAAGTGAGTGCTGAAATATACGGTTCTCTTCTTTGACTTCAGGGAATGCTAACAGCTGTCCCAGCAGATAGGTTAAAGACTAGCAGAGCTGTGCACCATCAGGATTTGACTGGCAGTAGAGTAGATGGGTAGTTTCTCAAAACTAATAGCATAAATGGCAACAATGATGAGAAGAGGAAGGAGTTGACACTGAGAAAATGAATAGAAACCTGAAAGAGTTGAATACTGGGGAGCACAACACTTGACAGAGCTGATTTTAGTGTCTGGCGAGTTGAGTTCGCTAATCTTTGCTGTTCATATTTTTGTGAAACTTCATACAGTTTCAGAGATTTGTATCTAGTAAGACATGCAACATTGTTCTACAACATGGGAACAAATTTTTTAGCATCTACTGTTCTTTCTCCATGATAAAAATGGATATGGAGTGTTTTAAATGTCTAGCAGATAATCACTCTCAATAAAGAAAGCTACATTTTTAGTGCCTTCTTTATGTATAAAAAACAAAAAAAAATTTTCTAAAACCCACCAGCAAGGAAAAAACATACTCTTCACCCCACTTTTCTTCCTCTCTTTCATTTCTTTGATTACTTGGAACCTTGTAATCAAACAAAGCTTAGTTTCAGGACCCTTGGGGCAGTGTCTCTTAGTTCCCTGTCAGGCTGTGTCAGAAAATAATCAATCTTGCTCTTGTGCTGGCTTGGTGGAACTGCCATGACATGAGGAGTGCAATGCTTGGCTCTTACTGTGAAGCTTCGATGACGAAAGATTTTATAAGAAGCTGACTGTATTTAGGATTATGAATATGCAATGACTCTCATTAGTATTGAAGCACAGAAACGTGGTCTGACATCCCTCACCACTTTTGGCTGCTGCAGAATTTTCTCATGAATTGTCTTGCTCTTTCACTCTCACAGACTTTGCTGTTATGGCTGCCCATTCCAAGGAGAGTTGCCCAGTCTGAGAGTACTATTGATGGCAGAAATTAATTACCAAAACTGCTCTTGATTTTGTTAAACAGTGTTGAGTCAGTGTTTAAATTGTTGAAACCGAAAACCATTAAACTCTATAGGAAGCAAAACCATCACAAGCACAAAACCATCACAACCACAACCATGCACAAGCATACAGGTGTATGACATGTAAGGTCTTGTAACCATAGTTAAACACACAAACATATGCCTGTATAGCAGTGACAGAGCTCAGAAACATAATGCCCTACTAATTTATTTCTTTGATCTATTTTATTTTTCCAATTAGAACAAATAGGTATAATGGAAATTGTCTCAAATGTACATGACTCCAACACATTGTTACTTGATCAAGCCTTTTATACTCTTCCTTTTGGGACCCTGCCAAACATTTTTCAGTTCACACATCTGTAATCTTTATGAATAAGGATGATTACAACAAATGATTAAGATATCTGCCTTGATTTGTCATATTTGTAGAGATGTGTAAGCTTCCAGAAAGAAGTGGAAATAGCCCCTTCCCCCTAGTTGTTTGAATTAAGTGCTTTCCCCCTTGTTCATCTGAAATTTCTTCTGACAAAGAAATGCTTTAGTGGCTTTGTGCAGATTGTAAAAGACAAAGTGAACTGAAACAGATAATGCATTCCAAGAAGCTTAAGCAGTGTTCTGAAAGGTGTGCACGTACTGCAAATAATAAAGGATATGAGGTTCTCCCAAGATGTCAGTCCTATGCAGCTCTATATCCATCTAATTAGTAATGGAAATGGTCCCAGTGAAAGGGAGGAGGATTTGTTTAAAAGAGAACATCTACATCTTGTGAGTATCAAATACAAGAGCATTTTAAAATAAATGTAGTTCTGACAAAAGTGGCTCAAGTATCATACATCAAACACTTGTTACCTCTCTTTGCCTTAGTGACTGCACATGACTAAGAAAGAGTGAGTGATAAAATCTGAAGAAAGATGAAACCAATCTGGGCCTTTTTAAAGATCATCAATCATTCTGCACAGCCATGATGTTATTAGTTCCGGTAAGCCTTGTTCTCCCACTTTATGGACATCATAAGCCACCACCCCAAGACCTATGCTATCATGGGAAATAATTTTTATGGCCAGCATCTTAGTGTGGGCCAATCAGATCTAATCTTATAACAAGCTACTGAATTATTCAATGTTATCCCTTATTTTGCATTCTTCCTGCACTTTGCTGTCACTACAGGGTCTTAAAAGTATGTATTTTTACAATATTTATTAAGAAGATAACCATATGCAGAATTTTTTCTTTCTGAATGTCTTTCAATAATCATCATTCCCCTAGATTGTCGGGGCATATACATTACTATATACAGAATAATTTTCCTAAGAGGAATAACAAACCACAATGTGGCACTCAGCTCTAAACTCTTCCGGCTTTTAATATACCAAACGTAAGGACAACAATAGTGAAATGATTGTGTTCAAACATAAAATATTCATATTTACTGAGCAAACGGTAACCAGCATGTCTTGTAGCTGTTGCTATGAATACAGGGCTCATACTGTATATGAAAATATTTCAGTTTTAATTGCAAATCTGTGCAGAGATGATTTGGGGTCTGTAATTAGCACATAAATTCTAGACTTTGCGACTGCTGTGAAAGCGCACATTATTTATGGAACCATTATCTAAATATAATTCAGTGTTTTTTGCTTTCAACAACTACTGTAAAAGTCTGATTTAATAAAATTTGAAAAATTTCCTATCTCCTGCACTTCTGTTTACCTTACGAAGCCTTCATTCCTCCTCACTGCCACTTCCCACTCAATCTGCAGTAGACTTCACTTTCAGTGACGCCATACTTCACTCATACCTCAGGGAGGTTTCTTCACAACCATGAAGTGGAAGGCATTTAATTTGTTTAAAATGAAAGCCTAGATTATTCAAAAGGCTCTGAACTGCATGAACAGAGTAGTTTAAGTGACCTCCATCCCCATAATTTTCATCTAGGCTAGAAGCAGGAATAGACAGGAACCTGGTCTCAGCTCAGTTTAAAATCCTAAGTTATTCATACAGGGTTACTGGAAGGGCAAAATGGTCTCCCAGTTACTGTAAACTGCAGGCTCAACCATTTCTAGCTCCCATCAACGTAGGGTACAATCAGCCCCAAATTTGCCTTCCTCCTTACCAGCAATCCCATGCATTTTCAAAGACTGCCAGAGGGTAGGAGGGCCCTTCAGAGGGACCTTGACGGGCTCGAGAAATGGACAGACTCCAATAATATGAGATTTAACAAGTCTACATGCCGGGTTCCTCACTTTGGACGTAACAACCCCATGCATCGCTGTCGGCTGGGGGATGAGTGGCTGGAGAGTAGTGAAATGGAGAGCGATTTATGCGTAATGATTGATAAGAAACACTGTGAGCCAACAGTGTGCCCAGGTGGCTAAGAGGGCCAATGGCATCCTGGCCTGTATTAGGAACAGTGTGGTCAGTCGGACTAAGGAAGATATCTTTCCCCTGTATCTTGAGTCCTGTGTGCAGTTCTGGGCTCCCCAGTTAAAGAAGGATGTTGAGCTGTTTGAGGGGGTCCAGAGAAGGGCAACAAGAATGGTGAAAGGATTGGAGAACAAGCCCTATAGGGAGCGACTGTGGGAACTGGGGTTGTTCAATCTGGAGAAGAGGAGACTCATAGGAGACCTGATTGTTGTNTTCAATCTGGAGAAGAGGAGACTCATAGGAGACCTGATTGTTGTTTACAACTACCTGAGGGGAGGTTGCAGTCAGGTGGGTGTGAATCTCTTCTCTCAGGCTGATGACACCAGAACAAGAAGACATAGTTGTAAACTACTCCAAGGGAGGTTTATACTGGACTTCAGGAAGATTTTTTCACAGACCTCTCAGTGGAATGGTCTGCCCAGGGAGGTGGTGGAGTTTCCATCCCTGGAGGTGTTTAAGGGAAGACTGGATGAGGAGCTCAGCGACATGGTCTAGCTGGTGGGAGGCTTGGATGGATGGAGCATGTTGCCTGTGGTTCCACTCTTGTGGGCCTGATCCCTGTGTGGATGTTCGCTTGGGAGTTGGACTAGATGATCCTGTGGGTCCCTTCCAACTCAGAATAACCTGTGAACCTGTGAACAATTACTTGTAAAATCTATATTACAGAAATCAGGTTGAGGAACTGAGCATTCACCTTGCCAGCTTTGAGTTTGTCTCCAGGTTCAGGACTGGACCTGCATATGAAGGGACTGGATGCCAGGTACGCAGAATTACTTCAGTGGCAAGTTGATTAATCAAACAGAGCTTGCAGTAACAACAAAATACGTAATACATAATATGGACTTAAGTTACATCAGAATGTGATACTCCCAAAACTTTCTTCACTCTGAATGTTTTTGTCTACATCCTTTTGGGTCAATGCATATAGTTTTTCTCTCTTTGAGGGAAAATACTTGCCCACTCTCCCTTTGCATCTCAGCTGAAAGATAACTTGCTATTTCTGGCTGCTCCAGCAACTCTGTGCAATAACAACATCAGTAGCCTCTGTGATAATCATTGCAATAATAATCACTGACAGGATTGTCTTGCCTCTCCTAGGGCTGCCTGCTCTTGCACCAAAAACTACGTGTAGGAGCATCCCCCAGCCAGGAATGTACAATTTTTTCCATGAGACTACCACAATTTGCTCAGATCTGGGACCAATACCTTCTCATATGTCTGCCCAGTTCCTGGTATCAGAGAGGGGCAGGATCTGTATATGGCACACGCAGATATAATTTTCAATATGAACAGTGATATCAATGTCATGGTGCACAGGCTCTGTGAAGAGAGTTACAAAGAGTAACTGAGAGATGCAGTGTGAAGCCACTGAAAGCTATAATTTAAAGTTCCAGCACTACTACCATTAAAATTTAAAGTGACAGAAGCTCAATTATTAATGGTTATTTTCTTAAATAAAATTACATTTTTTCTTTAATCATCTGAGAAGTACTCATTTCTGCCTTCTGTTGCTGCTACAGGACCTGTCTTTATGGCTTCTGTTGCCAATGAGATCCTGAGCCTTCTGCCTCTGGTAAGGAATGGATCAAGAGGGCTGAAACACTGGATGCCTTTAGTGAGGAATGGCAGACCAAACTCTATCAAAGGGTCCAGCCTGCTTCTACTAGCAAAATTAGGCACAACTTCAGCATCTGAAGGAGACCCCAGACTTACTTTGTAAACCGAAAGTGTCATTCAGGGACAGAGGAAACATGGAGTACATTCTTAGGAAGGAAAAATAGAATGGCTGATACAGAAGATCTTTTCTGACAGATAAGGGAGTTAGTAATTGTTATACTGTAACTCCTTTTTTCATATTAGCCCCTGCTGGTCGTGCAGGC
>WEKX01019678.1:2608-52605 GCA_013390025.1 Pitta sordida
GAGGGCCCTTCAGAGGGACCTTGACAGGCTAGAGAAATGGGCAGGCTCCACCAGTATGAGATTTAACAAGACTAAGTGCCGGGTTCTTCACTTTGGACTTAACCCCATGCACCGCTAAGAAGGCCAATGGCATCCTGGCCTGTATCAGGAACAGTGTGGTCAGTTGGACTAGATAGGTTATCCTTCCCCTGTACTCGGCACTGGTCAGAGCACATCTTGAGTACTGTGTCCAGTTCTGGTCTCCCCAGTTTAAGAAGGATGTTGAGCTGCTTGAGAGGGTCCAGAGAAGGGCAACAAGGATGGTGAAACGACTGGAGGACAAGCCCTATGGGGAGTGGCTATGGGAACTGGGGTTGTTCAGCCTGGAGAAGAAGAGGCTCAGAGGTGACCTCATTGCTGTTTACAACTACCTGAAGGGAGATTGCCGCCAGGTGGCTGTGAATCTCTTCTCTCAGGCTGATGACACCAGAACGAGAGGACATGGCCTCAAATTACATCAAGGGAGGTTTAGACTGGATGTTAGGAAGAGCTTTTTCACAGAGAGCGTGATCTCTCATTGGAATGGTCTGCCCAGGGAGGTGGTGGAGTCACCGTCCCTGGAGGTGTTTAAGAGGAGACTGGATGAGGAGCTTAGTAACATGGTCTAGCTGGGGGGTGTCTGGCTGGATGGTCCTGTGGGTCCCTTCTGGCTTGGAGTGGCCTGTTCGCCTGTGAGGGAACTAGGTTTATGTTCACCGCCCTGGGGTGTGCGTTTGGACTCTGTACAGGCGATAGCTGGTGAGTTGGACTAGATAATCCTTGTGGGTCCCTTCCAACTCATAGTATTCTGTGATTCTGTGTGATTCTGTATTCTGACCTAGGGGAAATGATATCATCTTCTTCGTCCAGTTCATCTCCATTAATAGGTGAGTACTTCCCTCTTGTAAGATGAGGATATGGTGAGAATGAAACCCATTAATGGCTTCGATGTGTTCATATACATCGTTAAGGATTGTGTCTGTATCTAGAAACACATCTTCCTGGCGGAAGTACCAGGTTTTTGAGAACATGTAGCAGGTAAATGAGAATTCTGGAAAGAACAGAAATGATGTGGAAGCAAGCCCAAATGAAGAGATTGCCTGGTGCTGACATACCCTCAGATCCTGCGAGAAAGCGGTTCTCTTAGGGAACAAAGCATTTTTTAAGTGTAATGTACGACATGATTTTGCTACATCTTTAAATCTAGCTGTATATTAAATGTATGGGACTTTATGGGTGGATTCTATCAAGAAGAAAGACTGAAGAGGGTGACAGGGCTTTTTAAATAGCCATCAGCTTGCATAAGGTTTTTCTCAGCCCCCAGCATAACATAAATGTAGAGAGCACATTTATTCTGACATTTACATGAGTTTAGGAAAAAAAAAAGGATGAGGTGAGATTAAAGAGCCTTAGATATATCTTAAATGACACTTTTATATCATTTTCAAGTTTTTAAAAAGCAGGAGATTAGTGTCTGGGCTGGGAACAGCAAGAGTGAAATTCTGATGTCCATGTAGAGGTAGGCGATTCAAATGATCATTTACTTTTCTATTCCTATCCAGATTGTCTTGTTATTTTCATGAATGTGTTGGTATTAATAAAGTCCAAAGAGAATAGTCCCCCTTCCTTCTTTCTATTTCAGGTGATATTTGGGGAAGATGAGTGTCGATCCTCTCTTGATGTTTTACAAGACCACGCTTTCACTAAAATTAAGTGTCTGCGAGTTTTACCAAATGCTTTAGGGACATCTATCTAGAATGAATGTGTTCAGCAAAGCTGATAATTCCTTACATTAATACTGAGACTTAGTTGCTTAATTCCAGGCTCCCGGAGGTATTGAATATGACAGCCTGAATATATTTTCTGTAGGTGTGATGCACTTGCTAATTAACTGATATAATCCACATTATCCACATTATCAATACCTTCATATAGCATGCCACAGTGTAGGATAGCAGTGGTAGCTAGATGTGAAGAGGAGGCTGAGGGGAGACCTTATCACTCTCTACAACTACCTGAAAGGGAGTTGTAGCCAGGTGGGGGTCAGTCTCTTCTCTCTGGCTACCAGTGATACAACGAGAAGACATGGTCTTTAACTGTGTCAGGGGAGATCTAGGCTTGACATTAGGTGGAACTTTTTCACAGAGAGGGTGATCTCTCACTGGAATGGACTGCTCAAGGAGGTGGTGGAGTCACCATCACTAGAGGTGTTTAAGAAAAGGTTGGATGATGTGCTTGGCAGCATGAATCATAGGAATCATCTAAGAAATAATACTTTCTAAAGTGATACAAACAGCCATATTATAATTAAATGGGATAAAGGAAGCTGTATTTTCCTTATGAAATGTCAAAAATGATTCTTCAGTAATTAATGGAAGAATCATTTTTGACAACCTAAAATAGTTTTTCAGTTTTTATCAGCAGCATATCAAGAACAAAAGAAAACAGTAACAGAATTTTTTGTTCAAACCCATTTCTGTGTGATTTTTTTGTTATTATTCTTAATTGTTAAGTCAGGCAAATTTGAAAAAATATATTCAAAATGAAAATTCAAGCACTACTCAAAATATTTTGAGTGCATTATAAAAATCTAATTAGACATAAATCTGTAAATGGTTCAGATCAGCCCAATGGTTTCAATCAACTGCTTGAAAAGCTTTACGAATCTGTTGTGGTAGTCCCTCCTCTGCAATCTTAACTGACCTTAGCATTCAAACTTTTCACACAGAATCACAGAATCACAGAATATTATGAGTTGGAAGGGACCCACAAGGATCATCTAGTCCAACTCACCATCTAACACCCGTACAGAGACTGAGAGCACATCGCAGAGCATAACACCAGCCTAGATCACTCACAGTCTAGCAGGCCACTCCGAGCCGGAAGGGGCCCAGCGTCATCCAGCCCTACACCCCCCGGCTAGACCATGTCACTAAGCTCCTCGTCCAGTCTTCTCTTAAACACCTCCAGGGATGGTGACTCCACCACCTCCCTGGGCAGCCCATTCCAATATGCAATTACTCTCTCTGTGAAAAACCGCTTCCTAATGTTAAGATTGAACCTCCCCTGGCGTAGCTTGAGGCTGTGCCCTCTCGTTCTGGTGTTGTCAGCCTGGAAGAAGAGGTCCACACCCACCTGGCAGCAACCTCCCCGCAGGTAGTTGTAAACAGCAATGAGGTCCCCTCTGAGCCTTTTGCAATAGTTCTTGTAGTGCTATGAGTCCCCATAGATATAGGACCATATTTATGTTTCCTGCAATTAAATTAATCCAACACTTAATTTGATATCTTTATATAATAAATCATATATTAAAAATAGTTATCATATTGCTTACTCTGTGAATAGATTGAAGTGCTTTGTTTTTCCATAAGAGGGAGGTAACAGATGTCAGACATGATAGTTCCACCATATGGCAATTTCATTTTCTTTCAAGTGCAGTATTAAAATAGTAATGATAAACAGTGAGCAATATTGTTAATCTTAGTAGGTGGAAGTTTCAGCAATGTTGAAGGAGCTATGAGGTTTGATTTTATATTATTATTGAACATCAGAGAGGTTGTAGTGTGGTTTTCTCTCTGTGGTTCTGGGTTGATGGATCACTTAACAAGACATCACCACCTCTGAATTTCAGTATTCTTAAGGATGTGATTAAGACAGTAGCCCTGTTAAAGGGGTGCTAGTGAAGTTCATAGGATAAATACTCTCTTTTCTGGCAACATTGAGCAGGAAAGCCCACGTTTCTTTTACAGTATTTCTACTCATCAACAATCACTATAGACTTGTCAACATCAAAGCATACCATTTCGCTTAGTTAAAGTTTCTCTTATTTAAAGTTTATTCCTACATGAAAAATCTTGGATTTGTCAGATGAGAAGACTGAGCTGTGAATTGTTGAAGGTTAGGAAGGTATATTCTAGGTAGGTATGAGCATCTCTTTGCTGTATTCCTGTGGTCTTCCCAAGGCATCTGCTATTAACTATGATGAACAAATAATACTGGGCTATGTGAATCTCTAAACTGACCAGGTATGGCTGCTTTTGCAATACTGTGTAGCTTCTTTCTCTTTGTTTGGTTGGTTTGTTTTGTTTTCTGTTTTTCTGGATATAGATGCTCATATTTCAAATAATGATTCATTTTTAAGCACATGATTTACACAGAATTACTTGCAAACTTTGCTCCTGCTGTTTCAGCTGACTAGCAAACCAAACCAAATGGAAAGTTTTCTTTTTGGCAAGGCAAGGTCATCACTCAGAAACTATACTCATATTACCTGGGTAGATGGAGCCAAGAGGAAAAAAAAAGCAAAAAGGGGAAATATTAAAGGAAGTGTAGTCAGGTATTTCAGTCAGGTAACAGGGAGAGTCCATATGACCATGAAAGAAAATAGGAATTTAGAGTAAAACTCCTAGTTGGCATTCTCTTAACTCGTCCTTGATCAAAGAAGGGAAAAATGCTGCCGTGTGGGTGAAAGTGAAAGTGCGAGCACAATTTCATTTACAAATGCTAACAGTAAGTTAGACCTATTATGATGCATTACCTGAGCATTTGCTATAATAGTTAGAATTGCTTTATTCTCTTTCAGTAGTGTAAAAATAAATGTTATAAAATCTATTACTGGTGAGTCAGGCATATGAGGTTTTTCAGGTGATACACATGTCCTCAGTACACAGAATACATAATCCCAATTCAAGTATTTAAATATATGTGTTTTCTCTAAGCATGTGCTTAAGTAAATGCTGGAATTGGAAGGGATTTAAACATGTGCTTTTCAAGTCTTTTCTTGAAATCAGAAATAAAAATATGTACCTTCTGGTGCCATTTTAACCTTGGTCTAAACTAAGAATAAAATCTGAACGAGTTCTCATTCATTTTCTGCAGAAGGAGGAGCTCTGTTTTCTTTGATTTTTCTAATTAAGATGTTACATGAGGTGCGATTCTGATATCTGACACTGTTTTGTAACAAAAATTTGAAATAACTGGTTTTATTTCTGTCCAGATAGAGCATCTGTAGACTACATTCTACATAACCTCACTCCAGGTGAGGGCATGAAAGTTGTACTCTGACTTGTTTTAAATAACTCATTAATCATCAATGCCAGCATTCTCTTAATTGTGGTTCTTTGTGACCGCCAGAGCATTTACTGGTGATCTGCAGAGAAGATGGCTCGTTATCCTGTCAGCTTTCTCCCATTTTTTTCAGTTGCTGTACCACACTACTGACAGTTAAAAATACATGAATAATTGACAGATTGTTTTCCTACATACTCTGCTGTCATGTTTGCCACAAGAGCCCGTATTTAACTTCCCGTGGGAGGGAATTGATCTGTGGGATCTTGAATAGAAAGTATTTAAGGGCTGCGAGGCTCTTCTTTGTAAAGATGAAGTTTGGACAATGAAGACATTTCGAGAAGATAGATAGGGTAAATTTATCTTCTCATAATATCCCATAGTTATAACAGTTTTGGTGAAACTTGAGAAGTTACAATGTGCTAGCTAATAAAACATGAATACACATACCCATAAATAAAAGCAGACCTCAGGTCTGTACATATTGCAGCAAATTATGCCATAATATAAATTTTAGTATAACAGTCCCTAGTACAAACTTCAATGATTCTCTCCAGGTTTCCATCTCTGACTTTGATGAAGAAGAGCTGGGATAAATGTGCCTGATTCTGCTGTTGATGTTAGTTCTTTCTGCCAGGCCTGGCAGCAAAGCTCTCATTTAATGCTGGAAGAGGCAGGTTTTTCACTTATGCTCTGGGAAGCCGAGTGAAAACATCCATTGAAAGCACAGAGGGTAACAAGCAGATGTTGCACAGAATAACTTGCAGCCACTGTTGACCAAGGGGAAACTGCAAATAGCAGGCTAGAGAGGATGAACTTCTCTTACAAATTCCCTGGGTTGTGCTGGCAAGTTTCTTAGAATTGTCAGACCTTATATATTTTTGTTTGTTTGAGAGGAATTGTTTCTTAAAGAAGGAGAAAAAAGCCATTAGTTCAACTGAAAGCAGCCAAAGAGCTAATTCTTAATTGGGGGGGGGGGGGGGGGGGGGGGGTTTTACTTACGAATGAATATGCCCTGAGAATTGGATCAGATATGTGTATTATCCTGGCACCAGACATGTAGAGTAAGCAAAGGATCCTTAACTTTGGCAAATAAAGAAAACTGTTTAATAATTGATCCATACATCAAGCCAAATTCTCAGTCACAGTGGTACAACTCCATTGACTTCAATTATGGGCATCAGTGTAGCTGCGAGGAGAATACGAATTACAAATTCTAATTTTCCTTCTATGCATAAAAGGAAGAATACAGGTGCTGTTGAGCTGAGAATTTCAAGTGAAAATTGTGCAAAGTGACAGTGAACCACCTGCATTTGCACTCAAACCTTAACCACCAGCTACTCAGGTAGATGTCAATATTGTGTGCTAAGGCATCTGCACCTGATCAAAGATTTAGGTGCAAAGTCAATGTTCATTTATACAAGGCAAATTAAGAGCAATAGATTCGTGCTGGGATAAGACTCTCCCTGAATATTATCCTGTAATTTCAGGCAGTGCATTTAATTTGCTGACCAATTTTCTAACTCAGATATTGTCAGTATTTGAACACTGCCTGAAGTGATGTGGGACTCAACATGGTTGTCTACACAGAGAAATCTAATGCCATTTCTGATGCCCTGTGTTATCTGGCACTGGCAGAGGGGCTGCAGATGTGACATAGGACTTGTAGGAGCCCTTCACCCTTCTGGAGGGGTGGGTAAAGGGCATCCAGCAATCCCTGGGGCATTGAAGGTGAGAATATAACCAGGAAGCCATGCCCTAATCATTAAAGGAGCTTATGTGTCAAGAAGAGGATCCTCTCTCCAAATATTCTGTTCTTGTACTCAAAATAGGTTCATACTCCTAACAAAGTAATGGCAATATGTAATACTAATATGTATTTGACTTTCAACACATCCTTTCCAATCAGTGTGTCTCTGTGGCTTTTACTAAGGGAATGGGATTGCTCTGCTTACTTTGCAGAGACATGGAAGCCGAAGTGACTGGTTCAAAATCAGAAATCAGCAGAGACAGGGCATAGGAGAACTTACGTCTTCTGAGACCAACTTCGTAGTTAAAACCTGTATTTAACCCAGGTGATTTTCACCATATAAGTCAGTAAATAGTTACAGATTTACAACATGCACAGCCCTGAACTGCAATAATCAGGATTGTCATTTTGTTTGAAATCATATAGCTGAACAGAAGAAACTATTTCAAGTTAAACTGCAGTCCTAGTTTCCAAACAAACAGGGTTTTTTCTTCTCTCATATGAGAGGGGTAAAAAAGGTAATTGTATTTTGTATGGTGATAGACAATTTTTACTGGTTTCAACCAGCTGCTGAAACCACTGATAACAGTCACTGGCCTCCCCCACTACCACCGGATGAAGAGCTGCTGCTGAGTCTATTTCTCAGGCTTAAGCCAAATTGCTTTGAAGGCTTGTGAAATTCAATTTGCAAGAGAATGGACGATCCTCTCCATGTAATTTCAAAATGTGAAAAATAGTAATTGCTTTTGCTTCATTCAGAGTATCTGTGTAGGTAAAGCACCCACAATCTTTTGAGTCTCAGCCTCCTCTGCCACTAGAGTTGGAAAGAGGTTGAACACACACCCGGCTACAAGTAATGCAGGACCGCACATTTTTTTTGTCATGTTCGTTCCTTTCAGCAGGTGGACACATCTGCTCAATGACCAGTGCTGTGTCTTCCTATCTGCTGAAGGCACTGCTTTGTATCTTGACAAATTACAGGAAAAAGAGCTTCATTACAATAACTCTCTTTAATTGACTGTATTTGTTTCTTCAGCATGGAAGATAATCCTGTATATAAATATTCTGGCTTGATCTCAGATTTATAAGGTGTTTAGATTCTTTCCATTCAGCAGAGAACATAAGTATGTATTAGCGGATTTTTTACAAGCTTCCTGTTAGGAACTGTCCTTGATCCTATGGCTGGCTTGTCTGCTGGTAATCTTTTTCTGTGCTTGAAGAGCTGACAAAAGCATCTGGGTCTCCCTGGCAGTAATTAGGGCAAGCTAACTGCCTGCTGTGCTGAAAAGTAGCTCTGAGATTTGAGGAAATGAAAATGCAAACTAGCTAGTGTGTCCATACCTTGTTTCATTTATACACAGGAAGTCCTGCATTACATATTTAACTGAGACTATTACCTTGTGGGGCTTTTTTAACTCAGAAGTTCTATTGAATTCTGGTGTTATCTTGAGAACTCCAAGCTCAGAGTGAGAGTTTGGGCTTTTTTTTTTTCCCTCTGTTGCACAGCTGTAAATCTGGCCTTTACAAATTAATCAAAAGCTTCAAACACTGAACTTCAAAAAGCTAATGGAGGAACTTTCCTCTATCCAAAAATACTTCATATGACTTATAACAGCAATTCCTCAGTCAACCTCTTGATGTCAAGTCATTGGATGTAAAGTATTGAAGAACTTTCCTCCAAAGTGAAACAAACATGCATAAACATGTAGGTGGAAAAAAAGGTAACCTCTGGCTTAAATCAAGTAATTTTGTTTGCAGGAAGCCTACCTCCCCCTAAAAGTCACTGAAGAGGAATAGGAGAAAGGACTTCTTATAACATGTATTTCACTAACACTGGCAGCAGCCACTGTGCACTTGTGCTCATGGGGTGGGACAGCTTTGCTTACCATAGATCGGATTTGCAGGCTGAGGGTGTAAGTGCCATATTACATCCTCAGTAAAATGTTATGGGGAGAAGCAGCTAGTTCTGGAAATTTAGCTATTTGGACTTTGAGGTGTGTAGGTTTGTGGTGGAGTTTTGGTTGATTGGTTTTGTTTTGAGGTTTTTTGTTGTGGTAGTGGTATTGGGTGGGGGACAAGGGAAGGAGGAGGTGTGGGGGTTTGTTGGGTTTGGTGGGGGGTTGTTGTTTTGTTATGGATTTCTTTGGGGGAAAAGAATAATGGTTTGTGAGAAAAATCCTGCCTGGCTCCTGTGTGGAGGAAAAGTAGACCTAGGTTCTGAAGATGCTATGAGATCCTGCTTTGTCTACAGTTCTGTCTCTGCCACAGATGTCTCTTGGTCTTGACATGCCTTTCTTTGATATTCATTACAGTACCATTACAAGGATTCTGTTCTACTCCTAAAAGCTGAAGCAGTGTCTTCTGATTTAAAGGGTCAGAAATAGAAATCTGGCATCATATAATAAGCGTTTTTGTTTTCTGTAAATTACTTTAAGACTTTTCTTAAAAATCTGTCTTCCTGATTGTTAGATCATCTTATTGCATTGCTTCTCATGTTATAGCATGATGATGCTAGATTTCATTGATCTCTGCAGGAAACAGTGTTTTCTTCCTCACTGTAAGGTGGACAATATCTGTGTTCCACCATGCACTGAGACCTGTGAAGTCCTGCAGTTATTTTTCTTTCTCTTTTCAGAGGTAATTATCAACAAATCTTGATTTTTTTCCTTTTTTTTTTCCTTAAGATCATAAATGCATTTATTTTAAGATCATAAATGCATTTGCCACAGCACTGCACCTTTGCTGTCACTCATGCTCATTTCCACAACAGTGTGCCCTGAATCTGTTTTCTGATACATGACACAATTATATCTCAGGAAGATTTGTTCTTCCCTTCTCAAAGTAGTATGATTAATTTATATGCAGTCAGTTCATGCTTGGAATGAAATGAGTTTTTCATCTTTCTGCCTTTCTTCACATGCTCAGTGAGTTTGGTGGGGGGTTTTGTTGTAATTGTTTGGCGTTTGGCGGGGGGTGGTTTTGAGAGGGAGGTTTCTGCAAAGCTGTTTTGGCACTTATTTTCACTGAGAAGCTTAGTTGAATAATTGAAAGAGCCAAAAATTGCTTAAAAAAGGGCAAAATGTATTTTCTTGATTTGCTTCGTGAACAGCTGAGCTTGAATACAGATACTAAAGTAAATTAGATTATCCCAGTTCAGTATTCTGCACCACAGTTCCAATCCCCATCATTGTCCCAATCCCCATATCTATGAGATGGAAAGATTAAGTAATAATGAAGACATGCCACTGCACCTGCTTTCACGGTATCAAGTTACATATAGTAAATCCACCCTTAGTTTTGTTTTTCCCCCTCTGGCGTTATCTGTTGCTCACAGCTCCCAGATGAGGGCCTGATCTAGTTCTCCACAGACTCTAAAAACAAATTTCTACTCATTGCCTGTTCACATTTGCCTACTGATTTTGAAAACAAGCTGCTTTTAAAGGTCTCTCTACATAAAGTAAACTGTAAGCATCTGAGTTGACGTGCAGCTTCATTTTTTAGAACACCACTTAACTGGAACACTGGTTAAATGTTGAACATCTGGTACACAAGGCGGTTTAGTGGCTACAGCATTGTGACTGGCATGGACATGTTTTCAAAGAGTGTTATGAAAAAGGTAAGAGTTCACCAAAATAAGGTCTTCAGGCATGTGTGTTGCCTCAGAGCCCTCAAAAGCAATTGCTCATCCAGCTCAGCATAGCTCCTTTGACTTCCCAAATAACTTCTAAAGATAATACAGATGAGACGAACATACAGTGGATGATGTGATAACAGAAGAAATAAACCCATGAAAGGACTGAAAGTCCAGAAGAAAGGATCAAACTCTTATCGCTTACATTATTGTGCTCCCTGAATAAATTATAGCCATGTCAAAGCTGTGTTTTGTTTCAGCACTGTCATGGCCTTTGTCTTTCAGTCTTTTTCTATTCCAACCTTTTTCCCCCCATTCTCTAAATTGTTCCTCTTCAATCAGTCAGAATTGTTGATTTAAGAATTACATTTTTTAAACTTTTTATTCTGCTTCACTATTATGCACTGTAATGATGCTCCCCTTTACTATCCTCCAGCTGTTTTGATTTTGCTGGTTTGTTGTTCAGTTTTTTTAATGTCAAATGGCTTCTTGCTGTTAAGGTCATGTGGCATCAACCTCACTGGAGAGTCTGAGTTCCATGGCAGCCATGATATCATCCCACTGAAAGGTCACAGTGTGCTTTGGAGAGTTCTTTTCCCTTGCCTTAGTAGCATATTGGATAGTTTATTATGTTTCATGCAACTCCAGACTCTTAGTTCAAATTTACAGTTTTTCTTATTCCGTAAATTGAAACTATATTTCATATTAAGCATAATTTATTGTACTCAACAGCTGCTGTTATGATGCATCAAAAATGGCCTATCATGATTGATATGTTTACACTGAACCACAGCATCTGGAATAATTTCCCCATGTATTTTTCTCATCTGCCTAGGTCTGAAGCTTTAAGAAAACAAGTCGTGTGAGATGAGGAGTTAGAGAGTGGGAGGGAAGAATCCTACAGACCCTGTAGATCTTCCTGGCTTCTGCTGTTACTTTTACTGATATTAGGAGAGTTCTGCAGAGGAACATAGGGGCAGGAAAAGACAGGGCAGTGTCTGGAGATTAAAATTCTGTTTGAGTGCTGAAAACAACTCTTGTTCCCTGCTGTTCTGCAGTGGTCTAGACACAAAGCTATTCTTTGGCTTGGTGCCAACTTAGGCAGTTGCAGCAATGAGGATGTTTCCTGTTCTTTCTAGAAAAGGACCAAACATCAGCCCTTCTCCATGTATCAGTAATCCAGGCATAGATTCATTCCTGGTTCTTCTGCAGCAAGTCCCTGTCTTTTTAGGTGATACAACAAAAATTTGAATAGAAGTATTTCAAGATAAATGCTATTTAAGACACGGCACAACCCTCGTAGTATTGCCACAATGATGATTTCTTTATTTTGCAACCCAGAGATCATACTCTTAGGTTTCATTCTGCAGACCAGAGAGATAGAAATGAATCTTTTAAAAAATTGAAATGAAATTAGAATATACACATTTTCTAAGTCTGGAGTGTAGAGAACAGTGTCAGGTACCATAGGACTTGAAGGTCTTACAATAAAAACTGGCCATATGTGTGTGCCAGGAAAGACTAGAACAATGGTTTCACATGAGTTTCACTGCAACATTTTATTAATATGCAAATAAACCTAAACTTCAGAAATGGCTGGTACTTTCATCTAGAATAATTCCTGTAATCGAAGACTTCCCAGGTCATTTTTATTGCTCTCTTGTGGGGCTGAAGGTGTTCTGGTATAATGAAGTTTGCATATTCAAGACACTTTAAGACCTATGAGAAGGTCATTTGTTGATAACAAATGGTGAGTCTGAACAGCTCTGCTAGCCTCTATTTTATAGCTTGTCTTTGGACAAAAATGTAAGCTTCAAAAGAATAATAATACTCAAGCTGGTAAATAATATATGTCACCCTTGCTAATCTAGAAAAACTGTGCATGCCACTTCAGTCTATAGATATTAACTCCCTTCATTGTCTGAACAGAGACCTTTGTAAATCATTTCCCTCATTTAATAGATTATGAATCAATTGCAGTGAATTGGGGAGTTCTGGTGACTTCTGTTTTATTGGATGTAATCTTTCTCCTGTCATGGGTGTTCCAGGGAACCAGGTCTATTCATTATGGCCCACTGTTGATGGCAGAGATGTTATTCCCTTGCAGGAAACCTTCTCCTGCAAGCTGTAAATTGAAGTTGAGAACTAAATTTATTCCTTCTAATACTTCATGGTGAATGGCTGAGCTTCAAACTACTAGTCCCACAGCTTTGGTATCAGTCTGACAATGTTGCATTTCCAGCATTTATCTGAGTTGCATAATTTTGTGCAAACTCTTTTTCTGCATGTATTATGATTTAAATAATAATTCTTCTTTTTGTATTCACGTATTTTATTAGTTATTGAGCATTTTGTATGTCAATTGGTGTTTGGACATTTGTCCAACATATTTTATCGTTGTATTATATTGATTTTGAGTGTTTGTACCTTGCTGATGCTCCATCTTTTACATAGGCCTAACAATGTGGTATACGTATCACCCAGGACATGATATTTGATGTTATTTCATTTTTCTGTGCTATCATTTTCAGACAACACCAAAAAGTGCCTCAGTTTTGTCAAAGAAGAAAAGTGCATTTGAATAATAATCAGATTGAGAAAAGAGAAAAACCTGAATTTATCACCCCAGGCATTTAAACAGCTTCATGTAATCATTTGTAACCCTTTAGCCTTACAGTTTTTGCATATGGCAGTGAAGGCCAGTGAGTTTATATCCTGAGAAGACTGCAGTAATATTGCAGGTTTTTTCTTCGTCTTCTGGTTTTGGACAGGTTTGGGGTTGTAATGCATTTTTGTCTGAAGAGCAGATGTCCTTATCTTTACAGCACAAAATGTAGATGGGAAATCAAAATCTCTTTTTGATGTGGCTAGGTCAATTCTATATATATTAATGTATATTGATATCAATGGTTGTAGACACTAAAAGTGCTTTGATATCAGAAGTTGAAAAGAGCCATGCTGTAGGTAGTTACAAGTAGGATTGTGACTCAAGCTTGATTTCCAGTACCTCTTACTCCTGTTTCCTGGAAAGTAAGCACTCTCAGGATCACATGGGACCAGATTCTGACTGTTGAATCACAGTGCTGAGTAGTTGTGTGTGTAGGCATCTGGAATAAAACTACATGGGAATAACGCAAGCAGAAATTTTGGTCAGCCTCCTTAGTTATGTGGAAAGAAAAACTTACCATTGAAAGTCCTTTTATGTATTTTAGCCACGTCACAAGAGACTTGTGAAGCTTTTTCTTTATTTCCCTTCTTTGACTCTTACTATATATTTCTGCTTTCAGGATCAAACATTTCTTCTGTCTCTGGCCTCTCTTTGACATCTCTGTTCTAACGAGCTGTGTCAGGCTTCAGAGATGCTTTTAGAGACACCTGTCCTGTGGTATAGAGGCTTGACACTCATTCAATTTATGCTGTTTACCAGTTAAACTCATGAAATTCAAGTGTAGGGTCAAAGCCAACATGTTCCTTAATTTTTTTTTCTTGCACTGCTGCTAACCATTATAAAAATATGTAGAACCGTTCTCCAAGAGTATTATGTAAAATCAGTGCACAGAGAGCCATGGTTATTGTGTAGAAAGATGAAACATTTCAACTTGCCTCACCATTGTTCTCCTGTGCCTGGCTGCTAAACCTTTTTATTTCTATGCATCTTTAGTTCTTCATGGTTACTCTCCATGCGACTTGTAACAGGGCAGTGTTTTTCTACTCCATGCTGGTTCTACACCAATGCAAACCCAACTAGTTAATGGTCTTGGCTCTGTTCTTTGGTCTGCCTCTCATATAGTTTCTTTGCATCCCACATGAACGAGAAGAGTTACCTTCACAGAACACAAGTCTTTGAGCGGATTTTTTGTTTACACCCAGTAATGAGATTTTGAATTCCAGAGATACCAAAGAGATGGTGGCTCTTCGGAACAAAGCCATCATTGTGCTGATGCCATGACTGAGTCAGCAGGTGATCACAGCTGCCCTGTAGTCCATCCACATGAACCACTAGCTACAAGATCTATAGTCCCTCAAGTAGTGCAGGAGGGCAGATGTTTTCCATTGCCAATCATCCACAAAAATAGAGACCCCATTTTAGACTGTCCTGTTCCTCAATTGGGAATGAGATATTGTTTTTATTCCTCTGTGTCAGTGAAGCTTAAAAGGGTTTGGGAAAATCTAAAATAAATCCATTTGGAATTTTGAGGTTTGATTGTTGGATTTTTTTTCTCTAAAATATCCTGGGGCTGGTATTTTCTGTGATGCCTTAAATTGTAACCACATATACAGTCGGGTCTCCTATACCACAGTACTGCAGCCTTATTCTTGTCCCACAAAGCCCGCCTTCTACGTAGAATGGCAGCTCATTAATATGCAAATTTGCCCCACACCCTAAGACGGCTCCCCAGCACTGTTTTGGCACTGTGTTGCTGTGGCAGCCGTGCTGGGGGAGGGGGAGGAAGCGGTAGAGTTGCGGCCGTGCCGGGAGGGGGGGGAAGTGGCGGAGCTGCCGACATAGCTGTGCGGGTTGATTCACATATTCATGACTGCCTAATTGAATATTCATGTNGATGGTGTGTTGGTAGTAGGATGGCAACAGGTTAGGTAACAGGTTTGGCTAGATTAGGTAATAGGTAATAGGTTGGACTTGATGATCTCTATGGTCTTTTCCAACCTTATTGATTCTGTGATTCTGTATTCAGTTTTACCCTCTACATGAAGCAAATGGGACAGAAGCAGGATTATTTGAGCAGCAAGTTGGTTTTTTTTTAAGTAAGCTTAAAGAAAACTACTTCCCACCCTTTTTATCTGAGAGGAAAAGGTGGTGGAAGTTTGGGAAAATTGGCCTGAAATGCCGCCCTCATTTTCTCTATCTAGATGAGAAGGTGCACTGTATCATGGACAGATGTCCTGTGATTGTCTTCCCATTAGAAAATAATGCAGTAAAATAACACTGAAAATGAAACAGAAAATGAAATATTCGAGGCTGTATAGGGAAAAGGGCTCTTAATGTTTGATGGCCACCACTAAAGACCCTAATTCAGGCTACCAGTTCTTACGCTTCTGTATGTACAATGAGATGTCAAACATTATTTAAAATGTATGTGCCGTGAGATTGGACTGTGCTAGGTGTTTTATGATTGATAAAGTATTGTTCCTAAATAAATCTTGCAATTCTAGCTGCAGTGACACAAATAATAGAACACAAAGGTGTGAAAGAAAATGGCCAATTTGAGTGATATGAAAAGAAGCTATGCTTCATTTGGTCTCCGAAAATAAGGCACAGTGAAGGTATTATTGCCTTTCTTGAACAATTGTGTAGGATTTCTACCATACAAACCTGTCCCTACTTACCTTGCTGAGTGACTCCATGATTTGTCTATGTAGTGCAGTGTGTCTTTCAGGTTTGAGAGACATGTTAAGAAATGGTTCTGTAAAATTTTAAATGTTAGAACTGTACAGCTCATTTTGTCATCAGATTCTGATTTGTTTGCAAATTATGTATTGATGTCTTAGGGTGGCAAAACCAGACCAAACACTGATCTTGAGAAAGACCTCAGCTCACAAAAACAGTTGTCATTTTATATTTCTAATGGTCTGTTTTTAATAGCCAGCATTCCAGAACCAGGCACTTAGGAGAAATTTACTCTTCTATGTTTGAAAAATAATATAAGCCTAAGTTACACCTTCTGTACTTCTCCTACCCTTTAGCATTTTTACTGTCTGATGCTATTTATACAAGATGATTTTCAACCTTTAGCCTAATGAAAGAAAAAGTATGCTTGTTTCTTTATAGCAAATATATAAGTGGACAACAGATTAAAAATTACATTTACAGACAAAATGTAGCCTGACTTTGTAAGAAAGTCAGACTGACAAATACCATTGGCTTCTTGTGTTCATTTCAAGTTGGATTTAGCTAATGCCTGCATGGTTTTAATCTCTGTATTACTTAGAACACATGCTTTAAAGTGGCAGTCAAAAAGATGAGGGCTTGGGGTTAAACAACTTTGAGACATAATAATTCTTAATCAAAATCTCATTTGAAAAAAAATGGCACCTGGATTCAGTAAAGCAGTAAAGCACTGTGAGTCTTCCAGGGCATACAGCAGCCTGTCTGACAGTGATTTATGTTCTTTTTCACCTACCATGCCCTAGTATATTATCTAGGTTGACATGCATATGTACATCTATCAAGCAAGGTCTTGGAACCTGTTGCAATGCCCAGACTGAATTTATCCTTGTTGATACGTCTGAATATTGGTGGAGAATGAAGGACACAGTCCCTTGACACATATCAGCTAGATGTAGCACAACATGATTTCAGCACAAGCTGGGCATATATTTAGACTCTGCGGCAGAAGTAATTAAGAGTGGAATTTGTTTGTCATCTGGCCTTGCAGTCGTTCTTGCCATGAGAGTCTGGTAACCTGTAATCTTACAAGTCAACAAGCAACCACCAAGATTCCATAATCTTTGACATTTCAGGGGCTATTTCTGTGTAGACATGAAGCTAGCACTCTGTGGAAAAATATTACAGTAATAGATGTGATTCCTGAAACCTTGACAAGTGCAGAATAATTTAGATTGTTCTGCAAATCCTATGAATACACATTCCTAAATAAAAATACGCTGCACTATTTGAAAAAAATGTAGCCTGAGTACTGCAGCCTTAAGCACTACAAAAAAAACACTATATAATTTGCTAGAAAATTATAACCCTCCAATAGGTTTTGAGCTGTCCTGTAAAATTTAATACAAATACATCCTTCTGGGTTGGAGTTTTCTGGGACATAACTGAAACAATACAAAAATTATTACCAAATTAAATGTGATAGAATATGTTTATATAATCTTTGGCTATAGCTACTACCATGTTAGATGGGATTTATTTGTAAAAGTAACTTATGCACTATTTTGTCTCTTCTTAATATTTTCCTTTTCCTCTATCATCAATGCAGAAGTTATTTTTTCTATATGAATTATTTGGCTATTAATATGTTTTTTTAAAAGTAATCCAGAGCTCCTCTACTTGACAAAGCTTTTGTGCACCTAAATTGATTTTTCTTTGAAATCTGGGTGGCGGAGTTTTTACCTTGCAGTTTTCCCTGTCAAACGAGACATGAAGTTGCATCTGAGTAATTTCAACAATTCTCTGCAATCGAGGCTGGTTTTTTTCTGGATTGCACCTGAACTTTCTGTCACTGAAGTGTTTATTCAGAATTTCCTTCTGATAGTATTATCTGGCTTTGTAACTTTGTTCAATTTTCTGAATTTATATGTGAATAGTCAAATTTGAACCTTGCAACAGTACACCAGAAAGAGGAGATTTCACACTGATATTCTCTCCCTTATTCAGTGGAATCATCAAGTTACTGTCATCTAAATATTACACAGAACATTTAATGGAATATATGTTACAATTTTTGATTTGACCAGGACACTTTAAGAAAAAATCTTAGTGGTTAATCAAGTGAATGGATCATTCTTCAGAAGATGTGTGAAGTTATTTTCAGAATAATTCACGGAAGTGAAGAGTTCAGCCTTGATGTATGAATTGAACCCAGTACATTATAAAGCAAATTTGAAGGGCAGTATCCTAAAGTGATGAGGACATCTGGGAGAGGTTCAGTAGTGAAAGAAGCAGTGGCATAAATCACAAATGGGCTGATCTTTGGTCAAAGATGTATATTAGTGGTACGGCTTTGAAATTTGCATTTGATTCTTGTTCAATTTGAAGTAGATCAGTGGCAAACCTCGAGTTACAGGCATATCTTTTGCACTATACTCCACCACACAGTGAGTACCCCAAAACACTTTTTTTGTGGGGAAAGCAGAGGTGTGGATACATCTGTGCTTACAGTGTTAAAGATCTAGATTACTTTAACTCAGTGAAGAGACATGACTCCACTAGAACATCCTTGGAATCGCAGAAACAAAAGTAAACTGCAACAGTGTATAAATAAAACATGTGGAACTGTATTATTTTGTGAAAAGTATATGTTACAAAGAATATATGTAAGGAAATAAACAAATTTACTCAGGATTTTAGTGAAGTTTTATGCCAAAACAATCTGAAGCTTCTCTTCTTCAAAAGAATTGTAGGTTAGGAGCTACGGAGATGATAGAAAATACTTTCAAAGACAATATTTTATGCTTTTGCATAATCCACTGATTAGATAATATGTAGCATGTCCATTTTCCTCTGATTGCTTAAAACCCACTCTAGAAACGTGAGTGCATGGGTGTGTCTGGGACCAATTGTGGAAGAGATGTTTCTCAGTGTTTCATCTCCCTGAGCTTCTGCTATGAAGTGGTGGGTGAACAGAACACATTCAAAATGCATTTAATAGATACAGACAAATGCACATGAAGACACAGTCAGCTGTGCATGACATTGTTTCTGATGGTGCTCTAGCTAGAGACGAGTTTTGTCATTTGCAGAGGAGAAGACGATCTGAAATGTGAGTTTGTACACGAGGGATATAAAAACCCCAAACCAAAGACGAGATAATGTTTTGCAGGAGTTTGAAAAACAAAGGGACATGGGGAAGTAAGAAGCTTTAGTAGCCTATTGTATCTGGCATTGTTGTCTTTCTCTGTGTTCACTCTCACCCACACGATAGATCGTTTCTTAATTTTTCCATATGTGTATCTTTTGTATTTTCATTAAGTTGTATATTTTTTATAGTAAATTGTATATTTCTACATTTGTTCCCCTACTGAAAAAATTTTGGTTGATTGCTTTCTGTATCCTTTCTCCCTCTTGTTTACCTTGCTTAATCATTATTATCTTTTCCCCTCAAAACCATTTCTCACTGAACTTCAGAAGCATCCTTGCAATTTCTAATTTCCCATGGCTGTTGTTCTCTTGGAGTAATAACATACTTTTTTCTCCTTCCTGGGAATACTGAGGTGACTGATTTCAGCAGTTAGAACTTCCAAAAACAGTTTCTAAGTCAGTGTGCAAGTGGGATGCTCCTGTCAATGCTACAAGTAGCTGTCTTTTTGAATGAGCTTTCAAATGGTGCATGCAAGCCTGGGTGCATGTGAAGGCTTTATTGCCTTGTGCAGAACATGTCTTATAAACTAGTCCACTTCAGCAACCTAACTGCCAGTGGTAGTCTCTGTTCACCTGCTGCTAATCCACTTATTTAGACTAAGACCCCAATCTGGTTAGGTCGATGATTTGATACGTCCTGTGATTGACAGGGAAAAGAAAGGCTTGATGTGTAGTTTTCCTGTGAAAGCAAATTTATATGGAGCCTGTCCCCTTTTGTGTTTGTCCATATATTTCTGCTTTTGATGGATTTTTAATCTGCAGTGTCTTTTTTTCCCAAAAAATATACGTAAACTCTTTGTTTCCTTCTTTCCTTTGTTTGCTTTTATTTAGTTTACCCTGATTAACACAATAGTGGAGAAAAAGGAGTCAAGAGTAGAGGAGTCTGAAAGCTATTGAGTCAAAGCAAATATGAGATATTCACTTATTTAAGAGAATCACAAAGATTATCCTGTCTCATTGTAAAAGTGGGGCTTAATATGAGTTTTCTTGTGATTTAGTTGCCTGTCATAGAGGAAACAGATTTGCCTAAAGGTTTTGTTTTGTTTTGGGTTTTTTTTTTTACTACTATTATTATATTCTATTCAGAAAAACCAAAGCCCTTAAAGCTTCTAATTATGGAGACAAGGGAAGGCATTGGATGCCATTTCTTGTTGATGTCATAGGTGGAATGACACATCACAGATTTGGGATAGGTTGGCTAATTTTAGACTATTGAATCACCACTCTGTCACTTAGTTGCAGCACTGGTTTACCATGAAATAAAAACATAATGTGTTTTTTAGGAAGCATGATGTAGTAATACCCTCTGAGAAAGGTGCTTTCTTCTTTGTAGGAAAGAATGTATTACACATGTCAAATTTCAACCCTGGGAATATAATTGGGTTTCAGCTGTAAAAGTGTTCATGAGAAACCACCACTTTTAAGAGGAAAAGATGCATGAACTTAGCCACCTATGCCATTATAAAATTACCTACCTTTCTTTTTCTTCTTAGGCTGAGATACACCTCTTTTGAAGTCTCTCATGATAGGAATTTCTTTGCAGACCAAAATATTTGTGTATTATAGTAAATGTAGCTGCACAGCTTCTCAAATAGCTCATCTTAACTCTGCAGGAGCTTAATGTTTCACTGTGGTTCTCGTATCAGGTCCAGCTATCAGGGAATTTTGCTGTTTCATTTGTGAATGTTGAAAGAACATTACTTTGTGGCAGAAGTTACAGGTTTTCATGTAATAAAACAACAATGACGGTACTGTGTATTTATGTAGCCCTTTCCTAACAGAAGAGTTCTGATGTCAAGAAGGGCATGATCATTTTACATTAGGCTGGACTTTATCTTCATAGCCTGTCCTTCTCAGAGGATAAATGATCTAGGCATGATCAGCTTGTACTTGAAAGGTCAGAACTCCCACAAATGTATGAGGTCATGATCGTTACTATTGTCTCATTCATCGATCTCAATAAAATTATGGGAAGAAGTGGATTGCACCATTGCTTCAGCTTACCGGAGGTCTTGTCTTGAGTCAAATTGCAGAATATCTCCGGAGCTTCTTGACAAAGTTTCAGGTCCTTTTGGAATTCGATGATCCTAGGGCCAGGGGGTAACTGCTGGAGTTAACTCTTCTAAAGATACCTGTGCCGAAATGGTCTTTAACAAGCAGAAATTGTTCCCCTCAATGCAAGCAGAGAAAAGAAACTCTCCTGCAAATACTTACATTTAAAAAAGCAAAATCCCTTACTCAGAAGTTGCTTTTCTGGCTCTTGTGTGAGCACATGTTCAAGGCATCTGCATGTAGTGATTTGCCAGTAGGCTTTTAGACACAGTACATTCTGGTAGGAAAGGCTCTGGGAGATATACAATTTTTTGTATTTTAAAAACGATCAGAATAGGAAGAGGTTTTTATTACTTCTATGCCACTTTTATTGGGATTGGAGAAGTGAGGAGAGGCTAACAAATACTAGGCAGACAGATCTAAGAAAGGGTAAACTGTGTTTTTTAAAATTTCATCCTTCAGTTCCCTGCTTGTTTCTAGCTACTAAATCCCATGAAAAAGACCTATCTTATCCCCCGCTCCACCAGTTCAGATATTCAGAGTCCTTAATAAATTAACAGACTGGTTATTGAGAAAAATAAAATTACATTTCTGGATTGGATTTATGATTCTTATGCAAATGTAACTGCCACATTCTGTGCAAAAAACTACATTTACACATTTGAAGGCCTGAAAATGGCAATAATCCTGTTTAGGAACAACTCCAGTTAATACCTTCCTATATAGATCCGAGTATTCATTAATAACTTCTGGATTGTTATTAGAATTGTTTTATTATAACATGTAATTTGCTTGAACTGACTATGTCTTTCTCAAAATGGTTTTAATTTCAGAAATAAATGACAAAGCTTAGTGGAGATGCTTATACAACAGTGCAGTCATTTTCTGTGTGCCAACTGGAAACTCATTTTTAACAGATGGAATTCGCCAGTCTGCAAAGAATGAATATGAGGATTTAAAACTTTATTTAATCTGTCTGATAAAATATGAGTGTGGTGTCATACATGCTATTTCTTCTTGACTTTGCACTCTTACTCATTTATCTGTTACAGCTCAAGAAAAAAACTAGAGTTGTTAATTTTACTGAAGATATATTTTGCTATTAGGATCAATTTTATATGTCAACAAGATGCATCATTGTGAGTTAGAATAAAGATATGACTCCAAATATTTCCTTTTCTCTATAGGGACTGAGATATTTATCCTTCTTTCTTCTGGTGGTGTAGGCAGTAGTGTTGCAGATTCTTGTTCCTCTCTTCTTTTTTTTTTTTTTTGTTAGCATTCTGCCTGACTCTGTTCTTGTAGCTCTTGTTTTCTTTACAAATCAACAGGTATGACTTTCTTCAAAATTCTGATTCAGGATAAAGGCTGTAGATAGCCACAAGATGAAGGAAGAAGTTAAGATGCAACCCACCAGGAATAGAAAACCAGTATTTTCTTCATAGTTGCTGAGCTGATTGATTTCAAGTCTTGCCTCTTCTTCTGGAGACTCACTAATGAAGAGCAGTAAAAATGTAGCCTAGGAGTAGCTCAAAAAGCAGAGGTCCACTGATTAGGCATGACATAAAGAAAGTAGGCATTGCCAATACGGAGCAAACCCTGCAGACTGTGGTAGGAGCAGAGTAGTATCAAGTGCAAAATTATAAACTTCAGAATAACAAGATATTGAGCTACAAGTTAATTGTTCATCAATTCGAAATGGAAGAGATAAAGCTAAATGACAACAGGATGAGTAAGAGTTTAGTGGCCATGAAAGAGGCACTTGTACTGCTGACCCCTATAAAGGGTGAGAGAACTGGCAAAGATCCTGTCTTACAAGATTTTACAAAGAAAGAAATGTTAAGGCTGTTATATAGACCCTATGATTTTTTTCCCAAACTTTCCCCCCTCCCTCTCCCCCTTGTGGAATTCTGACTTTGGATTTGAGACACCAGAAACCTCTCAGTCGAATGTGTGTGTTAGACTCCAGGCTTCTCAGTGCTGACACTGTGCTTATACTTTGCACAAAATAAACATTTGGAAATACTTTCATAAATAGAATAAAAGGTATCACAAATCCTGGACTCCAAGATAAAGTAAGTTGAATGTGAAAATCATAAGAATTAGAAATGTAGTGACTTTTTATTACACATAAGCTTTTGCAACTGTATTCTGTATTTTTTTTTCTGTCTTACTTCCATCATTCCCTGTCTCATTCTTTTGATAATTTATGCATTTGCTACAGCAATATTTTGTTAAATATTGAAAGCTTTGTGATTTAAACCTGACTGTGATTTGAGTTGTAAATATTTCTTAGGGAACCTAAAGGCCTAAATTTAACATTAAATTTAATATTAGGCTGATTTTATTTTATTTATTTTTATTGTTTTAATGTTGTAGCAAGATTAAGCAAGGATATACTTAGGTCATTAACAATAAATGAGAAAATAGCACAGCTATGCTGTCAAGGAAATGAAAGAGCATAGGAAATACATTCAGGACTAATTAATGCGTTTATTCTGCATTGTCCTACTTTTTATTTTGTAGAATTCTTTAAAGCTCAAAAACCATTTTTGATAGACAAAGCATAATTATCCTGGTTGCTTTCAATTAAAAAAATATACACTGCTAGAATGCCAAATAAAATTCAATTATATTGTTTGAAAAAAAAAACAGAGGGGGGAAGGTCTGAGCAGATAACTGTGTTTCTGTAATCTATGAATATATAAATATTGTGATGGCCAGTAGGTTCCTGCTTCTTTATTGTTAGAGTTTAGGTGCTAAATTCACTTCTATAATGGCATAAGGAAGGGGAGTGTAATGGCACCCAGAGAGCACCTGGCTTTGCAGCTCAAGGATGCTGCTGGTCCAGAACAGCTGTGCTAAGACTTCTCCACAAAGCTTTGGTGAAGAAACTTAAACCTTTGAGGGAGCCCTGAGGGAGGATAACATACTCCTTGCCTTTGTTTCTTTGAACAAAAAAAACCCTCTTGTGACCATGGAGCTCTCCCTGACCCAAGAGGAGGTGCCACCTCCAACAGCCAGAGCTGACTGACCTCTGAGGCTTAGCTGGGGCAAAGCAGCTCTGGATTTTATTGCAAAGAAGGAAAACCAGATTTGCATTTTGCTTGTTCTGATTCCACTACTTAAAACTAATCTCAGGGAGCTTTTTTATTTTCTTGAAAGCTGCTTTGTACTACTAGCCCTTGGTATTTGTCAAATTCTTTGTTTCCCCTGCATATTCCCTGCTGGCCTGCTCAGAAGCTTGTTAAATTACGAGGATTATTCAGAGCTGCACAGGATAATAAAATGGTCTATTGATTAGCAGACTTCTAATTACTTGTCTTTTAGAATGAAAGAGAAATAAGAATATTTGATAGTAAACAAAGCAGAAAACAAATAGGGTGTTTCCAACACGTAAGGGTGTACATGCTTGTGTGTGGCCTTGTTCATGAATATTGTAATTTCCAGTTTATCATCATGAGCTTATTTGACTGCTTACAGAACTGTGACCTGCACAAGCAAACTGTTTGACAGATAATCAACCAAAAAATACAACTCCTTATTTTTTTCTGCACTGCCCTGCATATTCACTGGAAGAATAAACATCATGATGAGCAATATGTTTTTGATTTTTCATTTCTTGTCATAATAAGATGAAAGTTATGGCTAATTTGTGTTTTAACTAGGTATGTAGTGATAGAAATGAATACAAATAGTGTGTCAGAGTTTTAGCTTGAATGGGGAACACCAGTAGTTAGTGAAAGCTTTCTACTTGTATCACATGCCTCCATACTGGTTCAACATATCAAATTACCTCTGATCTTCTATAGAAATAATGCATAGTACATATTCCACCTTCAAAACAGTTTCTCTAGCAGTGCACTTTTTAAAGATGTGCTTGGAATTTTTAAGGATGCAGATCTACAAATCTGCAACCCTTATCTAGCAGAGGAGTGCTGACATCCTCTCCTCCTTCTGTAGCAGTGAATTGGGAGATGACA
Source organism: Pitta sordida (assembly GCA_013390025.1). Lineage (NCBI taxonomy): Eukaryota > Metazoa > Chordata > Aves > Passeriformes > Pittidae > Pitta > Pitta sordida. Next base: position 27,664 of record WEKX01019678.1, read on the forward strand.
GACACACTGCTTGTGAGAGGATCTCTTGTATTTACAGATGATCGTGCTTCCCAAAGAGGTATGAAAACAGAGGACAGGCTATGGGGTGTTTTGAAATATAGTCGGCCCTCTGGCACTTTGCGCCTCCCATATTGCGGCTTCAGATCTTAGCGGCATGATTTTTTAGCGAAGTAGGAGACCCGTTTTGCAACTGCACATGCACGACCTGCCGCCGCAGCGGCGGCAGCCCTGGCCCCAGCCCCGGCCCGGGCGGCGAACAGGCAGTGGTGGTGGCTTGGGCTGCAGTGGGGGCAGCATGGGCAGTGGCCAGGCCACGGGTGACAGTGGCGGGGGCGCGGCCACCATTCAACACGGAAGTCGGGCTGTGCGGGTCCGAATTAAGACCGCAGGTGTGCAATATAGGAGACCCGACTGTATAATGATTAAAATCCTGGCAGAATTACTGTTGATTTCTGGAGGACTTGGGTTTTTCACCAGCCTATTAATGCCTCTTCCACGATCCATGAAACTGTTTCTATGGATTTATGTGGGCTTTGCATGCCTGCCTTGTTTACTGGATTTTTTCCTCACTAATCTCTTTCTTTAAATGCTATTAACTTCAAACAAAAAAACAACGAATACCCCTCTAACTCTGTATAGCTCTTGCCCATGGCAAAATGGCTGAGCCAAAAGAGTAATTTAATTAAAGGGTGAAAATCATGTAATTCTCATGAAGTGTTCAAATTTAATTATTGTTGGGAATTTTTTTTATTTGCTAGATATCTCCAAGTGTCAAGGAATCAGTTTCATGTTGTTACACCCTTTTACAGAATTTTAGGGAATATGAGTTTCTCATGCAGAAATTAAGCAGTTCCCATTGCTTTTAGTTCTGTCTGTGCGTTGACCCTCTGCGTTGATTTGACTGTGGGACAGTCTATATGGCTCCTCTAATTGGTTTTCCTCCTTGGTAAAAACTTTTTCTTTTTAAATCCGGCTGCTGGGAGAGAGGCAGGTGAGCAGCCCTGTGTTTTATAGACGCAAGCAATCTTACCCCATCAGTTTCCTCATTTCCTAACACCTGGAGGTTGATGTCAGAGCAAAATATTCTCTGCTAAATGTGAATTTCTTCATTAGTTTTGCAGTCTTCCTCTAGGCCTGTAATTTAGAGCCCTCTTGATAACCAGCACACAACTGCACCCATTAATTAGCTCTTCATTTGAAGGTTTCTTTCTTCATGTTTCTATCCTTGTCAGCTTACAGCAGGTTCCACTGCCTTTAGCTACTGCTTGGATCAGTTATCCACATCAGTCTTCCTTCCCATAAAAACCCAACGCACAGGCTCAAGGAAGCACTGAGCATCACTGTGACCTCAGGAAAGACACTCTCTCTTTGCACAGGGAAATACTGTGCTGGGTGAACAGCCAACATCACATTGTGTGTGCTTTTGTGGGGGCCTGTGTAGTTATTCAATTGCTGCTTTATTTTTCCATGGAGCACACAAAAGACACACGGCCCAGGCTCTGCTGTTTACCTGATGTACCAGTCAAAACAGCCTTCTGAATAAAGAGCCAGCAGTAGGCACCTAGTTTCTGCAGGCTTCTCCATGCTAGGGGATAATGGAAGCAGTTACTAACAGCCAAAGTAATTATTTATTAGGATATGAAACCTTTAATTTAGAAGAAAGGTTTCACATTCTCTTTTTTGCCTTACACTCCCACTCTGCAAAATGTAGCAAGGCCAAAATTTAATGCATTTGCACATCTATTTCTAAACTATGTGGGTGTCTCTGAAAAGGTATGATTTTGAACTAGAACAAACAATATATTTGTAGCAATCTTCTTTGAACCAACAAGAACCAACAAAGATCCAGATCAATCAAACCCAGTATATTACATTCTCTGCTCTGTTAGTTTTAGATTTAAACTGTTTTATAGATGTTGAAATTGCAACAAGGATTCCCCAGCTGCTAAAAATGTCTCTAATGGAGCAGGGCGAAATCACACCTGGAGAAAATACACTGGAGACTGAGACATCATCTTTCTCTCTAACTACCCTAACTACATGGTACAACAGGTTTGTGTCTTATGGTATGGCTTTCATCATCCTGTATATGTTTTAGTGTAGGCAGTTGCCCATTATCTGTACAGGAGGCTGACACAAAGGGGTAAAAGTTTTCCTGACCCTGCCAAAGTTGATGAGAAAATCACTTTGAGTCTAAAATTGTGTGAAACACATAATCATATTGAAACATCAAATGTTGACAAAAGTATGAAATGGTATAAATAGCTTTATTATTTACAATATACTGAAACTCGACTGCAGTTGGTCCCAGTTTATTCCTTTATATGCACACAGATGTGCATTATGTACCCAGGAGGAGAGAACACAAAGACTTTTTTTCTTGTTCTTATTTGGGGGAAGAAAATGTGATCTCTGACATGCTCTCTCAGAACAGAGCAAAAGGCAGATGTGAGCCTCTCTCTCCTGATACCCCCTCCTCCCAACTTCTGTTTTTAACTTTTAACTTCTTATGCTTCTCCTGATAAACATACCTTGTTGGTGTGCTGCTACAGGTATTGGAGTTCTTTCTCACCTCTCGTCTGGATCCTTTTTTCAGGAGGAGAAAAGCCTTTAGGTAGTTTAGAAGTTTTCTCTCAACTGTGCCAAGCTCAACTCTTTTCTTTCCTCAGGCTCATCTGAATGCTGGGGGCTCATCAAAACTGCTAAGCCTCTGGAGATAGTTCAGGTTCCCCAATAAATCTCTGTGCCTGAACTGACACTCACTGAAGTGAGAATAACACCTGTAAAATCACTGTGTGCTGGTTTAAAATAACAAATCAAAGAGACATGATCCATTGTCCCTTTGTACTCCCTCTGCCTACTTACAAAAGAAGTACGGGGGTCCTATGTGAGGCACCTAGGAGGATTTAGGGCTAGTTTATTTAGGACTTTGTGACTTTTACAGAGGTGCACTTGGTGCACAGGTGAAGGGAGATGATTTCTTTAGAAGACTTTTAGACAGTGGACAATCAGGTGCAAGTTAAGAGAGTCTCAATACTTCCTAGACTGAAACAGCGGGCAAATCCCTTCTCCCAGCCAGCACAGCACAGCACAGCACAGTACAGCACAGCACAGCACAGCACAGCACAGCACAGCCAGCACAGCACAGCGAAGGTGAATACATTCTGCATGTCACACTTGATATTCTTTGTGTAGCTATAGGGACCAAATGGATTCTTGTGAATAACCAGGCATTGTAATTCTGGATTATTTTTAATTAGAAAAGGATGGGCATCATACATCCAAAATTTCAGAATGCTGCTTTGAGTTTGTCTTATCTTTGATTATTTTTTTCCCACAAGAGGGTATTTCATATATATATGCAGTGAGCCCCCGCGTATTCCCGCTCCGCTATTTGCGAGCTTCAGTATTTGCGGGTGATTTTTCCGCGAGCTGTGCGACCTCGGCACATGCCCAGAACGTACCGGGACTCCAGTTGGCTCAGCCCCCAGCCTCACCGCTCACGCTGTGAGCACAGCTGGCCCTGACCCCCTCCCTGCCGCTCACAGGCCGTACACAGCAGGCCCCATCTGCTCACGAATATGTAAATTGGTCCCAGACGGGAGCCGGCATGGTGCGTCCGGGATGCGTTTAGTGTAAATGTGTGTTTTTGTATGGCNTCCTCTGTATATACATATATACTGTTCCTTTTCGTCTGTTTTTGTAGGTTGGATCAGCCTAGGAGCAAACTTTCATCCTTCATCTTTAAATATGCTTCCAACAATGTTTAATTTTAACATTTCAAAAATGCTAAGGTTTGCGGTTGTTCTTTTTTAATCATACTAGGAAAGATTTTGATACAAGTAGCTGACAACTTTCCCCTTTCTAAATCTGTCTCTGTGTTTATCTTCCCATGTAACTTGTCCCTTCCACTCCAGAAAAGACAGTAAATACTTATGACTAAATCACATAGGTGTGAGCATTCAGGTAGTGTTAATATTTGCATGGATAAGAAACATAATTTATGGAGACAATTGAGACAAAATAAAGGTGTTCTATATAATTAGCATAATAGCTGCATGTCATCACTTTCCCTGTGTATTATTATGACTCCACTGACTAACCAAATGTAAAAGGATTTGGGAAGACCAGGAAAAAAGTTAGGGAATGGTAAACATAAGGTAAGAGGAAGCAGAGAATGAAAATATATATGTGCCCAGCAAAAAGAGTACATGTAAGCTGTTTCATTTAACTACAGAATTGGGAACTAAAGTCTGAGAGTTGCTGTTAGTTCCAAACAGGTAGGATTGATCTGAATTATGGTTTCTTGAGAGAGTAATTTTTTTCCAGAGACAGTTTTTCTCCTTCCATTTGCTTAAAGAAGGATCTTGACCTTTTAAGCAGTGGAAGGCAGTTCCCTTGAAGATTTTCTTTACTGTCAAGCTTGTTTCTCTTGATCCATGGGAATCGAGGTGCCTTCAGGTCAGTCTGATTGGCTGACATAGTGATGGCAGAGTTCAGACCTCCAGGAAGGATATTACAGACTTCCTGCCAGAAGGGGTTAATTTTGTCACAAGTGTAAGTACACTAAGCATTACAGAGATGACAGACACTGTTGACACCGATACTTATTTCCCAAAGTTTGGTAGTTTAGCAGAGTGGAATATTGCAGAACTCTTCAGGGAAAAAGTGACAAAAATGTCACATTCATGACATCCCAAATACTGTCCCAGTTCTCCCATGAAAACAGTGAGCCTAGCTCCTTATTACCAACTCTCTCTGGATAGGAATGACTTTGTGCATCAGTAATTATGAAATCAAAACTCACTGCAGACATCCAACACACATTTAACAAAGTTGTTAAATACACTTCCCAAGGACAACACCGGGGGCTTTGCAGGTGACGGGGCACCAGCAGAGGCCCATCTGACCATAAGAGAGATGGGACTCTCAACTTGAAATGACAGGATAATCCCTAAGGACACATAAGCACTTATATTTAAAACTTACAAAATGTTCACGTTCATTAAGCATGTTAGAAGTGGTGGTCATCTCAAATATCTTAATTTGCACTTGCCCTTAGGATGAAGTGTAAGAACTGAAGACTTCCACCTGTATCTGAGATGTAGATGCAAATTTCTCTTATAAAATGGTACCTAAATCAAATAATATAAAGAAATCTGGGTCTTTTTTGCTCTTGAGTAGATCTTTTTCCCAGATAAATTACAATAATTTCATAAAATGGCCTGTTCAGTGCAGTAGCAAGGATTTTAATGATGATATGTCTGCACAGTTCTTGTCTAGTTAATGAAATATGTATTAGATTTAAATCAAATCTCAAGTTTGCCTTTTTCTGTTCTTGGTTGTGTATGGTGGGTTTTATGTAATTTTTTTTGCATATGTTTTTCAAGCATAATGCTGTTTCTGCATTTTAGTAACTATATAGATTTGCCTTTGTGATATTTACTGCACTGTCCCTTGCTATGAAATATTTGCTATATAACTCATCCTATTCCTCACTGCATTGACAAACAGGGTTTTAAGTGATATATTTGTGTATATTTGGCAAAACACATACATTCAGCAAAACTCTCATGTACAGCTTGAGAGTGCGTGCTCAAGCAAATTCAGGCTGATTGCTTTTTTGCATTTAGTATTACAGTCATGCCTCGGTGCATTGCGACTTCTCCATTGCAACCTTGCTGGTTCGCGAGAAATTTTCCCCATGAATCTGCCTCAGTGATTAGCAGAGTGCCTCCCGCTTGCCATGATGTTTATATTCCTGAGGCGCTGTGCCGCGGTCCCTTCCCCCCTCCTGTGTGTCTCCATGCCCAGTCCCTACCACAGAAGGCTTACACTGCGGTATGCCCCAGGCGGCCACTGAGAGCCAGCGCAGCACAGCCACAAGTCAAGTCCCCTGTTACTCTAAGCCCAACTGGGGGACTGACCCCTGCCAGGTGCATGTTACTGTTTCCACGGCTACAGGCAGGAAAAGCAATGCAGTCTGTGCCTGGCAAACCTGGTGATGACGTAGCCCCAGAGAAAGTGCTCCACGAAAGTGGGGCTGGGCTGGTCACAGCAGTGGTGGGGCAAGCGGTGTGTGCTAGGACGGAGCAGCGGTGGGATGTGCCCATGCCACAGCCACAACTGCTGTGCCAGGAGGAGGCTTCCATTACCCCATGCCCTCCTCCGGCTACAGCAGGGGGAAGCGGCGCTCTGCTGGGTCTCTCGGGACCGGTGGATGTTAAAGAGAAAGAAACACCGACACCACCCCCCACCATAAGGGTCCCCGGGTCGCAGTGTTGCAAAGTTAAGCTTTCCCAGGCTCCAAGAGCACCGACCAGAGCCCCTTCCCCACCACAGTCCCTGAGCTTCCCCACTGCAGAGGCAGGGCAAGCATGTATGGTGGCAGCAGCCCAGCAGCAGCCACGGAAGCAGCAGTGTGGCCGAAGAGAAGCCCAGCAATTCTCCGGGGCTCTCCCCAGGCAGAGGGAGCTCAGAAACGCTTCCCTTTGCTCCCCTGTGCTGTGAGAGCCTGTGGGGAGGAGCAGAAAACTCTCCCCAGCGCTCCTGATTAGCTGGGGGTGGAGTGATCGGCGTGGCCTGTATGCATATTAATGAACCACGCGTGTTTGTGAATTAGACGTTTTATGACACCCCCAGGAGACCCGTTCCTCGCAAATTTGTAGGTGTGAATATTTTTCTATATACAATTCAACAAAGCACTTAGATGTTTACTTAAATGCAAAGTTACATGTAGAGTGGGGTCTCCTATACCACGGAACCACGGTCTTACTCGTCTCCCACGTAGCCTGCCTTCTGCGTTGATTGGCATCTCATTAGTAGGCACATTTTCCCCGCACCCTCACACAGCTCCCCCAGCTCTCTGGCACTGTTTTGGCACTGCCTTGCTGTGCATTGTTGTTTGTGTCAGCACTTCCTGGTGCCTGCAGCCACTCCATGCTGAGAAAAAACCCTTTTCTGCTCAGCTGGGACACCATTGCGGAGGAATCCCCTGCGCCACTGTCCCAGTGGCTCTGAGGGGAGCGGGGGGAGACGGCGTGGCCCCGAGGGGAAAGGGCGGGGGCCAGCACAGCCCCAAGGGGAGGGTGCAGGCAGCCAGCACGTCCCGGAGCAAAGCTGAGGGGAAGGGAGCGCGGCCAGCATGGCTCAAAGCGGAGAGGCAGAGCAGGACTGGCGTGGCTCGCCACGAGCAGAGCAGTACGCCCATGGTCCGTGTGGCATGGTGTGGGGCTTCATTTGCATAGTCATAACTGCCTAAATGAATATTCATGCGTGCCAGGTCGTGCATGCGCAGTTGCAAAAAGGGGCCTCCTTCATGGCCAAAAAATCATGCCACTAAGATATGAAGCCGCAATATGGGGAGCGTGAAGTGGAAGAGGGCCGACTGTACTTATGTTAAAGTCACGTGCATTTCTAACTGCATTGCCTTACTAAGCCCATAACACTTACTGTGCCTTCACATCCTCTGGGTAAAATGTATCCTAACCACATTGTCTATTGTATTTCCATATCACACCATAGCACATCACATGATACACATATAGCTGCATATCCATTAAACACAAAAAATCCCCTGAACTTGATTAGATGAAGGGTTATTCTCCAACAGAAGGTTGTTTTTTGCTGGACACCTAGAAGTTGTACAATATACCTTTCTGACCTAGCATGGCTCATAGCAAGCTGTGCTCTGTACCATTTTTCCCAGCACTTCAAGGCTAGGCTTCTCAAACAGCATTCCCTCCTCACAGAGATCTGCTCAGCATTTGAGAGGAGTCAGGATCCGCTATCCATCTTTATACTATTCCTGTTATTGCTACGTCAGTCCCCTGAATAATAGCACAGAAGACATATGACAGTCTGTTACTGTTAATTGTGTTACTGTAGAATCACACTTCCGAAAAATACAATCTCAAGCAAAATTTTATAGATATGTAATTTAGTACTGTCTTTCAGGAAAGTGTATTCTGGGGTTAATGCATTTGTCTTACTGAATGTGAAAGGACCCCATTATTTGAACCACTTGAAATGGCATTTAGTATTCTCATTTCAGGTAATTTTCTTAATGAAAATAGGAGTGTTTTTCTTATTTGCTTTGCCCCTCAGATGTACTCCTTTCATTAAGGACACAGCCCTGACAAGGGTTATTGTCAGGCAAGCCAGGGAAATAGATGCTGATCTGAGAAGGTCAGTCAGAGCACAGCTGCCAACCATGAGCATTTCCTTTCCTGTCCATCTCCCTGAGATGGGATGGGCAAAAAAGGCTTGCAAGTTTGACCATTGCTGCCGCTAAAGCAAAACACTGGACAAGCCACGATACAATTTTGGCCTGATGGTGTCCTCTGCCATCTTCTCTAAGGGGAAAGGTACAAGTTCAGTATCTGGAGATTTCTAGAGTGTTCCTCAGAGAGCAAAAAATTGCTCTACCTGCAAATGTTGAGAGATTTACAAATATGAGAGCTATCAAAATACAACATTCAGCTCCATTTTGCTGGCCTGTGCTTAGAAAACAAGATGTAGAACAAGTGAGCAGAATGGTTTCTGCACCATCCACTAGCATATTGTCCTGAAATTTGCCAGTTTCAGGATCAAGAGTCAGGTTCCACCACAAGGCAGGTGCAACAGCCTCAGGGCAATGACTTTTCTCTAACTAGCACCAGATCGTCCAGACAGACAATTAATGAACAGTAACATCACCTCCCAGCAAGCCAAGCAGTGTTTCTTTCAGCATTAACTACCTTTGTTGTGACTGAAGTGCAGTGAAATGAACGTATCTAGAGAGCACGTGTGTCTACAAAGCAACGTTGCTGTTATTTTTCAGTTCATCAGGAAAGGGACACTTGTTACACATGCTTATAATTTAATAACTGAATATTAAAAATATAGGCACCGCTACGCAAATCTAGCAAATACATATACTGAGCTACACACCCTAGGGCTGAACCTGGCTCTGTCTAGAGGAGGGAAATTTTTTGCATGCGGGGTAGACCTTCTTAACCCATTTCAATTTATTTTTCATGATGAAGTGTATCAAGCATTGCATTAGCTTTGTTTTACTGCCATGTGCTTTGACCATTATCAGTAACATACATGCAGACATGTCATTTATCAAATGATAATGTGAGTTTAAAATGCCTTTAGAAACAGGCTGCCTCTGAAATGGATGGGTGAGGGTACAACATGTCAGGGCAATCTTGTCCTTTCTGAGCTCCTGTCAGGGGAACTCCAAAATTCAGTTTCACCCTACTTTTTCAAATCTCACTTGTCTTTTTCCTCAGCCTAGACCTCCATTATTCAAAATAGTTTTCCCTACAGGAAAGTAAAAAAAAAACAACCCCCCCTCCCAACCCCAAACTAAAATAAACAAACAAAAAAGGGAAAAAATCTCCCTGGGCCAAATCAAAGTAAGATGTGCTGTTTTAAAGTATCTGTGACTAGACGTTGTGGTTGGATTTTGGCGGGGAGCGGGAGAATATTGTCAAGCTTTGATGGACCTGTTCTCAGTGATTGTTTGGTCAAGTTTGCCCCAGCACCTGCGCAAAGCTGGGAGATTGACTTGGTTCTGGCCAATGCCAGCAGACGTGCATTGCAAGTTTCCACAGGGTATCCCAGACGTGCCATGTCCGGGCGCTGGGCAGGTTTCCAGACAGAGCATCCCAGACGTACCCGGGCAATGGGCAGATTTCCAGACAGAGCATCCCAGACGTGCTTGGGCACTGGGAAGGTTTCCACAGGGCATCCCAGACGTGCCATGCCTGGGCACTGATGGCACCAGGGAAGGGGGAGGCAGCGGCTGGGGGGAGGGCGGGCTCTGTCCCCAAAATGAAGGCGTACACTTCCACTTCGCCGGCATTCGTAGAACCGCTTGCGGCGGGGTGGAAGGTGGGGGGCTGCGCGCTCTACTGGCTCATTTTTACTGGGTTTTTCAAAACGTGAGGACAACGCTTCCGAGATGCCCGGAACGCCGGGGGACAAGCCGCAGCATCCCGCGACTCCGGGGATACCGTCCGGTCCCGTCCCACTCCCTCCCGCGCCGTTCCGCAGGGCGGCGGCTCTCCAGGCAGACATGGATATGAGATGGCACTGTGAAAACTCTCAGGTAGCTTCTTCTCTCACAGCCGATGCAGCGCACAGGCGAAGCACTGCCGCATGCAGGGTTTAAGATACCTTTAGGCTGACAGCAAGGAGGAGAAAGGGAAAAAAAAAAAAGAAAGGCATTTGCACCGATTTACTGAAAATTACTTTTTTTAAAATTAGAATACATCTCCTTGGAGATTGCATGTCATTAATATTCTGATCAAATTTCTGCACGGTATCTGTTTTAAATCTAGAAAGGCTTTTAAATTGGGTTGGTTTTTTTTTTCCTTTTCTGCTCCAAAAAATAACGCTTTGGTACCCAGAGCATGGATTCTGTGGTTTGGTGGTGGGGGGTTTTTGCCTCTTTTTCTTTTTTTAAACAATGGAGCCCTTTTTTTTTAGCATGACTGCTACAAACGAGTCTAAAGGAAAGGAAAATTGAGAAGAATCCAATAAAAGCATGAATAAAACCTGCTTCAAATAGTTGCCAGGCTGCTTTCTTTTTAATAACCTAGGAATTATTTTGGCTTAAATGATGCTTAAACCCTGACCATGCATGCTTTTCATCTTGGCTTAGAATATATGTGTACGTGTGTGTACGTATGTGTGTACTTGTTTTGATTTGATTTCTTTTCAGTGAACATTTGCACAACGGGAATTCCTGTGAGTTATATGCATGTTTTGATAAGAAAAAATTGCATATAAAAGAATGACTATATCTGATTAACTAATATTTGGTGATACATAATGCAAAGTAGCTTCAATTTTAAATGAATTCCTACTAATCTTTTGGGTGAGGGTAAATCGTTGCATGTTTATGACAATGAAAGTGTTTGTGTATTTTTTAAAGGTTGGTGGTTTATTTGCTTGTTTTGAAAACCGAAAAGCAAGGGGGTTCCATTTACTTATTTGGTTTTTTATTTTTATTTTAATAACAAAACTCCAAGGCATCTAGGTTTTTTTAAAGAGTGTCGGGTTACAAAGCTTTCCATATTACCTGAAACCAAGCAGAAAGGTATGTGTTTGTGTGAGAGCGCTGAGCTCCTCTGGGGTGCTTCATGATCTTTTGGGCTCCTTATTCTCCCCTAGAAGAGTTAAAATGCCGTGGCAGTTATGCGCCTGTGTGCACCATGGGAATTCTGCTGGCAAAACCATAGCTGGCATCAGGTGGAACAGGTGTATCGCAATAGTGGGCAAAGACAAAGATGACGATTAAGGTTGCCAAAAGAGGTTAGAGAGCTGATAAAGCAAGGAGCCAGTTGCAGCTTCCCTCTGTACATAAATGTCTCATTTTCCCTCACTATCTGGAACGTAAGAGGGAAAAGCTTTTTTTAGTAGATTTTTTTTTCTTTCAAATGAATCAGAAGATAAAAGTCAGGGAGACAGTGGTTCAATTTTACCCCAGTTTATAGGTCATAACCATTGAGAGGAGTTATGGTTTGGAGGGGCTTTTTTCATGATGGTGAGAAGGTTACCTGCTGAACTGGACAAGAGCTCTTTTGCTTCTTTTTCATTTATTCCTGCAGCTGTAGTGGTGAGGATCAAACCTTCTTACCTCTGGTATACCAGGTGTATGGTGTAGTATTGTTTGCATTTGTTATCTGGGCTTCCTTGGAGTTCTGCCATTAAGCCTTTGGGGGATTATTTATTGTATACATTTAAATTGCTTAACATGCCATTCTATAAAACAGCTCTTCTCTTCCTTCTCCAGGCTGATCCATGCCTGATTTTGCTCTTCCCATAGCATCTTATTAAAAAAACCCAAACATTTTGAATGTTTGCTAGAGTTTTCCCATGCCAAAATGATTTTGGCCTGTTAATGTTTTAGGCCACTCTTCAAGTTCCGGCTGAAAACTTTGTGAATTGAGTTTATCATTCCCTGCTCTCTTCCTAATAGTCCTCCACATCACCTAGGCATCATATATAATTTGACACAGCTGACAGCATCCACTTAGAAGAAGCTTAGGGCTGAGCCAGAATGGAAATTGAATTGCATCTCAACTCCCTAATATTAATGATCCTTCCAGGTCAGCACAGCACTAATTGCCCAGGCAGTGTGAGGAATTGTCCATTAAACCTGCTTAGATGGTAGCTCACCTGTGGAGAGATGCATCTATATTGAGTGTAGAAAATGAATACTATTAGCTTGATATAAGGTCTGCTAGAGTTACTAATATCTCAAAAGGCAACATGTGGTCTCAAGTTTAATACGAAGTAATTTTTCTGGTATTTTAAGGTTGCTTATAAGTAAGGCTTAGCAGAATTGCCTTAAATATATCTGAAAAAGAAATTCACAGAAAAATATGGTTGGTGGTTGTAAGTTGAAGGGCAAGCTTGTATTTCTGTAAAGGTATAGTTTGATCTAAAACCTTGTGGCATAAAGCAAGAGAAGAAAAGTTCATGTTGTCCATGTTCTTTACTCCTTGAGTAGCTGTACATTTAAAATAACCCATTAATCAGTCCAAGTTTGTATACACAACCTGATTAGGTGGGCAGCTAGACCTTTAAATCCAAAATCAATACTCAACAGGAATTCTGAGGAGACAAACAGCCTAAGGACAATATTTAAAAACTCAGCTGTGCTTTACATCTTTGAGTAATGCTGATTTAGCAAGAAAACCCAGTCACAGTGCGAGAGGATTTATTTTTGACCTTGTGCATTTGAGATGACATAGTGAGTTAAGAGTTGTCAGCATGGCTTTACTACAGGAGATTCAGCCGTCCTCTGTTGCATTATGGAAGGTACCCATGTGGAATACCAGAGAACATGGATGCACAGAAAATACTAAAATACAGATGCTTCAAGATGACAATCACATTCTTCTGAACTTTCTGTGCCAGGCTGATGATTAACAGACGTACCACAGTGAAGGTAGTTTGCATGACACGAATGAGGGAACAATCTATTCTGCTGCAGTCCAAATAGGATATATCCTTTAGGAGATCTTGGACCTGTTCATCTGTCCTCTCTTTCTTCACAGCTACTGAAAATCATGGTGTGGGTTTTTTTCAACAACCATATAAACAGTAGCAGCTCCCTTTTGTAAACCGATTTCCCACTCTGCTGACACCTGTCTGCTTTGGGCTATTCATTGCCACTGCTTAGTGGAGTTGTTTCCTCTCCTTAGTGTCTTCAAACTTTTAAAGATGGTGTCACAACTTGGTTGGGTTGTGTGAATATACAGACAAGAAACCCTTTCTGACCCTTTCTATATAAATAGTTGACGAAAACACCAAATTCAGTCTTAGCCGAGGTGAATTCAGACCTTGACAGTCAGACCTTGCTGATGAACAGTAAATTATTTTCACAATTTCATGGTTCAATAGCTTTAAATATTTCATAATTATTTTAGTTACATGTGTTGGTATAATGTGTAGTAATTGTCTTTGTTTCGTGTTACTAATCCTTATGAATTAGCTGGTTTTTTCCACAACTGACAGAAAAATTAATTTTACACTTGTTTTTCACATTCAGCCGTTTCTGGATTTCTGGATTTATTGCTCTCTCTTTGTTGCTTAGATTGCTGACATGGTTTTTCAATTCATAGAGTGTTTTGTCCTGCTCCTGCAAGGTGTTCTGAGCAGCAGACTCAGGAAAAGTCTGATAAAAGCATGAAAAGTTGCTCTTGTGGCGTAGCTTGAATGATTACAGTCTTTGCTATGCTCTTCTGCACTGGCTTTCTCTTTTTATTCTTGTCTGTATTTCAATTGTACTTTATTTTTGCCAGTGGGATGCATAATTAGATTGAGCTATCTAATCACATTCAGTTAAATAGGGTTAATCCCACATGCAGTTAAATAGGGCTAATCCTTTTTTTCCAGATAAGATCTTTCAATCCTTTTTGGGTGAAAATTCAGGTGGTGCCTCCAGTCTAAGTACCATATCGAGATGAGACCGAGTAAGGCCAAGGGCAAAACTTACAGTCAACAGCATTTTGAAATAATATGGGGCAGCCAACAAAACCCTTGCAGTTCCTCTGAAAAAGTATTTGTTGGGACTCTTTCTGTGGAGCCCACATGTGGTGGTTAGTTTTTGATGAGGTGCTGCAAAGGAGGTCAAATTATTGTTCTGTGCCCATACATCCAGATTGCTAGATTGCTACTAGCAAGAAATACTGTTCTTTTTTCCCCCTCTAATAATGCATTTGACTGCATTACTAGAGAATTGTAATTCTAAGGAATTCACTTCTCTACTCAGGAAGGGGAAAAATGTATGCAACGTTTTCTAAAAAAAAAATAAAAAGAAGAAAGGCAGAAAGGCCAGGGAGTAGGAATTGTGTTCTGTATGTAGAGGAAACCTGAGCACTGTAGACATACTGGTTAGTCCTGTGCTTCAGTGTGTCTGGGTTTCCAAAAAAAGGTGATTTAGGGTGAAATTCCACCATCCTTACATCCTTAAGGTCAATGGAAGTTTTGTCTCTGACTTCATTGTCATTGACTTGTTATACCAGGCAGGAGTCTGGGTAGCACAGAGCATAAAGTCTAAGTCTGTAAGGACATATGAATTGTTTTCTAAGCCTATCTGTCTCTTGGATGATTGTATATCGGAAGTTAGGAGCGAAATGAGAAAAACCAAAACGATTGATTTTAAATTCTGTCTCATGATCTAAGCGATTCCTTGCCAGTAAAGAGCTGGGAAGCTTTCAGGTGGAAAGACATTGCTCACGCTGGTCTAGGACCTTGGAAAACCTCCTAGTTTGAATCTGGCCGTATGTTTTTGGCATAAATCCAGGAATGAATAGAGTAAGTTGTGGACTTTAGCAGTGAGTAAATTGCATTTCTTGGCCAGAGTAAGGTTAGCATCCTGTTCACCGGTTTCTCTAAATCGGCTGTGGTATGGCTGCAAACCAATAAAAACAAAATTACATGAAGTAAAGACTTAAATTATTTTCCTGAAGTTTTCAGAAGTTTTATTGGGGTTTTTTTGTTTTTTTATTTTTTGTAGCCTTATGGGGTTTTTTATTCTCTTTCCTACCGTTTTCAAAATTTTCTCTTTGGTTCACCCTCATTATGAAGGCTATACCACCATGTATGCTGTTATGTTTTTTCATACAGGAGGCTAAGGGAAGTGCTTTGCTTTTTAGTGGCAGGTTCTAGTGCTTCTCCATGCTAGTTGGGCAGGGGTTTTGTTGGATTTTAAAAATTTTTCTATGCATTTTTTTGAGCTTTTAACTAAATGCATTAAGTTAGCAAAGATGATGAGCAAGTTCACTGTCTGAAAAAGGGTGTTTAGAGCCTGGGACTGTGTTTCTACACGATGACTGCTACTGGTTTTTACAGCTCACTCAAAGCAGAATGTAAACCTGTGGCACAACTGCACTGAAAAAGGTGAAGAATGGCTTTTGGTTTGCACCTGTTTTATCATGCATGACCAAAGGATCTTCAAGTAAGCTGTTGCCCAGAGAGCACATACGAGATGAGCAAATATATACTCCTTTTGTAGAATATATTGTACCATAGAAGCAAAAATGAGATTCATATGGCCATTAGGAATAAGGCATGATTTTGAGTTTCTCATTCATGTTAAAATTGCTTAATAACAGGGATATGACAGCAAAAGAAAACTCACAATTTCACTTCACGTATATCATACATAAATACTGGTATTAAGTATTGTTAATGCACCAGCATTAGGAAAACTGAGGAATTAATTCATGGACAAAGTACAAACCTCTGCCATCTTTTAGAGCAGCAAGGTAGCAGGGAAGAAGGGGTGGGAGACAACTCAGCCAAAATCACAGCGGGTCAGTAAATATATCCCTTCCGGTAAGCTACACTGCCACATGCAAATATGTTCAGTGAGGTTGATGTCAACGTCAACCACCGTATCCTGAGCAAGCTCACTTCCCTTGCACATGCCAGCTTCACGGCTGTTTGCAAAGCCAAGCTGAAAAGTGTAGGTTGTGATTTCAAAGAGGATGTCCATCTGCACCGAACAGCCTGAGCAGCCCCGGGCCGTCGCCGACAACTGTGTCTGCGGAACTGCTGCATCCCACGTGAGCAGCAGTGACCAATTTCAGCACGCGCTGCATCAGTGCCAGAAATATCTCTCTTCTTGTCCTAGGCATTAAGGACACAATGCTAGGTTACTGCACCCTTACTCTTCTTTAAGCTTAGCCCTGAAAAACACAGTTTGGATTCTTAAATGAGTTTAAATTCAGTCTGGGCCAGCGGAATATCTCTGGAGAGGTCCCCTGGCACGTTTAGTGCAAGTTTGGTTATGGTTGCCTTGTTCAGTTTTGGTTAGGAAGAGACTTTATGTTACTCCTCTTTCTATTTATTCTAGCCAATTCTAAGTTATTCTAGCTAGCTTAACAGACAGTAAGATGCTTATAACTCTTGCTGGGGTCAGGGTTCATGAAACAGCTGAGAGAGAATCAGTATAGTTTGTTTCTTTCTGCCTGTATCCCAAGTGATAGATTGACAGTTGCACCGTTTTTACCTAGAGGCATGAACAAAGTAAGCCACCATATTTTTCCATAAGCTATACAATTATCATCTTTGCCAGCCTGATTCTTCCCTTTGCAGCTTCACATGTGCAACAATTTTCTATTGCTACATATTTCCCATTTCTACTGGGCATGTATAGGGACTAGGATAAGTAAAGTGGTAGCAAAGACATCTGAAAAGGCTATAGAGGCGACCTTTGCAAAATACCCCTTCAGGGTTACAGGGGAGAACACATGAGGCAGAAAGGATACAGACTGACATTCAAATCTCGCTGGTTTTGTGCACCAGACGGTTACAAAGGAAATAATAGCAATTTTTAAACCTGTAGGAATGTATCTGTCACTTTGTGTAATCTTTGCTTTCTGGTAGCCTAAAATAGGTGATTGAGAAGGTAACCTAGGCCTGAAGAAGTCTGAGACAATTTTCTGTCTGTAATGCCTGTTCCCCATTGCTATATAGGTGATATATCTGAACCAGTGGTGTGCAGCAGCTTTTATGACAGTGGGAGCATTCTTCCAATGTGCAGTCACTGCAGGATGAGGAGCTCTCACAGCCGCTCCGTGACCCTTGCACCTGCCTTGCATTGTGCCAGGACTGACTTGACTGCTCTAGTAGACTTTGTGTTATTTCTTTTATAGACAGGTATCCAGACTGCTTCAGAGATTAAAGTCAGCTTTTCGACTTCAAGTATTGTTGTACTATGAAACAGGAAAACTGAGAGTACGTAACCTGGGAAATAATCTAAAAATATATAGTGGGGAAATTACCAATTGTCACTGGAAGCCTACCTCAACTGTAATTCCTTTCAATTCCAAGAGAAGATTCTCATTTATTTGTGATTAATTAGACAGAATCATTTTGGGATTACAAAATAATAAGGTGGCTCTGGAAAATAACATTATTTCCCTTTAAAGAACTCTAAGCAGCTTCAGTTGTTTATCAGACTGTGCGTGCATGGCATATACCTGTACTAGTGCTGAGCAATAGAGAGCAAAATGGAAAGATGTGGTCTTAGCCATGCTGAAAACTAGAGTAAGGGCAGATGAATCTATGAAAAGTGTTAAACTTTGTTCTCACAATGTGGACTGAGTGTTCTCACAATGCCTGACTAGAGTTGGCATCTCTCTTAGTGAAGGGCTTGGCATTGTGGGCCCTATTCTTTCCAGCCCTGCTTCCGTCCCCAATCCATCTGCAGGTTTGAGATTATCAGCATTTATACCTTGAATGTGGAAAATCCTATTCCTTTGTGTATTTCTGGGAAGTTACCTTCCTCATTCATTTATGGATATGCCAGATAATTTCCAAGTTTTAACTGAATTTGAGGATCCAAGCAAAAATTGAGCAAAACAGATATACTAAATCCTATTATTCTGCCATTCTGGATAAAGTTTATGTCACTGTTAAACTAGCTCACATTCACTTCATGACGAGCTTTGCACTTGACGTGGTTTTACATTAAAACATTAGTGCCATGATTTTCAGATATGAAAAATAATTTCCCTTCTCCATGGATATTCTCTATTGGGCTTTTCCTTGAATATCAATGTCCCGGAACATGACATTCCCAGAGGGCACTGGGAATGACAAAGTAATTGTGTCTTGAGTTGAAATTGTCCTGAATGTTGAAGTTGGCTATCAAATAATTAAGTATGTTAGAAAAAGTGTAATCACCCTTGCTTTTTCCAGATGGCATTTGAGCTGCTCTTGATTCACTATTTTGCATGTATGTGTATGACTTGAAAAAAGCCAGTGATTCATTAGGAAATTCTGTGGGGTCAGGTGGATTTCTTCCTTCCATGAATATTTGTTGGTTTGAAGGTGACCTTTCTTCCTCATGTGAATGGTTTTTCATGGATCTATACTTAAGTGTATTAGTGCTGATAACTGGGAGATGGAAGGATATTCTTGGAAGAAAGGAAAGCAGGAATATCCCATGACCCTTGCAAAATAATTGTGAGAGTCAGTTAAGGAAACTACCGCATGTTCTACATATGCCGGGTTTTGTCTCAGGTCTCAGAGGGTGCTCCTGTAAGTTAGACACAGGTGCTAAATAGGTCCTCAGAGCTGTGGCAATAAGTGAGCTCAGCAGACAAATGAAGCTTGGGATTTTTTTCTTCTTACTTGCAAATTTATGTTGACCTACTGGAAATGCTAGTAGCTGCATAAATTGCTGGATCTGATTTCAATATAAAGTATTCTGGCTCTGAAATACTGGAAAGGATGCTCTGTTCAGCAGGTGCTCTCAGTTTCTAAAAGCTAAAGAGGAATTTCAGTAGGGAACACTGTGATACCACATTCACAGGCGTGGCACCTGCAATCAAACCACCGATGCTCTTCCTTGTGCTGGTGGCCTGATTTCATGCTGTCAGAATGGTGTGTGTGCCCAGTTCACGATTTCTCCATCTGAGGAAACCAATCAGCTCTGGATGTTGAATGGAGTAAAACACTGGTTTCATTCCAAGGATCTCTGATTTTATTAGGCTGTCTACATGTAGCAGGTGGCTAACTGAGTACCAGATACATTTTAAGAGTTTGGATTGTACTCTTTATCAGGGAAGTTTGTTTATCTCACACTGCAGAGGTCAGGTCAGGGGAAACAGTGGTGCCCTCGTTACCACCAATTTAATGCCAATTAAAATCCCAGAATAGGAGTCTTGCAACTGGTTCTACTGCCCTTGGTAGTGCAATTTCTTCTTCATTTTATTTTCTAACCTCATTTACAGTGGAAGACTGAGTGTTACACTCTTATTTCAGTACCAGCAATGCCTCTCCCCTCCCCCCCAAAAAATGTCTGGGATCAATACTTGCCTCTTATGTCTGTTTTTTCTTTCTGGCTGAAAATTCAGCTAAGGATCATTGCATCTGCTCTAGCTCCATGCCTGGTCCTCTGGCATTGTGCATTGTGCCAGGAGTTTACATCCTCTTAAAGACCCTAGAGGTCTTTAAGAAAAGGTTGGTTGATGTACTTGGTGGCATGACCTAGATATTAGGGTAGTGTGTTATAGGTAGGATGGTGTGTTGGTATCAGGATGGCAACAGGTTAGGTAACAGGTTAGGCTAGGTTAGGTAATAGGTGATAGGTTGGCCTTGATGATCTCTATGGTCTTTTCCAATCTTACTGATTCTGTGATTCTGAGATTCAGTAGTCCCACTTAGAGCTGTATCAGTATAAAGGGAAAGGGAGCTCAGTGCAAGACCTTGCTTTCAGTGTATTTTTTTTAAGGAGCAGCCAATATTCTCTCCCTATATATATATCTGCCTGCCACCAGGATCTTGCAAGCCTGCTGGGTTTGATTCCCGCCTTTGCATGCTGTGCCCATGATGATGACACCCTTCCCAAGGTCACACACCAGTGTGCTTTTATGTTCAGAAAACTGATGAAGGGTTATTCAGAACAACAAAGTGAAAAGTCTCTGAAAGGATTCGTCACTCAGCAGGTACTTTGAATCTTGCATGCAGCTGTGGGCTACAGCTGTAGAAGTCACAGAGAGTTATAAATTAGCCTTGTGGGGACAGTTAATTGGCAGCTTCTTCAAAACAAGACCCTTTTGTGCAGTGTGTATGTGTGTGTGTATTTTCATACTCAGGTGAAGTTGTAAAAATACATGATACCTCATTTTTCCTGGAGGACAGCTTATGTATTTGAGAATGATTGCAGATAGCTTTCAGATCTGATACAAAGGGAAAAGATTGCATTGGAGTAATCTGATTTCAGGCAGAGAATCTTCTTTGGATAGATGTGCTACCCCAAACTTCTCAGTTGATCCCATTCTCAAGTGCATTTGAGTGTAGTAAACACTGATTAGTGAATTGAAGGTGGTGGAAGAGAGGATTAATTAAATTACAGAACATTAGAATGTTTATTGTATGAGACATTGATTAAGAAACCAGTCTTGGAAACTCCTGTAGCCCCTTGAAAAAAAAAAGCAACCTAAGAAGACTAGGGCATCTTAACCTTCCTGAAAGAGAAGACAAATCTCTTCATACACTTTACAGTTTATACTTGTGGTGTTCTGAGACATGAAAAGGATACTGAAATACCACTGCCAAAGAGTGAGCAGTGAGAATGAGCAGTGAGAGGATTTGGGATGCAGGGGACAACGGAAAGTTTTATTTTCTTTTTGTTCTACATTTTTAAAAAAATTCAATTCCAGCAAGACCTGACGAGAGGGTAGATGAAGACAGGCTTTGACCCCAAGGATTATAGCACATATTCCTTGATGTTTACTGTCCATCTCATTATCACACTGTGATACGCCAAAATGCAGAATTAAACAGAGAAGCAGTTTGTGGCAATCTACAAAGTCCCAGAATAGTGTATTTATCCCCAGGAAGGGCTGTAGTTAAATACTGTTAGTTTGTTCCCAAAGCTGTAAGAAGAAAGAACATACGCAGATGTGAACTGGGCTGGTCTGAGGAGGACTGAAACCAGCCTGGAGAACTGGTTAAGTAGCTGAATCTGGAGTTGGTTGATGCCAAAGTTCACTGGAGAACACAAAGTTAGGATGAGGTGGGATTGTTTCAGCTGATGCTCATAATACATTTGGAATTTGTCAGGTGCTGTTGTCGTGCTTGAAGCAATTGGGAAGCAGAAGAGGACAGTTTGATACCACAGCTGAAAGTGGAAAAGCATGAGGAGTATCAAGATTAAAATAAAGCAACTGAGATCCAAAATCAAGAGATCCATTCAGTCAGAGAATTGAAAAGATGATGCTCCTTAAAACTTGTTTATTCGTACGTGTATTTGAGCCAACATTTAGAAGATGTTTTAGATGCATCAGAAACCCTTTTCTGTGTGTGGTTTTTAAGATGTATCAATTAACATAAGGCATTGGGGTTGAGAGAGTTTAGGGATTTTGAAATGAAGTCAGATTTTTCCCAGGTTTCATAGAAGAGATTATGAAAATAAAATAAGAAATCACTTCCACTTTGCTAACCCAGTGTAGCAGTTTGGAGCTGTTTATATTACATGTGAAAGTTATGTGCTAGAACCTGAAATGTGCCACTGAACTGTTAGAAAGCTTAATTTCATAAAGCCCATTTTCCATGTCCAAAGTAGCACTACAAAGGAAATAATGCATGGTAGACTGCAACATGTATCTTAACAAGGACTGCAAACTTTTTTGATGGGAGCCTTTGTGCAGAAAGAGAAAAAATGGGCTGAAAAAGTTATCACTCTCGGGAGTGGTTTTCTGAGTGAAGGAAATGTTGGAATGGTGGCAGAGGAGTCTCTGATACTCTGTGATTAAAGAGTGTTGCCTGAAAAGGAGGAAACTGGAGGAGAATAAAATTGTGGCCAGTTTGCTGCAAGTCATCACCTGCAAACAAATTTATTTGGGATAGCCTCTGGAAATTACTTCTATGAGAATACCTGGAGGAGGTCACATTTTGAGGAGCGTATTGATAAGACCGTCAGACACAATGCGGAAAAAAAGCAACTGTCAGAAAGAAGAGTGGGTCTCTGCACATGTTCTGGCATCCTCCTCCATGCTAAACCAACACCAGGATTCAAGTTGAACTGTGAGGGAGTTACTGGTGCAGGCTGGAGAGTTCTCCAGCATCAATGTGGTGTTACATACCAAAATCTTGTGCTGAGAAGGAAAAAACACTTCCTACCCCAAGTTAGAGGTGAGCATTTGCTTGCCTTGATCAGTGTTTTCATTTTCTTGTTTTCTGTTTGCTTTTGGGGAGACAGAAAATCTTGTTGGGTACAAATACTGGACATCAAACAGTTGTAGCTTTGCAATTTCAATCCAGGAAGAAATTACTTGGTTGAATCTCCCAAAATAAAGAGTTTCCACCCATCACTGGCATGGAAAAAATGTCAGAAGCACAGAATCACAGAATTAGTAAGGTTCGAAAAGACCATAGAGATGATCGAGTCCAACCTATCACCTGTTCACAGGTTATTCTGAGTTGGAAGGGACCCACAAGGATCATCTCGTCCAACTCCCAAGCAAATGCCCACAACTGTGGAACCATGGGCACCACGCTCTTACCTAACCTGTTGTCATCCTGCTACCAACTCACCATCCTACCAATAACTCACTATCCTATTATCTAAGTCATGCTGCTAAGAACAGCATCCAACCTATTCTTAAACACATCTAGGGACAGTGACTCCACCACCTCCTTGAGTGGCCTCTTCCAGGTGGCAAAATTTCAATTCAGTTAAGAAACATCTCTGACTGAAGGCACAGGAGTCTAGAAGAAGTCAAGAAGACATTTTTTTATAGAAAAAACTATAGTGGTTTATTCACCCACACAGGAACTTATTCATAGTTACCTAAGTTGAAAACATAAGACTGAAAAAGAATTTCTGGGTCATAGAGTCAAATCTGTTTCCAAGGTTCTCTCTAGCATTACAGTTTCAAATGGACCTTTCTAGCAGTAGGAATGTATTAGTAGGCTTTTGGCGGAAAAAATGCCCAGCACTGCAAATTTGGACGTTTAAATTAGTTGTTTAGAAATGCTGAACAGTGAACATATTTTTCTGTTTTATCTTTGTGTCATTTCAATAAGCATGTTTTAATAAAGAAAGACCCAAACAAATTGCAAGTCCAAAACATAAGCATAAACATAGTTCTACGCACTAATGAGAACTTGCGTTACTAGTTCCCAACAGAGCCTAAAGTAGATTATTGTTTTTGGACATTTTTCAGATGTTCTCCTGACACCAGCTGTTTTCAGGTTTTCAGCAGTTTTCATGTTCTTTAGCGTTGGTGCTTTTTAAAAGTCATCACCATTTTGTGTTTATTATAATAATGAGAGTAAAACATTTGGGTGGGGCGAGAAATAGAAAGACTACATAAGGGATTTTGATTCTACATATCTATGTTTCAAAATGTTTACAAAGAATGTTTGACTTTGACAATGTCTCATGACCCCTGGACTGGCCTTTCACAGTGATCTTGGGGAAGAAGCTGAGAAATATTTCAGTACATCTACAACCTCCCTTCAGGTAGTTGTAAACAGCAATGAGGTCACCTCTGAGCCTCCTCTTCTCCAGGCTGAACAATCCCAGTTCCTGTAGTCGCTCCCCATAGGGCCTGCCCTCCAGTCCCTTCACCATCCTCGTTGCCCTTCTCTGGACACTCTCAAGCAGCTTTTTTTTTAAATATCTTTGTGCTTTAGTATCTTTTCTATGATGAGCAGCAAAAGTGGTGTAGTATGTAGTATGAATGTCGATTTGGTTAAAATACATAGTTTCTTCAATGCCCAGCGTGGTTTAGCCCCCAACAGGTGTGCCTGTAGATGTTGGCACTTCTGAAGCTTCACTGGATTTCTGGGAAGAGGAGCAGAAGTCAAAAAACCACAACAAAATGGAAGTTTCTGTTTTATCTAAATGTCTTTATACTTTGGCTCTCCACAGGATAATTTATGGCGTGAAATATTGATTTGTTGCAAGACATGGTTCTGTAGCTGATTTGCTTAACTTTTGCAGTATTCTAATGAAAACGCAATTTGATTTTGACGTGTTAGGGATGTACTTTTAAAGATGAAGTGGCAGATTTGTAGATAGTGATTCCTTGAAGAGTGATTATAGAGACAGTTGCTTATATAATCACTGCATTATATGTGTGTTACAAGTGTTACATGTCATTAAAATCAGACATTACTTCATTCTTATTATCCCCAGTAGCTAAAAAATCTGGGAATGAGGAAAGTGGAGCAACCACCATCAGAAGTAGAATGGGTTCTCAAAGGAGGTCCTGATTGCTTAAGAAAATAAGATACCTTGTCTGATAAGGTTACAGTGCATGTATTTTGGAGAGTCTGTCATTCCACTTTGCAGATAATTGCCTTAGCTAGAGTAATTAGGGCTATTTGTTGCCTGCATAGTTCTGTGTGTTAATGGTGAGTAGCTGCTGCTGTCACAAAAGTACTTTTTCTCTTGGGTATACTCAGTGCTGGCCCCAGCTCTCAGATGTTCACTGAAGCATTGCAGCTCTAGTCAGAGACTTGCTGAGTGGCTTGGACCCTCATAAGTCCATGGGACCAGATGGGATCCATCCGAGGGTGATGAAAGAATTAGCGGACAAACTCGCAAAGCCACTCTGCATAATTTACCAAGAGTCCTGGCTTACTAGTGATGTACCACAAGACTGGAAAATGGCTAATGTGACACCCATACACAAGAAGGGCAGGAAAGATGATCCGAGCAATTACAGACCTGTCAGCCTGACCTCAGTCCCAGGTAAAGTCATGGAACGGATAGTCTTGTGTGCTGTTCTGCAGCAACTACAAAATGACCATGACATTAGAACTAGTCAGCATGGATTCTGGAGAGGCCTGACCAACTTGATCTCCTTTTACGATCCGCTGACTCGACTGGTTGATGACGAAAAGGCTGTGGATGTTGTGTATTTGGACCTTAGCAAAGCCTTTGACATGGTTTCCCACAATAAGCTTCAG
>WEKX01019678.1:53985-70225 GCA_013390025.1 Pitta sordida
CCCCCCCCCCCCCCCCCCCCCCCCCAATAATTTTTCTGGTGTTTGCTCTGTGCTTAACCAAGTAAAATAAATATTAGATCTCAATTAAGATTTCTATATTTGTCAAGCAAAAATTCTCAGTTGTACTCAGTTCTGTTGCATCTAGGAAAGCAAAGCCATTGTTTTGAACAGGATGGATGCATTATGTGCCTACAGACAGTGAACAACAGGCTTTTATCTAGTCTCTGGAATATGGTGGAATATGCTGCAACAGATGTGCTTGTGAATAAAATATTCTCATTAATTGATTACAAACAGGTTTGGGTTAGGTGTTGTTGTGTAATGTTAACGCATGTCACAGAATCACAGAATATTCTGAGTTGGAAGGGACCTATAAGGATCATTGAGTCCAACTCTTAAACAGCACCACTGACTCCCCGCGGGGAATCAAACCCCCGTCTCCTGCATGAGAGGCAGGGACACTCACCACTGTATGTCCTTAACATATGTAGGATGTTTTCTGGAAAGTACAGTACAGCCTCAGAAGTGGTGTAAAGCCAGACTCAGCCTACTGCAGTCTAGATCCAGTAATGGCTGGTACCTTGGTGTGTTTCCTAATGTGTTTACCCCATTGGGAGTGTAAAACTTGAATTCAGGGAGATGATCAGTGTATCATGGGGGAATTCATTGTCTTAAAAAAGGTACGGGAATGGGAAGGTAAGGTTTTGTAACTTTAGTAAATTACAGAAGAGGATTTTAGTGATCCTGCTCTTGTAAGCAAGGGTTCCCAAATAGCAGACACTTGCAGCAGCAAGGGAGCGCTGCTGCCAGTGCCTTCCTCCCATTATGGTGTCAAAGTCCCAGCTTTCATTCACCATCTGCAGTTGGGGAATCCAGTTGGACCAGAAGGCGTGGTGATTTCTTGATGCTTTACTGGAGACAGCACACCCAGTGAATGTAGTCATGGCAGGGGCTGCTCCAGCAGTGGCAGTGGGGTGGAACAGTGTCTTTGTTTGTCTCTGCTGTCTCTGTTGCTGGTGCAAAGCCCATTGCCATGTTTCCTTGGAGAATTCATGCATCTCTGAGTGTGGTGAGAAAGTGTTTTTCACTGCCTTAATTCTCCAGGAAAGAGGGCTGCCTTGCCATTTGCATTACGGAGAAGAGCCCTGGCTCATGTAAATGCAGGCAGTCAATCCCAGGGAGTTTTCAGCATCCCACGAAGTCACACTGTGGGATGGCCCCCCCAAAACAGCATCTCTGTATTTCATGCTGAAGCTTGACCAGAAATATGCAACATGTGTCACACAAAGAGTAATTAAATTTGGTTTCAAATTAAAATAAAATAAGCAGAAGCACAAAAGAATTGTTCACCTCGATCCTCCAAGTGTTTTTTGAGCACAGCTTTTACTGTGGAACCTTGAAGAAGTAAAAAATTGTAGAATTTTGTCTGTTCAGTGAGCTGAATTATTCATTTGAAATGAAAATATTTTATAATCTTATGTCAGAAAATAAGTGTGATTCCTAGGCAACTATGCCTAATAAGAACCCTGTGGTGTGAAATCTAGTCTGTGCCTGCTAAATAGTTCTCCATCTTAAAGCTGTGCTCGGCTATGTGTATTTTTAGGCATCCTATCAATAAATATTTTATAAAGCGCTGCAGACAGTCAAGGGAGGAAATGTTCTGTTGCAGAGGAATCCAATTTCAGGTTCCCCGTAAAATGATGTGGTTTATAGGGTTTGATATCAGATACAAAAACAAGGATGTTGTATAAAATGCACGAGATGTTATCACTGAAGAAGCCCCACAGTGTTGTGAATCATTTGTGATAATTCAAAGAAAACTAGAAGGGCTCTAAGCAGACTGTGCAGTGATAAATATCAATCTACATGTGTTCCTATATTGATGAAAAAGGCTATTCCTTAGGTTTATTAACAACAAGGTCAGATTGGTAGTAAAGGAAGGGAAGACAAATTATCTTTATTGATACTTAAGCTACATGTTTAATGGAGAATAAATTTTCCAAGTGTTCACTATGACTGCATATGCCATTGAGAGAAGTCTGCCATCTAAAAGTCAGCATTTGGGTATTGTAATCACCTCTTGGAGGCTTTGCTCCGACATTTCCAGAACTCCTGGTATGCAGCATCATGCGGTGGTAGCACTTGCTGTATGTACATTTCCTATGTACATGAGAACTGCTTAATGCTCAGTCTGCTCCTGTTAAATTGATGCAAGGAATAACAGCCTTCCTGAAGTACAAATTGACATGTACAGCTGATATTTAGCTATTAGCATAATCTTATAATGGCAGATTTAACTTTCAGAGAAGAAAAACTGTAAACACCCCTTCTGCCAGGATTTTACAGTCCCATTAAACCTAAGAAACAGCCAGTCATGGAGGAGAGAGGGCAGTAGGTGCAGTGAAGCAATGGTGTCATGCTTCTGGCTCACTAGCAGATGGGAGCCACTGGCTGGGAGCCCTGTCCTGTCTGTAGGAAGCAAAATACTTATTCTGTACTCACCCAGTTAGAGACTTTCAGCCACTCCTTTCTTCGTGGTGGGTTAGTGCCCAGCTTTTCCTTGAGGTGCTTTCCATGTAAAGCCATTTTGACATTGTTCAGTCAAAACTGAGCCATGAGTGCGAAAGGTTTTAGGAAGAAGAAACTGGTCATTCGCTCTTCGTCCTGCAGTTTTCGTTGGAAGCCATTGCATAAAGCTGCAAGTGCAGAGCTAAGCATACCAAGGTGGTAATTTCTCCTGAAGGAAATTGGTAACCACAAAAGGATTTAAGACTGTGGGAAAGGCTTTAATTTCCTTTGCTTTTCCAGAGTAAAACCGCATATGAATTAGGAAAACAGCAGCCATCTAATGAAAAATGTGTGTTTTCCATTGCCATCCCAAAAAACAGGGATTTTCTGAGTTCTGTGTTGTTTTAGAGTTCTAGGATTTGGGGCATTTGGAGATCTTGTGTATTTACAAGAAAATGGTAGGATAAGAGAAGGCTTGACATCAGGCTTTTACTTGGGTCTACAACACTACATCTAACTGGCATTTTGGCTAATAAAAAAAAATGGGAGCCAAGTTTCAAGACTGCAGAAGAAGAAAAAATCACTTAGTGTCAGGATGTCCTGTTTTTAAAGGGTGGGTGTTGCAAATGAGTTTCCTAGACATCTTTTCCCAGTCAGTAAAGCCCCAGGGACTATAGATGTCCATGTTTCTGTCACCTATCAAGAGACATGTACTTTTAAATGTCAACCTCATCCTCTCCTCGTGTATTTTTAATGTGGAGAATTGGGTAGGGAAGGTAAAGAGCAGCACTGTACACATTTTCTAAATATTGAAATCAATTACCATTTGTTTTATTGTTTAGAAAAGAAAAAAAAAAAAAAAAAGCCAAGGGTTGGCAGGGTAGCCTGTATGCTCTGAAACAAAGCTGCTCCAGACTGAGCATTAGCATGTGTCAAGTGTGTTTTAGAAAATGCCTTTGTTCTATTACCTGTAAAAAGACTGCAGGGAATGACAAGCCTACTCCACAAATTGGTGGATGAGGTTAAGAAGTGTGACTTTCATGTGTTCAAAACGGCTCATGAATTTTATTTAGAAAAAAAAAATTAAAGATAAATGAGCAGAAAGCACTCAGTGACACATAGGGTTTTTTTCCTAGGATTTTCATCCTTCCAAATATCTGAGTTTAATTTGCATAAGTAGATATTTCAGACCTGCTTTAATTCAAACGTTGCTGCAGAAGAAGGCTGAAAAGAACAAAGGAGGGAGGCTGCAACGTTTTCAGTATGCTGAGGCAAAATATTAAGACATTCTGAAGTATGTGTATGTTAAGTCAATAGGCTGCAGATACTGGGAAGGAAATGTTAAGGAATTGTCTCACTGATAGAGTGTATCTGATAGAGTTTAGTGAGGGGCTATCATTTTGGTAAGCAAATGCAGAATACAGCCTGGTCATCTGTGGCTTTATGTAGGCCACTCAGTTTGTACCATGATAGGTCTTTCATTACAAAAGACTTCATTGTGAAAATGACCATCATGTCCTCTTAGGACCCATCCTGTTCTAGCTGCTGAAGCAATTTTAAAGTATCAGATCAATTAATAAAATTAAGTGGGGAGTAAAGAACTGTAGGTTGAAGAAAGAGCTTGTAGTTGGCTGTGAATATGACTTGAGCACCCCAGAGGGTCTGGTCTGCAAAGCTAATTTGTCCATTACCTGTGAGTTTAATGTCCACAGATTGCTTTGTTAAACTGAACTAGTTTCAAACCTAGACCTTCCCAAAGTACAGGATACTTTGGCTCTGAAGTTTTGATTTGAGGCCTGAAGCTGCTTGTTAATATCATAAGC
This sequence comes from Pitta sordida, assembly GCA_013390025.1. Taxonomy (NCBI): domain Eukaryota; kingdom Metazoa; phylum Chordata; class Aves; order Passeriformes; family Pittidae; genus Pitta; species Pitta sordida. The sequence continues at coordinate 58,317 of WEKX01019678.1, forward strand.
ATTGCACACAATATCACAAGCATTGCATAATTGCATTTACTTTTAATTAATATAGCTAGAAAAATTTAGTTTAGCTGACCAGTGACGTATTATTAAATGCTCAAAATACATGGAAGGGTGATTCAAATATTTCTGCTTTGTCTGCTGCTTGGGGTTTTGAGAACACTGGAACATTGCATTTTCACACCCATAGTTTATGCTGAATAGTTATAAAATTTTGTCTTGATCAAGGTTTTCCTTTCTTTGCTTCCAAATATTAGTCTGATTTTAACCACTAGTCAAAGCAGATCTCATTTGAATAATATATTATGCACAATAATTCAGGAAGTGTAATTGATTGCTTTTAGAATATGTGACTTTGACTTCATGGAAAAGAACACTTTAAATATTTAGCTGAATACATAATTATAAAGGGTTTTTCTGAACATGATTAAATATTAGTAACAAAACTATTCTTCCATTCCTAGTTGTTGGAAGTACATCATTGTAAGTAATTTACAAATCTTATTGGGATACAATAAGCACCAGGCAGTTTATATTCTGGATATGAGAAGCATGCATGAGCTGAGAAATATGCTTGAGAGCTAAGCTGTGAGTGATGCACATTCTCACAAATAATTGCTATAGCAACATTGCCATAGTGTCTGAGATCTGCCTCCCTTGGGTTCACACATGAAGTTTTCTTTATGGTGAAAAAAAATGCCTTATGAAGTTAAAAATATTGTGTTGGTGAGAGTATTGATGGCTTTTGCCTGTTTTATTTTTTGTTCAAGTAATTAAATTTCAAATGTTGAGAAGCATAATGGAACATCAGGGGAAATCGTTTGCTGTCATAGTGTCCATTTATCAGGAAATTCAACACTGTGCGGTTCCTTCCATACAATTAATCTCTGCAAATCGGTGTGATCAGGTGAAGAAATTCTCTGTGGGCGGACTCACCTAACTTGTGGAGTTTTTTCTTTGCATGAGTGCTTAGATGTTACATTTATGTTCTGTAAAAATCAATCAAATTGAGGTTTCAGCGTTGTTATTCTTTTCATTTCAAATTGCTGTACATTGTGATGTAGGTTGTGTCTTTGCATATTTGGCAATGTTTGACTTAAATCACCTAAATACAGTGTTGTATCCATACCAGCTTCCTTGAGAGACCCTAATAATACAACTTGCATTTATCTAATGGTTTTTGGCCAAATTCTGGATCCCAATTTGTGCTTTGTGCTGTTGGATAAAACTAGGAAGCGATGCCCCAAATAGCAAAATGTGCATCACAGAGTAGCCAAGGACTACTCTTCTCTTTGGTGTCATAGTGTAAAATGTTCATATGTATTTGAGAACTATTTTTCTACTTAATAGGTGATCCAGGAGGAGAAGGGCTGAGCAGTGCCTTGGAGGCAGCTCCTGCACTTCTGTCCCTTCCAAGCAGCTCAATATCTGATCCTGTGTGTGGAAGTTTATTAGAGATGTTAATGTTCATGATACATTGGTAACATTAAGTGAAGAGTGTTGCTCCATTATCATTACACTGAAAAGAGAGCAACAGATGAAGTAATTTCACCCATGGTCCTACACTGACTCAGTGAAGTCTGAACAATGATTGCAAAAGGTAGAACACTGAGGGCAACCGAGGATTTCGATCATCCAAACAGGCTAATTAGAAGTCTTTCAGCAGAGAGACAAAGGTGAGCAAAGGTTATAAAAAATAGATTTTGCAGTGGTATTAGGGAGAAGAGAGACATCCCATGCTCCAAAGGACAGACCTCAGGGGAACAGCAGGGGAGGAGGAGGTTGTGTCTCTTGTGTGAGACCATAGAATACTAAGGATGTGAGAAATCAATGATGGGCGATGTGTGAAGGTAGTTTTATAGCTTTGTTCAGATCTAAGGAATCTGGAGAATCTAACATATCTGGAGAGTCTAGTGATTGTGTGTTTTTTGTAAAGATGTTAAAAAAAATAGGAAAGGAAAAATCCCCACCTCCACGTATTAAGGTGCTGTGCTACACTGCTGAACGTAGATAGTATTGAAGCTTCCTCAGGCGCATTAAAGCTAAGGAGACTTGAATGTGACCCTTCAGTGGCTGTTCAGAAGGAGGAATTCAGGGCATACTGACAGTGGTAAACTGCCTGGATGCCTTATGTTGAAGCAGAGGGAGAAGGACTGAAACAGTCTTCTTTAATACAGATTTTCTCATGTTAGTCTGCATTGTTTTTGTTGCACAGCATGTAGCTGTTAGAGGAAAGATAGCTAAACCTGAAGAGCTGAGGTGTAGCAAAGTTTGCTGTGCAGTCGGACACATGGAATGTGTCAGTGTGAGTTTAACAGCTTGTTCCTGTGAAGGGTCTGACACATCAGGCTGCTGCCATTACATGAGTGTAGATGAACCCTTGCAGTTTCACCGTTCCACCTCCTGTTGGTACACAGAGCAAAGCTATGGGCTGGATGGAGATAGCTTATGCTGCCCTCCAACGCTACACAGAAAACGTCTTTTTTCTCACCATAAATTTATGCACCTGGGAGTTATAGCAGTTTTAATTAACTTCATTTTTATCACAGTAACATTCCTATGTTGACAAGACTGACAGACTCAGGGAGTTTAATTATAGCCTTTCCTGACATAGCATGCCTATTTAGGGAGCTGACTAAATGCTTTAGTTGCACCAACAAGAACTTCTTCTAGACTCCCGTCTGAGTTTGAACCTGGGTCTTATGAAATCGTTTTTACTTTTGAAGAGGAATCTTGCACTATCTTGCTGCTTTTGCGCCAATCAAACTGAAATCTCCTTGCTCCTGTTCTGTGTTTCAACAAATATAAGGTCTTATGAAAAGAAATTTTAACAGATAACTTGAACGTGTCTGGCAGGGAATGGAAAGTCCTTGTCAAAATACAGTGCCCTACTGAATAATTGGATGGTTAATTTCTCACTTTGCATTCTATTTTAAATTCTCTGCCATATTCCTAGTTATTGCTCTTAATGTAATAATGAAGGTCAAAAATCCAGACTTGATGTGACTTAATAATTTTAACTTAGAGGGTTTTTTTATTATCTCACAGCAAAAGTGTCTTTGAGGTATTACTGAGAAGCATGCTATGTTGCAGTTAAAATGACGATTAGTACATAGCCTTAGGCATATTCAAGTTTAAGATAATTCCCTACAGGACTGGGCTTTCAGTTTTAAATGGTATCACAAGAAATACTGGGCCAAATGCACATCTGAAGTGTGAATATTTTGTTTCTCTGGAACTGTATAGCTTTATACCAACTGACATTTAAATATGTTATTAATCTGTACCAGCATGTTATTAAGATGGCATCAGATTGTGCAGACACAAGGCACGGAAATTAAGGCTTCATGTTCAGACTCAAGCTCTGGCATCCTCTAATTGTTCATTCCCGTTCACAAAATATTCCAAGTCAAATGTTTTGTATTTGGTTTTCTGAGTTTCTTTAAAAATAAACAGCAGAAGCTTATTCCTCTGTACACTACAAAACTTACACTCTGAAATGGGCAGCCTGTGAATTCACCTTGTAGACCTGTGCCTTAGATTTATGTCCTTCAAGATGATAGATCCAAATAGGCCAGACATCGGCAGAAGAGTTGAGGTCTTTGCTAGAGTGATTAGCAGATTATGTCTGACATTGAATGGAAAGCTGAAATCTTGGTGCATGATCTGATGGCTACAAATCTGTAATTTTTCCCACTGATGGCTGGTCCAGCATCCTTCGTCCTTATCCCAAGCCTCCCCATGCCCATTTTTTTTCATGGCTCTCCATGGGCTACTTTGTTGGTTTACTATAACATTATTCCACCATCCTCTCTTCCCTTTGCAATGGTCTGTGTCCCTCCATCCTTACAGTAAAAACAGTGTTTCATTTCTCTTCCCAAATCCTCCAGCAGCTTATCTCAGTTAGCTTTCACAAATTTATGGTCCTTCATCTCAATATGACTTCTAGCCTGATTTCTCTCTCCTTCCTACTCAAGTCAGGCCTATTCCTCAGCACCACCCAAGTGCCAGCAGCAGCAGTACAGATAGCACGGAAGAAATGGTTTCGCAGGTCTCAGTTCCTCTCCTTGGTACTGGGAAACCACTACCTATCATCTAAAGCAAGACCATATTTTTAGGTCCCAAACCCAAATGATCTCCTGTATGAGCTGTTGTTAAGAAGTGATTCCCTTGGGTAGATTTTTATACAAGTGATGAAAAAGGTAGACTCCCAGTCAACAGTGTGGTTGAGAGAGTGATCCCTCATTGGAATGGTCTGCCCAGGGAGGTGGTGGAGTCGCCATCCCTGGAGGTGTTTAAGAGAAGACTCGATGAGGTGCTCAGTGACATGATCTAGATGGTGGGAGGCTTGGATGTATGGAGCATGGTGCCCATGGTTCCACACTTGTGGGCCTGATCCCTGGGTGAGCGTTTGCTTGGGAGATAGACTAGATGATCCTTGTGGGTCCCTTCCAACTCAGAATAACTTGTGAACCTGCATGTAAATATTTCTGCCTGTCTTCTTCTTTTTTTGTTTTTGCTTCACCTGGTCTGAGAAGTTATGGAACTGTTTTATTACAACTGTTGGTGCATGCACATAGACAGGATTTGATACACCCAGACTTAAAACAGTACCAACGGGGTTGGAATGCATCTTTAACTGGCTAATTTGATAAAACTAAGAGCAATTGCAAACAAGATCTTCAAAATGGAAAACACCAAATCCTAAGGGTAGTATCGTACTATTCTATGATGCGTATTGAATTGACAGCACTGACAGAGAGGAAGCATTTGTTATCCAAATAAAATGAGTTTAAACTTTCTCTGTTTTCTGTTGAAAGTAATTACTTAAGAATATTGAAGCCTGGAGACAATAATGGTACATAGATTCTTGAAGACTAAATAGTGCCATCTACAGCATGTGCCGCTCCCATAGCAAATCACCTGGAGTATCTCCAGGCATTCAAAGCATCACTGTTTTCCTGTAATATATTTCTCACCTGAATTTTGAGTGCCCTTTGTAAGACATTTATGAAATAAAGGTATCACTAACAAACCCAAATGGCTTTATGACAAATATACAGTTTCAGAACTTGTGTAATTAGCAGTATCTCTGAAACAGTGGCTTTGATGAAACTCTCACTTTAATTGAAAGGTATTTAGGCATTGTCTCCTCCCAGTGCATGCATAGCTAACTAACTCGTATTAGTAGAAGCTGTACTTGCAGAATGAAGCTCTTCTGTAGGACATTTCTCAGCCCTGTGAAACTAGTAGGTTATTTCTTCAGTAATTTCCATGGTCCTGCCATTGTTTTTTAAATTTTTTATTTAAAATATTGAGATAAGGAAATGTGGGAATTCTTGAGTAGTAGAACGAACTACTCAATATTTGAAAAGGCCATGTTCTAAAGACAGATTTGTGGGAAGCCAGCTTCAGTTTTGCTTCCCTGCTTTGGGTAAACCTGTGTAACTCAATGATACTGGGGAATAAAATGTGACAAAGGATCTAATATCCCTCAAAAACTTTAAATTTTAGTCTTTACTGTAGAACTCAAGGAAGGAAAGTATTGGCAGCGAGATTAGTGCTCATTTTCTTTCAGGTAAATGTGGTTGGGAGAGGGATATTAGCAGATAGCTGCTCCGACTGACTTAAGCTAATTTGTCTTGAGCCAAAGACAGGCTAAAACGAGCTTGAAGACCCGAGTATGGGTAGGTCAGTGGTAAGTAGAAGATCCCACGTTTTCTTTTGCTTTCTCTGTCTCTCACTTGTCTCTCTCTGGAGAAAGATGTGCTGGCTGGTTTACCTAAAAGGCTAAAAATCAGTCTAATAGTTTATGCAGTTTTCTGGATTTCTTCTAAAATTAATATTTTGTACCCTTTGAAACAAGATAGGAAAGCTTTTTCTACTCTGAAAATATACTAAACGAGAACAAAGACTGTTAGTTTCAGGAAATATTCCTTGTGAAGGGCTTTTCTTGTCTTTGAGACCAGTGAAAAAATTCACATGCATATCAGTAGAGCAAGATATTCTTATGTGGCATAATTTAATAGAGATACAATAAGTAAAGCTGGCAGTACTGTAATTGTATAAAAGATGGAAGTGTACTTCAAAGTTAGTAACTTTCTAACTTTACTACAGTTATACCCCCTCACTTGTGAGGAACGGATCATGCCAGAGCTCTCGCAGAATGTCAAATTTGCAAAGATGTGCAGGTCATTAATATCCATGCAGGCCATGCCCATTGCTCCCCCCCCTGCCACTCCAGAGCACTGCGGACACTTTTCCCCTCCTCCTTACAGGCTCTCTCAGCATAGGGGAGCAAAGGGAACCACTTCTGAGCCCTCTTTAACTCAGGAGACACCCCCGAGAATCCCTGGGCTTCTCTCTGCAGCCAGAGCTGGGCTACTGTGACCTCACGTGCTTGCAGCCCAAACCCCGTGCCGCTGCTCCCTCCCCAGCCCCCCCCCGACGCTGGTGTTCTTGCCTGCCGCGTCCCGGCCCTGTGCTGCGCCCCAGCCCCGCGCAGCTCGGGCGTGCTGCATCTGCAGCAGCGGAGTGAGCATGTCTCGCTGGATGCCATGGGCAGCCCATCCCCACTTTCCTGGGGCACTTACCTTCCCCACCTGTTGCCATGGAAACAGTAACATGCAGCCGAGGGGAGTGTCAGTTCCCCGGCTGCATTTAGAGTAACAGGGGACAGCGTGACTCCTGGTCCTCCCCACAGGGCCGGGCCAGTCTCACCCCACAGGGAGCACTGGCCCCACGCCTCGGCAGAGCAGAGGCACTGCACATGCATCAGCTGGGGAGCCTCACAAATGGCTGAAGCAAAATTGCAAGAAATTTTCCTCGTAAATTAGCAAGGTAGAAACAGAGGGGTGGCAATGCAGCAGGGGTATACTGTATATAGGGGGAATTTTCATAACTAAATGAATCCTAGAATCACAGAGTACCAAGTTGAAAGGGACCTCAAGGATCAACTGAATCTTAAAAGTGTCCAGTGTTGGTTACAGTTTTTTCTCCACTTTTATTAAATTTTTCTAACCACGGTCTTAAAATAGGTGATTAAGTTGAGGGGAAAAGAAGCCAAAAAAAGCACACCTATGATAGAAGCTCAATGGTCAATTAAAAGCAACTCCATTTCCTCAACAAATCTCAAGTAGTCAATTTTGAAGTCTTTATGCCTGAGCTTTCTGAGATTAATACAAATGCAGTAAGACTTATATTCCAAAAAATTTGACAATCTCTGTACTTGTGATTGGTAATATAGGACTATAAATTAATATATTTGCTATCCCTGTTGTAATGTTGCATTTAATAAGCACAGTCTCTCTCTGAGTTAAAAAGAAAAAGAATCTACAAAGGTCTCCACTGTGTTTTGTGGGTTCAGAATTAATGGAGACCAAAATGTTTGCTTCAGCAAAAGGGGCAGCTAAAAATAAAATGATACCAGAAAATACAAGCATAATGCGCAGAAACATTTTTCTCATACTTGGAGGCAAAATAATTTTCTTGCCTAGGAGAAAATAATAAGATTGTATTTCATCAATCACATTCTGTTCCATATATTTTAGGCTCAGTGCAAATGTAAAAACAAAACAAAAATCAGACTGCGTTTCTGTTGTTCTGTAATGAAGTATGGTGTTTATGGGAGAGAAATATGAATGTTATGAAAATAATCTCAAAAATAAAGCACTTGTGACTTTAAAAGAGTTCAGAGAGTACATGTTCATTGTTTTCAACCTATTTAGTTACCTGGGGGAAATAAGGTAATTTGAAAAGGAGCACAGCTTCTTTTGAGCAGTGTAATTCGTGGCAGAACTACAGTCTTACCTCAGTTATTCTCACTGTCATATTCACGGCTTCTCATATTCGCAAAAACTTTTCCCGCAGTTTTTACTCAGTTATTCACGGAGCAGTGCGGTACTGAACTTCCAGGGCAGGCAACTCCAGCCCCAGCTGGCTCTTCCAGGAGTCAGGAAGTATTTAACTGTAACACAGAGACCCACGTGGGGCCATTCCAGCCCTTCAGCCACAGCAGCCAGCCTGGACATGCCAGTGCCTGTCTGCATATGTGCATATGCACATATTCATAGCCTTTGACAAAGCACTCCTGCCAGTGCTAGCTGCTGCAGTTAAAGGGAAAAAAACCCAACTGCCATACTGCTCACTGCTGGTAAGGAGCCTGGATGTTGCAGTGTTCCAAAGTTGCCATATTTCTGGCAATAATTTGCCATATTAATGTCCGGCCTGTATTTGCAGATTAAAGGTTCCACGGAGCCCGCAGGAGACCTGTAATCCGCAAATATGGAGGCATGACTGTATTTGTAATCACAGAATGAAAATTAACCAACAAAATTATTTCTGGAAACAGAAATGTTACACCACTAAGAGTCTAAAAGTTAGATGAGTAAAAAGTAATACAGTCATACCAGTCTAGGCTGTCTACCATGGCTGGAATGGTCAGAACAGGTTCCACATGGGTCTCTGTGTTACTCTGACTCCTGGCAGGACTGGTTGGGGCCGGCACCTCCCGCCACAGCAGTGTGGAACTGCATCGCTCTGTGAATAACTGAGTAAAGACTGCAAATATGAGAAGGCGCAAATATGACAGCGTGAATAGCTGAGCTATGACTGTATAGTGATTCATTTATTCTTCATTTAAGCAGCCATGACTGCAGAGTATAAATAATAGACTAAACATTGTGCAATTAGGTGCCACTGTTTTGTTTCCTGGCATGTTGCATATCAGTATCTTCTTGTAATGGATTAAGTTTAGGTTTGTGCCTTGTCTTTCATCTGTGGTTTTTTCGGCAGCATGAGAAACCATTGGGCTAGTTCTGCTTCCAAGTTCACATGGACTGCTGGTGGTTCTGGGGCAGACCTAGCTGAGGGATCAGACAGCAGTTCCCAAGAGCACTGAGAGAGGCGTCCTGAGACCAGGGGCATGAGCTCCCATTTCCATCAGCCCCACTGCAGAAGGGAGGGAGAGAGCAGGATGGAGCAAAGGGAACAATGTACACATGATACAGAGCTCATACATTTTTTATTCCCAGCTAGCCACCCATCTCTGATATTTCCGATAGGAGGGATAGAAGCAGTTTGGTCTTTTTACTGTACCTTGGGTTCTGCATCAATCAGAAGCAAGACAATGTCATACCATTTTCAGGAAAAAAAGTCAAACGCTGGTCCACTCCTCTGGCACGGCAGAACAAATTTTGGTTTTAGTCAATGCAAAAATGTGCAAGATGCTGACATGACTCCTCATGCCAAACATGCCATCAGGTTTTTATGACTTGAGTTGGCCTTGGTGTGAAGGTTGTGAAAGATGGACAATTCACCCTTCATTTCAGCCAGCCCCATTTCAAGCATTAGTCCAGCATTCATGGTAAGCATCAGTTGTTCCTTCTATAAACACCAAACCCTGTGCTTTAACTTGAGACTTGGATCAAGTAGTTACACCCAAAAATAAATCAGCACCTTCCTCTTGAACACTGATAAATAGTAAGTCCCATTCATGTTACTCTGTCACTGTGTGGTTTCTTCTTGCTCTGCTTCCAAGAACCACAGCTAGTGCAGGATGCACTTCTTTCAAGAAGTCCAAAACAGCTATAATGGTGTGAATGTTCTCCTAAATATTTCCTTGCAAAGCCTTTAAAGATGGAAGAGTGGCCAATGAAAAGTGAATAATTAATTAATAGAAATGTGTGCATTTTCATTAGTTGCCCAGCAGGAAGAGAAACGGGAGGGGTAATTTTCCAGACAGCAGTTCCAAAACAGTTTCACAAGCAGACAAGACATGTGATATTCATAAATATAATGAATAAAGAAATTGGTTTTGGTCTATGTCTGTGAAACTAACATTATCCATCCGTTGAGGAAAGTAAGGGACATGACCTGATAGGAAAATATTTGGATTATTTTCTCATTTTTAATTACTAATACTTTTGTTTTTAAAGATTGGTGCAGAGTGCTACCTGTCTAGCTTTCCAGGTAAAGTGTTGTAGCTTTGCCAGCATGGGGATTTTCTCAGCTCTACTTCTGCTTCTTTCCAGATGAAATGAGTGACTCTAAGACTTTGACCAAAGCAATTTCTTCAAATTCAGGGCTTCAAGAAAAGGCGCACAGTTTTGTTGACAATCCTCTTCTCAAATATATTTCCACTATTTGTGATAATTTTGCCCATGAGAATTTAGATGTTTGGGTAGAGGATGGGAGCTGGAGAAGCAATGCAATTGCTGCTTTGCATGGAATTAATACCACAGATTTTTAAGTTGTTTTGTGGAAAGATAGACCGTCCATATGTAGAGTTATGGAGACCAGAAATGAGGTTATTCTGCTTTTCTGTGTGGGGCAGGTATGTTCCAACCAGTGCTGTGATGTGGGGACAGAGACTGAAGGTGGCCTGCAGGGCATCTGAGGCTTTTGCTTTCTCCAAATGTCAAACACTGACCAATTCAAGAAATAACAATAGTTATTAATTAGATGAGGGCAAGTTTGAGAAAGTATTTCGATCTTCGGTTACTTTATTTTCACATTACAGGGTAATAATATGTCAGCAGTTAGCAAAGGCTATAATAAATATTGTGTATGTGTTTGAAATTTTAGCATTTTAATGCCCATGCCTAGAAATAACATTTTTAGTATCACAATGCCAAGAAAATACTTTTTGTATGTGGGTGGACAACCAGTAATTCATGCACATGTACTTGTTTGACCTATAGCAGGTTAAATATAACATTAGAGGCAGATGTCTAAACAGCATGCAATCTAGAGCTCATATTACTGTTAGATCACTATTGCATCTTTCTCAGCAAACTGCCTCATGCAATGGGAAGTTAGTAACACCAGGGCAAAGCTAGCAGAGGAGTACACCTGATTAATGTGACATATTCATGTTCCTTTTTACAGCTATCTCAAAATACAGTCATTGAGATCTGCTCCATACAATGAAAATTAAATTCAAATTATTTGGTTAGAAAGTTGTGCCATTAATGCCATCCCAAAAATGAAATTTTATTTTTTCTACATGAAGCCTGTTGTGATTTTTCATGCCCTATTGATTTTTGCCAGCATTCCCATTAGTTTAGAGTTCTTTATTCCTCCCTTTAAAAGGAAAGAAAAAGGCGGGGAAAGGAATATATTCAAGGGTTTAGTTTTTGGGAAAGTCACTCACTGCATCAGAAGTTAGTGCATCCAGTGCGAAAGTACAGAAAATGAATGTTTTAAGCTCCTTTCTTCATTAGCTGTTTGCCACAGATAATGAAGAGAACAGTAGTGTATATCTGTTGGGTTTTCAACATCTTTGTTTATACTGTGGCTCTAGCTATATACACTTCCGCTATTCTGAAGCAGACCTCTGTGTTTAAACATCAGTTGTAGCTTTTTCTCTCTGAACTAAATTGAAAGTCTTTGAATAAGCTTTGTTTTCAGGAGGAAAAATGAAGTAATGTAAGCTGAGATGGTAACTAAGCATTATAGAAAAGGGGAAAATGAGAATTAGAGGTACAGTGAATCCCCACTGCATCANACCCTGCGGCAGCCCCCGGCCCGTAGCAGCCCCGGCGGCCCAAGATGCCATGCCGGGATGCCGTGGGCACGCGCATCAGGGTTGGGGTGGGGGAACCGCGGCGTGAGGTTTGTGCCGTGGAGTGCGGCCGCAGCAGCCCGGAGAAGCCAACAGATTCTTGGGGGGGGGGGTTGTCTCCTGAGTCAGAGGGGGCTCAGAAACGGTTCCCTTTGCTCCCCTGTGTTGACAGTCCGAGGGGAGAAGCAGAAAATTGTCCGGAGCGCTCCGGACTGCCGGGGAGGTGGAGCAATGGGTGTGGCCTGCATGCATATTAATGACCTGCACTTCTTTGCGAGTTTGGTTTTCTGCGAGACCCCTAGCCTGTCCCCTTCCTCACGAATGAGGGAGTATAACTGTATAA
>WEKX01019678.1:79749-95027 GCA_013390025.1 Pitta sordida
GTTAGTCTTGCAACGAAACATTGCCATTAGCTTTACATCCTGGCTTTTAGCTTTCCTGTTTTAGCTTATCATTCATCTCTTTGCTACCCTTCTCATTTTTATTTATTTGAGAATAATTTTAGTTTCTTTTCTTTTTAATCCTAACTGCTACAGTCTTTTTTTAAAAAGTGTGGATTGGCACAGGAATCATGTTCTGCAAAATCCCAATTGTCTGGATCTTTTTATCTATCATTCTTCTCATCAAAATGTCACTTGTTCTCCTACACTCAACTTTTAAAAGCTGTTAATTTGCTTTCATCAGCCTTGTCCTTTTATCATATTGAAACAACCTGAACCAAAGGGGTTACTGGAGTCATAACTTCTAGTATATCTGTTTCTCTGTAAGCTGTATGAATAACCTTTCACCGTGAATAGTCAAGTAGGCACTGCTCCACCTCACTAACACTGCAGTCTCCATGTGGATTTGAGCTAGTCCTAAATTGGATCTTAACGGAGAGAAGCATAATAGTGTTAGCAGTGAGAGATTAATCTTTTTTTTCTTTTCTTTCGGGATAGAAGATAGAAAAGGACATGTCCCTCCATTTAAATTCTTCCAGTTCAGCTTTTTCCCCTTAACCCTCTATACAAACTGGAGTTGATTCTCTGCAGCTACTCTTCAATGTTCTCACTAATGGTATTGAAGATTGTTTCCTAACATGTGATTTCAGGAGACCAAATATATGATGGTTAGGGCAATTTTATTTTTATGTTTTCACTTCAGAGGCTGATGGTCAGTCAGCTAAGGAATCCACCCCATGGCAAGAGATGACAGTCTCAGAGCTCTGAGGTCAACATTATTCTAGCAAGAATACAATCAACGGACTGCCAACACCCATGCAATTTAATTGGCAGAACTAAAACTGAACATGATGATTGCCCATAATATGCCTATTTCTAACCAAAGTTCTCAGCTCAAAACGAGAGCCTATCCAACAAACAGTTTCAATATGGCACACCTGTTTATCACAGAAAATGCTGCTTCTGTGGATTTTATTAATTAGTGAGATTTATACATAAAATAGGGCTTCTTTTCTAGTACAGATGTGTGACAGTTTGTAGTGGCTAACAAGTCCTGATCTGCCACCACCAGTTTTGCTTTCTGTGCACCTGTCTTCTAAATAATAAATGAAAAGATGCAATTTGCAACAAATTTTATATGGGACATAAAAGTGTAAACCAGATTAGGAGCTGCTGAGCAGCAAACCCATCATCTTGTCTGGAACATAAAGTCACAAAAATTATAATTGCAGATATCATTTTGGTATACAAACTGCTAAATGTGCCATAATTGGATGAAGTCATAACAAATTTATTAGCATGCAAAACTTAGTCAACATATTTTGTTTGCATTATATTTTGTGTAGTAAGGCAGCATGTATTGCTTTCACAGTCTCTCCACCTTCCTCTCTCCTACTCTAAATACTAATAACATCAAGCGCAAAGACAGAGGATGATGATAATAAAACAAAAATAATAATTTACACGTCTTTAACTTCATGTCATAGAGAAAATAATAAAGCCTTTTAATTTTGTAGGCAAGTTAGGTAAAATGTTGGTGTGAACCTATCCAAAAAAAGGACTTGGGATGATTTACTGATTTTACATGAAGAGTTATAAAACTGCAGGTGGACAAATTGCCATTCTGCTCATCAGGACTGCTGTTCAGGCCATTGCTGGGCTCTATTGAGAGCTCTGATTTCTGTTGAGTTTCAGTGAGCACACAGCTTATTTGTTGCAGTTATTCTGGGATGGTATTTTATTTGTTAGCTATTATCTAGCCTCTTCAGTAGCTATTGAAACGCTCCAAAAGACAGAGAGGTCCAAATTGAGTCAAATGAAGTGAAATCACTGAGTTTAATGACAGGGAAATCTCAACCAGGGAAGAAGTTATAGGTGTACAAACAAACACTTCTTTTTCAGCAGATGAGAAGCTCAAAACTAGGTTGAAAGCATCTCCTGACAGCCCCAGCTGAAATAGAGTAGATAGAGGTTTGGGCAGTCTTAAAGCCAGAACATATGGGGGTTGCTGCTTTTAGGAGTTTTAGAAGACAACCTTCAAAGTGAAAGAAGGGTCTTGTAGAAATAAGGTTTTTTCAGGTGCAAACAAGTGTTTTTCTACAAATAGAACTTCACACGTTGCAACCAAAGATAATCCTTAATCATCTATTGATATTATTTATATATTATTAAGGATGATAAATAAAATAGTTGCTTATGGACTGGTCTTTGAGCATGTTTTTAATTTTCTTACATCTTGGCAAAGCTCATTGCATTGCAAAAACCAGCTGATGACAGTCAGTAACACTTTAGGTGAGAGACAGAACAAGGCACTGCTTAAGATGACTCTTATGGTTCAGTCATTGCTCTGGGGAAGGCTTTATCCTGTGAGCAGAAGTGTATGGGGCTGTGCATACAAACTGCCTCCTGCACATGTGCATCCTCTGCTCTGTGACAACATATTGGATAGACAGCGATGTCTCAGAACCATATATTCTCAGACATTTTGTGATGGTTTAGGTTTGGTCCCAACATTGATACCTTTTCTAATGGGCAGAGCTGTGAAATATAGACTGATTTTTGATCCTTACTGTCACGAATTACTGCACTGTATTCCTGGTGCATCTGGCAGGAAGATAACATTGCAGTAGGAGGTGAAGTGACTCCTATAATTTATACATCACTGCAAGTGCCCTGTTTAATGCTCTTCATGGAATTCATTGTGCAAGAAGCTGAAACAAAGAAAAATAAAATTACAGTTAGTTCATAGGTCTACTCTGTTCATTATGGCTCGAGACATAAAGGGAATATTTGTGTCTCAGTCCAATTATCCTGTAGTTCTATATGCATTTCCAGCAGCAGGAAGATTGCTGGGTTTTCTTGAATCAGACTTTTAAAATGCTCAGCTGAAATACACATAGACATCTCTGTATAAACTACTACAGGATGAAAATTATGCTTTATTTACAAACTTTCCAAATGTTAACATTTGCCATGGCTGTACATAACAGAATTGAGGGGATTAAGATATAGATTAATTTTCCTATAATTGAACTTGAAAGACTCATTAAGCATTTTGGATTTTTTTTATAAAACATGAAGGTCTTCCTAAAGAACAAAAGGAAAATGTTGCATTTTTCCAAATTGTTTTATTGTGAACTGAACTAATTCTTTGTAAGTAGGCTGGGGTCTTAGTGCCTGTCATTGAGAGTTACAAATACAGCATTTCTAGTTTTAAAAAAAAAGGGTTTTTTCCTAAATTATCTGAAAAAAATAGCTTAAAAATTATGGCTGATCTGTTGGACAAATGCAGATCTCTACTTTTTTCCAGCCATACCATTGAGACATGGGAATAGTGACTAGAACTGTAGGTTTCTAGCCAGTCTGTAGGATTTTCACACATTCCCAGTGTCAGAAAGAAAAATATAGATGGATACTGGGGAGATGGCTTTTTTTCCTGAACACAATGCTTTTCTATCAATGTAATATGAGCAGCTCACTATCCTCTATGACTGTAAGAAATATTGACATCAGATTGCGATAAATCATACAAAGCTCTCTGTTAACTTGCACAAGACCTTTTCCACTGGTGCATAAATGATGAACTGTTTTCCTTGTATGTGAACTTTGAGGATGCATTCATATTCCACATCATTCTTGCTGAAGTTCGATGTTCTCACTTCTATAATGTGTATAAGAATTAAATAAGAATGGCTGCCAGGGTGTATGTCAGTACCTAAAAGCTTTACTTCATGCTTCAGACATACACAGACAACGTGAAAAGACAGTTCTTCTGCAGAGCAATGACTGTTATTATATAAACTGACTGTTATTAGTGACAGCTGCTATAACATGTTGTTACATGTTCAGTGGTTTGGAGTTAGACATCTCCACAGCATAGACAAAACCAGATGGTAATGATTCGAGTAGTTTGAAGAAATGTACTCATTTTATAAACAGCAGTTTGAGAAAAATGGGCACATTACTCATCGCTCCTGAAGGAGCGGCCCAAGAAAGAAGGGTCTTTTTTTCTTTCCTTTAAAGATGTAAAAAGACCATTAAGGATTCAGTTCTGAAGGTATTTACAGGCAAAGCTGAAGTACAGGATCCTGCTGTGATATTGGAACTGGGATGTGCATGCAGAGAAGCAAAGCAGACCCTCCACATCACTCATTCACAAATGCATGTGGATATGCATCGTACCTGCTGACTTCAGAGGAAATCCCCAGATTTTTCTGGTTTTGTCTAGATTATGGACAGTGGAATGTCCAGGAATATTGTGTCCTTTAATTCAGGTGTAGAAGTGATATGTTAGTCAGAGACAAGTGTACAATCCCAGCATGAGATAATGTGAGTGAGAGGAAGCAAATGGAGACCAGGACAGAGGTGGAGGAATATGTTCTTGTTTCATTGTTGAGGCTCCTTGGGGAAAACCATTTGACGCATAATCCATTTAAGTACTGTTTGTCTTTTGTTTTCTCTCTCTTTTTCCACAAGTACATGTATATGTTCTTGATGGCTGATTTTCCCCAGAAAAATGTGCAGGAAGAACTGTTGATTGAATATTAACAATTGCTTTACCTTTTCTATTTTTTTTTTCAATTCCCAGACAAAGAACCTGCCTGTAGATAAGGTATTAGATAGACCTTAATGATTTAATTGTCTGTGAATACAGTGGCTTTTTCAGACACCAAAAATACAAAATTAGATCTATGTCCACACTCTCTTAACAAAGCAGTCATGGTTTTCAAGACTGATAGTCAAGATTTTCAGTAAAACAACTTATTAAGCTCTAGTTTTTGTGCATGTGTCAGTAATACATGAAATTAGGTTCTAAGTCTTTTGTGATTCTTGGTTGTTAGCCACAGCAATAAAGCTGTGCGTTCTTTGACGGCTTTCACTATGTTTCCACTATTTTCAATAAAGTATATCTTTTTAATCTGGAACCAAAGACTCGTTTAACTGACGAACAGGCTGTAAAACACAGTATGTTTACTGAAACCAATGAAATAAGACCAAACAAAGATTATGTGGGCTCTCAAAAACTTTTCCATAGCTGGACTTCATACACTGACATTGGTTGAAAAATGCAGAAAATAAATAAAGTAGTATGTGTAATTGCAAAACTGAGGTTTTGAGAAAGAGTTAAGTAATTTGATTACTTGACTGAAACTTTGAAACTTTTTTTCTTATTAAATGAACAATTTTGGAAAGGCAAAGGATTTATTTGCAGAAGGGTGAAGTAAGGAGATCACTGAATCTGGAACAGGTTCCAATAACTTTCATGTCAATTTGTTTAAACATCCTAAATTAAAGTGTGTAATCCTAATAATTGGTCTTTTCAATCAAGCTTAAACTTAGAGTCAAGATTTCACATAGATTGTTGACTAAATAAATAAGTTATTCCAGTTTGTTTGAAATTAAATGATGTGCTGTAGTTGCCTTGATTGATGCAAACTCATTGTTTTCCTTGAGCTACATGTCGTTCTGTTGTGATTTGCTACATCTGGTACGTACATTTTCTTGCATACTGTATGGTGGACATTAGCAGTACCCAAACTACTTCTTATAGTTTTGGAATGCATGTGCATTGAATTTCTTCTTTTTGTGAAAAAAAACCCATTTTGTATCAGGATTATTTATAATCCTTGTTTTGATGAACATGGTAGAAGAAGAAAGACAATATTTTGCAAAGGTATGAAAAAGTTTATAGACAAAATACTGCTGTGGATTAGCATTATATTGCTCAATTTCTATGCCGATGCTTTCTCGGACCAAATTTGTGCAATGTGATGTTAAATCAGGTCTTTAAAATTCCATAGCAAATTTGTTTTACCTCCACTGATACTTGGACCAGTCAGAAAGATGGTAATCTGGGCAGGCACCCCTAGCAAACAGGGAATATACAGTTCTGCTAAGGAAGTTGAAAGCTGCCTGCACTGCATGCAGGACACAGGGCAGAGGCCAGGGCTTTGCCTCTCTGGGTTGAATGACACAGGGTACTGTCTATTCTTCTGTACTCTGCTGCAGCTCAGCTATTCTGCATTCCAAGAGGGGAATTAGAGGTGTGAAAGTAAGCCTTTGTGCTTCCAGCCAACCATTTCCAATACCTGATAAATTCAATTAATATGGTGTTATAAAGTAGTTGGCGTTTGGGAGAGGCAGCTTATCAACCAGTAACCATGCTAACAGACTGCTGGAAGTGAACAGGGTTGCTGAACCTGCTGCCAACAACCAACAGCAAATGGCAAACTTCTTGCTGCTGTTTTCTAGCAATCAGTACAGTGTGAATTCTCATTATCTATTGCATACCTAGTACTAAGACTGTTGCTACTAATTTTCAACCACTTCCTAACACCTAATTTAAACCTCTGCAGAAACACTGGAGTATTGTAGTGTGTGAGTAGTTGTTTGACAGCCTGCAAAGTGGCAGGTGAATGCTGACAAGTTTGAGAACTAGGTGTTCTCTAAGGATATTGCTCATAAATGGAAGCAGGAAAAGAATCAAGGCAAAAGTAACCTGTAATGAGGATGCATGTACCTGAAATAGTCTAACCTTGGGCTATCTCCTTCTAACTATATAAAGGCCTGAATGAAACCTTGTTCGGCTCTGTTGACATGCTATTCTTTCCTGTAGGTTTCAAAACCAGCACTTCTGCTTAGGTTAAGAGCTATGGTCTAAATCTGGGACTTTGATGGTTTAAGTGTGCGCTGGCTTAAGCAGTAAATTCAGATCCAGATAGAGCACATGTTGTGAATGTACCCTTTAAAAAGTTACTGAAAAGGGATAAATGAATGATGAAAGCAGTGAGAAGATAAGAATTATATTCTGAAATAAAACAAGGCTTTACAGATATCTCAAACTTTTTTCTTTGTGCTAACATCAGCGACATCTTTTGTAATAAGAGTATGATGAGAGAAGCAAAGAAAAACAAGGCGGTCTTATTAATTTTAATAATTCCATCTAGAGAAAAAGAACATTAATGACATCAATTCATTATTGAATTCCATTTGCCTTTCTCTTCCCACTCCCAGAGAAGTGTATAAGGTTTTGGCAATAATAGGATTCATACTGAACAAGTGTAGCTGTATCTGCAAGTTGTAGCCTAGCCTTTGGTGTACTTCACTATTTATAGCAGCTGCATTTCCCTTGTGTGTGCGTGCATATTCTGGATGTCTCGAAAGCCTAGCCCCTTCTTTTCCCAGGCACATTATCAACTTTGTCAGTAATGGATCTGACTTGATGACAGTATTTGGAACAAATTGAACGCAGTGTGCTTTCAGCTCCAATATTCAAGCCGTATATATAATGTTTATGGCATAGACATTTATCTCTTCATGTAGTCGACGCTTAGTGAAGGAAGACAGTCAAGGAATCACCCACAGTTGTGAAGATGTATGTGGGTGTCTGCACCTCCAGCTCATTTCATGAGCAAGAATTATTCCATGCTCTACAGGCCAAGCCATCAGATTCCTCACTCTTTACATCTACATTTGGTATTCTCCTGATGAAAACTAGTTCCTAGATAAGGTGTTTTGGAATTTTTTGCCATTTTCTTTAATGAGATGAGAATGATGAAACTATCAAGTAATAAAACCTTGATCTTGCAAAGGTCATAGCAAAACTTTTCCTAAGGTCAGGGGCCCAACTGTCACTGTTGTTAACATTCTAAGATTTTGGTACAATGAAGCCAATTTTACAGTAAGCTGCCACCAAAAATGTATGTTTCCAGTGTCCCTGCTCTTTCCTTGCTTTAAGACTGATGCTTCTCCCAAGCGTTCAGGGAGCTAGAGCTGCAGGCACCATACTGAGCAAATGACACCAGCTTAGCTGTCTGACCTGGCGGCCCACAATTACAGCAGCTTAGCTCTAGCTTGGATATTTGCAATCAGCAGTGCAATAGTTGTGGTTTGTCTTCCTTATGTTATCTTATTTGCAAAACCATTCTTTTCCTGTTTAGGAATACTGAAATTTATAATGTAGGCTGCCTACTGACTCTGCTGATCAGCCAAAATTTCTGAAACAAAGTACAAAATTATCAGAGATTTCTCAGAACATGCGCAAACCCAGGAAAATTACTTCACATAGAAAATAAAAAAGCAGAGGTGCAAAGGTGAATGACAAATGTAGAAGTGAGGAGAGGTAGGACACTTGTACTGGTCAAAGGAGAAAGAATTACTGTTTGGAGGGAAGGAATACTAAAAGAGGAGCAATGTAACTGAAAAAGTTAAAATATACTATTAATAAGAGTAAGACCACAGGGACAAAGACTGCTAAAAAGATGAAATGATATATTGGTTTACAATTTCCATTTTGGTTAAAATTGCATTTAGTTTTTGGAAAAACGTGTTCACAAAATCTTCTTATAAAACAGTTTGAAATATTCCCCTCAGCTCCAAAGAGCACAATAACTTATAAACCCCATCGATTTGGTATGCTCTATCAATTGGCACTGTACTACTAGCAAACATATCTTCCTTTAGATTTATATTGACATTTTAAAAGGTTGAGGAAACAACCTTCCACCTCTCAACCATAGGGGAAAAAGAAGTTACTTGCAAAACCCACAATCCTAAGGAGTTTGTAGGATTTGTAAATGATTTGCAGTCAATGTACATATTACAAATCATTACACTTGCAAATATGCACTCTTTTCTGAGAAGAGAGAACATTTAGCTTCTTAGCAAAACAACTCTTTTCTAGTTCTGGATAGTGTTCCAATTCTATACTATTTTTGGAACTAGCTAAGTTAGTTAATGTCACTTTAGAGTTATTTTAATGCCTTGTATCTTTTCTTCTGAGAACCTTTGAAATTTCAATTTCTAGGAAGTAAAGAGCTTGGGTTTGCACACCAAAGAGTAGAACAGATGCCTTAATAATTTTCCCTTAAGCACTTCCTATGGAAGTAGGTTATTGTCTTGTTCCCTCAAACTCAGTAAGCATCTGACAGATTTCTTAGAACAAATACAATAGTGTGAGTTTGAGATGCCAAATGTAGCTACTGTGTTTGTTAGCGCCACACTACTCCACCACATCACAGTGTGTTGTGTGTGCATGTCTCAGCTCCCATTGTCACTGAATCACAATGCCATTGTGATCACAGAGTGTAGAGTGTTAGGAGTAATGATTGACAGGAAACTCAATATGAGCCAGCAGTGTGCCCAGGTGGCTAAGAAGGCCAATGGCATCCTGGCCTGCATTAGGAATAGTGTGGTCAGTCGGACTAGGAAAGTTATCCTTCCCCTGTACTCGGCACTGGNGCTGTGAATTGCAGCTCTCTTTCTGACGTGGATTAGGTCCTGGATATGGATATATAGACTATTCCAAGTCAGATGAAAGTTTGGCATTGAGGTACAACAATCATATGTGGAACCATCTCATATTGCTTCTGTCCCATGGCAACTCAGTCATTGATAGACATCCCCTGAGGAGCCAGTTCTTGCCTCCCCTCAAGAGCCAGTTGAAGCTGGGTAGGAAGGGCGCAGGCTGAGATACCCCTTTATACACCCTGTAGAGCTGGGTGCTTTTGAGCTTAGTCGCTTGCACATATTTACAGCAGATCTTCATCCTGGTTTTGAACCCGGGCTGAAACTATCCCACCGGTTCTGCAGAGGAAACTGAGGTTTGTTTTTGAGATGTATTCATTGTAAAGAGGTGTTAAAATTGCAGTGAGCTCAGAAACCAGTTCACCAGAGTCCAACAATGCTACAGAAAATCGACCACAAACAGGTCTAAAATGATAGCACACAGAGTGAAAATTAGCATGTGTCCTGTAAATAATTGCCTTCATGCCTCATTGCAAATGCAGTAGTTAAACATTTCTGTCTTGTGAGTAATTTCCTATTCACAGTTTGTGGGAAGGCATAAATGTAAAGAAAACAGGTTTGGGGTCCGTTTGTTGTTTTTCTGTTTTGTTTTTAAATCTGCTAATTTCAATTCACAAACACCATGGGAGCCTGCAATTCCAATTTTCTTTTCATAGTATTAATGAAAACTGGGCACTGAAAATACTGTAGTTAGATTTTCCCCTCTAAATTTTAAACCACTTAGAAATACAGTCAAGAATAATAACTTTCTAATCCATTATTACACAATGTAAAGCTGTGCTTGATTGCTATTATTTCATACAAAGATTTTCATAAGTGGCAGAATAAGCTGCTCTTTAAGGCAAACCAGAAAGGCTAGTGTTTTGCTGTTGACAGGAAGAGCTATGCATCAGAGAAGTTGTTTTCAGAAGGAATCATTGCACCACAAGATGACTTTTATTTCCTCTCACCATTATGACAAGGTCTGAGCATATTTAGTGTCTTTATGATTTTTTTCTTGTTCCTAATCAAACCATCCTCAATTTATTATTTCAATAAATAGATGGTTTCGGGTGGTGTTTTTTTGAGATGAATTTTTATTCTTAAAAACCACAGTAATTTTTAAGGTATTTATTTATAACATTTACAATTACATGACTATGTCTAGGATGAAATTAGTATCCTTTTCATGCTGCAAATGCTAACAGTGACTGCAATTGAGTAGCAGAAAAACTTACCCATAGAGATACCTCTGCTGGAGGTATCTCTGTGGGTAAGTGCAGGAGGCACTGACTGCCTGGTTCAGCTACCAAGATGCTGGCAAGAAAACTGCTTCATGTGTTTCTCCTAGAGTTGAGAAGCAAAGAGCAAAACCAGAGGCTGGCTTTTTTCCAGTGGCCCTTTCCTGCCTATCTCAGAATACCACCCTTGTTTTAGTGTGTACTCTATTAGCTGCCGCTACCAAAAATGCTCACAGACAAACCCATGTACTTTGTAAAACTTTCCTGTTTCCTCCTCCATTTGTCTTGAGAGGCCCTGCTATGTTTAAAGCGTATTTTAATGTAAATGGAAGAAAAATTGCAAGAAGTTTTCCTTGCTGGACTGCTCCTTTTACAGAAGTCCAAACAAATGTAACAACAGATGCTTTGAAATGTTTTGAGTTTAAATAAAATAAATGTAGTGGTTGAATATTTCTCAGCCAGATGGGATAAATGAGATAATTGTGAAAACATTCTTAAAATAAAAGGAAGCCATCAGATGAAAGGTAGGAGTTTAGGTAACATTTTAAAATACACCTTAAATCTTTTCTTTTTAGGTTGCAATGTTATATATATTTTCCTCTGAGCAAGCTGTTGATTGTCATTTAGTAGACATTAATTGTAAAGTTAGTTGACAGTATTTGGTCCAAATGACTGTGTTTTAAAGAGAGGAAGCAGCTGCTGGTCCACCAAGTATTGACAGACTGTATTCAGTTGCTTCTATTATTTCCCAGACGGAAATTAATTTCCTGAAATCACATACAGTAAGATAAGACTTTGTCTCATTTTCACTCACTATGGAAATATTCGGTCTTTGTTCTACAACAATGAATTGTCTCTTGTAGAGTAATAAATGACACCCTGTGTGTAAAAGAATTTCCATTTTCTGCAATATGTATCTACAATGAAGAAACAGGATCTAAACCAACCACTAACTACTTTGGAACAGACCACCTTCCTTAGTAGGGTGCCATCTACCCTGTAATGTTAAAAAAAAATCTTTAAACCTTCTGAAGCAAATCTTCAAGATCTCTTGAGTAGTCATAGAAAATACCAATTGTACTAACTCATAATAACAAAGAACTCAGAGGGAGAAAAGAAGTTAAAATAATATTTGATATGAATGACAGGCTTTTTTTGAGTCTTACAGTGGTGCTTCTGTTCTTTCAGCCAAATAAATGTCAACTTCTTTAAACCAATTGGGGATAACTGCCAGGAAGTGGTGTTTCAGCAGTAAGAACACAAATCACCAATAAATAAATGATGAGTAATACCAAGATGGAGGAGAAACTCATTTCTTCTTGGGGGTTGTGGCTTTTTTTGCTGTTTTATTATTCATAGGCCATTTTGTAGATGTCTGTACCTGGTGGCTGCTTTCAATTCTGGTTGTCCAAACTTGTTGCAATTTTTTGACCAGTGTTGTTAATCTAGCTGACATTATCTTTAGTGTCAGATCCTTAAAATCATCATCTTTCTAGCATGTCTTTAGAGTGAAAAAAAAAAACCGGGGGGGGGGACTATTAAGCATATTGTGCTTTTGTGAACTTTGAGCAAGACACTTCTCTAATACATTTCAGCAAAATGCTGTGTAGACAAAGCCTGATAAAGATAACATCATGAAAATTTTGTAAAACTAGTGTTTAACAGTACTCTTCCTTAACATTTATATTTTACTGATTGAGTTTTTAGCCATTCATAATGATTTAAAATGCAGTTTCTATAGGCCAGCCTGGATGCTTAATGAGAGTGTTTTGTACTGCTTGGTGGGAAACCCTGGTTCATTCATTGTTCCTGCTCTCCTAAGCGCTGCCAGGGCCGGCAGCGCTGAGGAACACATCTTCCCAGATTTGGAAATGCTAGTATATAATCAAAGGAATATTGCATAGAAGCAGGTCACTTCATTTTTGTCCATGACACTTGTTAAGTTAGAAAAGATCCATCTCAGCTATTGCCACTTCAAGTGATTCTATATAAAGATCTGCCTCTCCTCCTGCTGCAAAAGGGAGTAAAGAAAGGAGATCATGGGAAACACATAAGCACTGTGTGTGCTGTGAGAATTTAGGCTGGAAATTCCTCCTGGAATTAAGATTTCATTTCGCGTGGCTGTGCAAGGGGTCAAAATGAGTCAGACAACACAATAGTTCCTATCAAGAAGACTTTCAGTCTTCAGTGACTTCACAGTGTGAAGACAGAGGTCAGTTCAATTCATATCACTACAGAAAAGTCCAAAGTGTGGTCTAAGAGGTGGGTTCTTAAGAGGGCTCCTTGCTCTGTGCAGTTTGAGAGGATTCTTTGGGGCACAAAGCATTTCTTGAAGAAATGTCTGATAATTGCATCAATGATGAAAAAAGGGAAAGAGAGAAATTAGATGAAAAAGCACTCTAAAATGTAGCCATATTCAAGGAAGACTGAATTAGAAAGGAGAAGGTGGAGTTGGATAGCTAAAAGTAAATATAATTAATTTGAAAAGAAGAAGAAAAAAAGAAAAAATTAGGAGAAACTGTGAAACTGAGAAGCTTGTTTAGGGAAGTGTAAAGGAGAGCTGAGGATACCTTATTTGTAGCCAACTTATTGCCTGCTAGCAGATATTTTCATTTTTTCCTCCACTGTGTTTAATAGTCTGTCATATCATCACTGTCTTCTCAATAAGTACTATAGTGTCACTTTTTGTTCCATACAGAAAGAGGCAAAGAGAGAGGGAAAAAGGGAGAGAGGGTAGTCCTGTCCTCTGACATGTTCATGTTCCTGCATATAAATTGTGTCACGTCTGTTATTTCAAATTAGTTAGGCATTCTTTGCTTAATAACACATTTGGAAAAACTATACCTTTGAAGGCTAAAAAGAGATGTTCCCTGCTGTCATTTTCCTTGTTTAATAACCTGTTTGCTTGGCTGACAGACATGAAAATTGAATGGGCTGCAAACCTTACTGTTTTCAGACCGTAGAGTTTGGGTACATTGATAGGCAGTGCCGTTAGAAAGATGCATGATTGTAGCAGGTAGATATGACTAGCTCCTCAATGTGTAAACTCAATAACAACCTCTCCCTTATTTCATTTTCTACCTACAGCAAATCCTACCAGGGCAGGAGGAGGAAGGGAGTTCCCTGGCTCATCCGAGGTGATTCGTGAATCCAGCAGCACAACAGGCATGGTGGTTGGGATCGTGGCGGCAGCGGCGCTGTGTATTCTCATTCTCCTGTATGCCATGTACAAGTACAGGAATCGAGATGAAGGATCATATCACGTAGATGAGAGTCGAAACTACATCAGTAACTCAGCACAATCCAATGGGGCTGTGATCAAGGAAAAACAGCCCAACAGCGCTAAAAGTTCCAACAAAAACAAGAAAAATAAGGATAAGGAGTACTATGTCTGATCTCAACATCTAAAAGAACGCTTGTATAGAAATAGTCTTCATTTTATCTGAGACATAATACAAACTTATTTACTTTACTTTTTATGAAGCACATTCAAAAACAAACAAACAAAAAAGACAGGGAATGCAATCAGAAAGGAAAGACTGTTTTTAAAAACAAGCATTTCGTGCTCTTGTTTTTCAGAAACAGGAGCTGATAAATTCCCTAACATCCACAGTGTTTTCATTTACTCTGCCTGTCTTTATGTTGCTGGAACATTTCTGAAAGACAATGATGACACCACGCACTCATAAAGCAAGGAGTATTACTACAACATCAAGGCACAATATGAAACAAAACAAATTTAAAAAAACAAAACAGGAAAAAAAAAAGAAAAAAGAAGCTACCTATGATTCTGGATTTAGCCAAAGTGCTAGCGCTTTCTTGAGAAGTAAGTTAGTCTTATTGTCAGAGAAGACTGTCATTATATTTGGTGACTCAACAAACAAACATAGTTTGCCGTCTGGTGCAGTGAAGCAGTGATTGGAAACTTGCATTTGAAACAAAGTGCTGGCTTTTCTGAAGACTTATGTAGAAATACTTTCAAAAAGCCCCTTTCTGGTTGTGAGGAAAATAGTACGGAGGCCTTATTTTCAAAAACTAAAACAAAAATCTGGAATATAAGGCACATTTCCACAAAAAAAAAATTAAAAAAAAAAATAAAAACAAGAGGGCATAGATGCAATCATTGGGAAATTTTCATGCACGCTTAATATGTTATTACATATGTTTATATAAAAACACATCTATATGTGCTTTCTGGACTGTGATAAGTGATGTTTTATAGCCTGTTGTATAGAAAATGCAAACTATATCTGCTCTTCAGCCATTTTTGGTAAACTCAATGTTATAAGTGTTGCTAGGTATAGAGAGTTTTATGACATCTGGAGCAACAGACATACTTCAGTTTTTTTGCAGCCATTATAAATTGTCCCAGATTTTTTCCCCTTTTTTTTTTTTTTTAAGTTTAGAGTGTAGTGGTTATACTAAGGGGGATGTGTATGAATGTATATAAGAGTCAGCTAATTTTTTTCTTACCTGTACAGCCTCTATTATGTTGCAATTAAGTTTCAGTAGTTTGTATGAAAGACGTGGACTAGAAAGCAAAAATATATCTCTACTGTAATTTGTCTTCTCCCTCCTATCCCCATCTCTTGCTCCTGATATGCATCAATGAAGTTGATCAGAATGGCCAATTTTCCTAGAAATAACATTCATTAATTAGCTAAATATTTAGTGACTTAAACTGGCCTTTGGCTT
>WEKX01019678.1:95503-115511 GCA_013390025.1 Pitta sordida
GGCTTCCAGTCAAAGCTTCACTATTGGAGAGCATGGTTTGCCTTAGAGAAACCTTGTTCTTAGAAATTATGAGAATGATGAGTTTCTTGAGAATCTTAGGCAGTATCAAATAGTGTTTATCTGGCATTCAGTTCTATGAACAGCAGCTACTACAGCACTGGGTGGGAAAAGATCTAAAAATACCAATTTTAATTATCTAGGCTGATTCTACTGCAGAATTTATCCCTTTCTCCAAAAAGGAATTAATCTTGAGGTGCACGATAGTATTTTTCAATGGTGGGCATTTTGACATATGAAAAAATATTTTTAGCTAAGTTGATTGTGTAGTATTTCAGGAAATCATAACCAGACAAATATAAGTTCATCATGTTTAAAGTGACACAGCTTATCTTGCATATATAAAACATTAATGCATTTTAGTTAAACATATTAAATACAATGCTATAATTTACATGTTAAGTTTGGGTTTCTTTCTAGTAATATTTCATTAGTTTCACAGCAATAAGTCATAGCATAACATTTTATTTACATAGAAGTTCAAAGGGAACACAATAGACAGAAAGAGGGTAGTTCAATAGAAATCAACCAAATCATCAGAAGGCCTCCTGGGAGGGATTTCACACTTTACACACAGGAAGGAGGAATTTAAAATTAGCTTTAAACAGCAGACACAAAACATTTTGTTGTGTGTTATTCACTGTAGCTGATGAAAAAAGTTGGAAACTGGTACAGCTATCTATATGGGAGTCAGAGCACTTTAAAAATACATGTAGCTGACGTGAAAACACCTCTCTTGAAGTTTGCCAACCACATCAAGGTGTGCCATGTTACATTTGTAAAACAATTTTTTATTTTCATTAGCATTTACACAACAATGAGTACAGGTTCACAAAATCCATCGGATGTTCATTTCTTAGATTGTTGTTCACCTGTGGCATTCGTAATTTCTCCCACCTTTACAGGACAGCTGTACTCAGGGAATGACAGGGGCAGGTATACTGGAGGTCATTGCTTGGAAGCAATTGACTTCAGCTGGAGGGGGGAAAGAAGAAGTTGAAAGCCAGGTGGTGTTCAGATTTCAGTGGCTGAAGATACACAGAAGAACAATAATCTGTTGACAGGAGACTGGACATGACAAGAGTATGGTTTGAGCAAGATGAAATGGTCTTTTCTACTTGGTATTGATTGCATTAATGAAATAGCGTTGTCAGGCCAACTTCCAGGCAGTTTGGTAGGTTAATCTTAACTAAATCCAAACATCAAGGAAGAAAAAAGATCTATGACTATTACAATAAGCAAACACAATTTTAACACTGTTTATGAAGGTTCTCCTTTTTCCTCTCTAATTTCATAGTTTAACAAAAAAACAATTATGGATGTATCAGAAGTGCCAGCAAGTGGATTTAAAATTCTTTTTTGTTTAAAAACAGCAGCAACAATAAATAGACATAACCCAACTACCTAACATAAAATTGGATCCTTTCTCTATAATAACCTAATTTGTTTGACTGAGATGGCTTCATTTCTATGACTGTATTGTGTTGCCTTTTTTAACAAAACACTAAATAACGTGTGAAACTTTCAACCCTAAGACATCAAAGAGAGGCCCAAATGCCCCTAACCTTATAGTGCTTTCTGTGATAGATATTTACAATTTTTTATTTGTTGCAAGGCCAATTTATTCATTATTGGAAATGCTAAGCAAGTGGAATTTACTGTTTTGTTAATAAAAATGTTTCTTAATACAAATGTTGGCTTGTTTCTTCTCTTACTGTTAGATCAGGAGTACCTGTAAATTATTATGAAGTTGCAGACATTCATGTCAGAAAAGATCCATGTCAGAGCTCTTTGTACACTAGGTGAAAAGCTTCTACAGGTCTTGCATTCATGTGACCCAGTTAGAAAAGCATGAATGACATCAATACATTGTTTGGGTTTGCATAGACATGCTTAATTTGAAATTTTCTAGCTCTTTTTTTTAATCAAAAAATTAAAATTTGATGTTCCCATCCCTCTATATATGCAAGAAGTCATTCGATTCCTTTTCTGCCACTTTTTGATTTCTTCGGTGAAAATAAGGTGGAAGAGGGTAGGGTAATGGGATGAAAAGTTAAAACTTAAAATATTTTCTCTTGCCTAGAAGATGGGTTAAAAATTAATGGGAAAATAAATGTATTTCGGGTTCTTAAAAACATTCAAAGGTAATGATTACAAAATTTCAACGGAAGTTAATCCATTACATAAGTACTTTCCTACTTAGCATGACATTTAAATTCATGGGTAACTTCAAGCAAAAGTCTAATCCTACTGATTTAAGGAAGTGTCTAAATTTGCCTAAATGTATTGCTGAATGAAGATGGAGTTAAGCTTTTGAATCTACACTCCAAATAGAATTTAACTATGTATCTTCTTAAATCACATCAGTAGTTTTTTTACTTCAATAAGATGTATTCATCTGCTTAATTACATATAGAATGAAGTATTTTTGATAATTTAAGTTACGGAATATCTGAAGAAAATAACCTCTTATCTTCCATTGGTATAAAACAGTTTAAAAATTCTGAACTGCTTTATAGTGGGATTAGGTCTTGTGCTTAAATAAACACTGAAGATTCCAGTTAGGAAAATGCTTTATACACATTTAAAGGAGGATAACAACAGTGACTTTTGTTCTACTACTACCAAAAAAAAACCCCAACCAAAAAACCCTCAACCCCTCCATATTTAATTAAAATCTTTTTAATTCTACAATCTATTTGCTCGTTTTTTTCCTTGCATCTATCCTATGCTCTCTATTTGGGCAAAATCCTAAAGGTCTCAGTACCTGTATCAGCCATCATCATCTAGCCACTATAAGTGGTGGCCTCCAGCATCAATCATCACTGTGGCCAAGTGGCTAAACAGCCTTCACAAGA
The DNA here is from genome assembly GCA_013390025.1 of Pitta sordida. Lineage (NCBI taxonomy): Eukaryota > Metazoa > Chordata > Aves > Passeriformes > Pittidae > Pitta > Pitta sordida. Next base: position 98,419 of record WEKX01019678.1, read on the forward strand.
TGATGAAAAAAAGAGAAAAAACTGAACAACACCCCCAAATTCAACTTAGAATAAATGAAATAGAGCACACACATAGTCTGTAAATGACATTTGTGTTTGTTCATTCCTCCAACATGACTTCATAGTTCAACAAAATGGTTTTAAATTGGGTTTCTGGGTCTGATTTTCGTACGGATTATAGAAAATTGCTTCCAAATTTAGCACAGTCCTATTTAGAGGTGCTTGGAAGCATCATGCTGGATCAGCCACATTTTTCAGCACAATTTTATTCGGAATGAGGACTATTTGCTTTATTTTAAAGCCCACACTTTTTTAAAGTCTCAAATACTTAAAAATACTTTTTTAAAGTATTTCAAAGTATTTCAGTGTTAAATTGTTTCTGGCCTTCATGGGAGTGGGAAAAAGAGGAATCCACACTGCATTTAATTCCATTTATAAAATTATGAATGATTGAAGATGCCTGCCAGCCTCTGATTTGACTGGATGGTCTCCTCATGTTTTAGTTGGTGACTGCTCTTCATGAAACCAGAAGTATTCCCCATGGATTAAGCTTTGAGCTAGAAATTCCAGAGAAGAAAATAAAATAAATAATTGATACAGCTCAGCTCAGTTTTGTGAGGTGCAGGAATAGAACTCACCCAGTCCTTTGCACGCTTACTTTGGAGGCTTCTTCCTCCCAAACGTCTTTGACAAACTTCAACCATCAACTCTGACATCTGGGAAAAAAAAGTACAGCCCCTCGCCTATCTCAGTCACTCACTACTAAACAAATGTGTTCATTTCTTACAAAAATAGAATCACAGAATATGCTGATAGGGAATGGATGCACAAGGATCATCGAGTCCCAACTCCTGGCTCGGCACAGGACCACCCGAAGAGCCACACCATGTGCCTGAGAGTATTGTCCAAGCACTTCTTGAACTCTGTCAGGCTTAGTGCTCTGACCACTTCCTTGGGCAGCCTGTTCTGGTACCTAGCCACCCTCTGGCTTAACTTTTTCCTATTATCCAACTTAAATATATTCTGACACAACTTTATGCCACTGCCTCAGATTCTGTCTCTGGCTCCAGTGAGAAGAGAGTGGTGCCTGCCCCTCTTCTCCTTCCGATGGAGTTGTAGACTGCTGTGTTCAGAACAAGCAGATTTCTATGTGACATTGCCCTCCACTGGGACTGGATTATGGTAGGGATTTTTTAAAGAAAAAAAAAAAGTGACATAAGAGGTAGAGTTATTTCAAAGGTTTTGGGGTTTTCAGTAGATAAACTACCTTTAAAGACAGTAATTTCATGCTGGCATGCACTTGAGAGGTTTAGAAATACAGGTCCTCAAAACCATCCTTCTGGTAAACAGTAAAGAGATTAACTTGTTTGTCAGTGAGTGCAGGGACCAACAGCAATGTGAATGTGTCTGTCTGGTTGCAACAAATAATACAGGAAAATGACATTTGGGCAGCTAAAAATAACCACTGGCACATTGGCTGGACTCTTATGAGCGAGTCCAATTACAAGCCAGTAAGCATTTATCAGATGATAAACAGCAAACTACTTCTATTAGTCATAGTTTGAGATGCAGTTGACAGAACACAGCCCACATCAGCTTTTCCAGGACCAGGGGCCAAATTGCTGTTCAGGTGCCCTCCATTGTGGGATACTGGGCAGGCTTCACACAAACAGCGATTTGCTGTTTCCAGACAAACCTTCTTTTTCTCCTTGAAGTAAAATACATTTTCCAGGAAAAGTACAGCAGATTGCTTTGTGAGACACATTAAGTGGCTTCCAAAACGTGTTGCAACACAGCCAGCACCATATGAACACCAACTGCAAGTCTGGGTGAGAAACATCCACCCTGTTCAGGAGAGCCCTGGACTCAGGAGCCCTCAGGATGGGAAGGTGTGAGGAGAGCAGACATGAGGGCTGCAGGCCCCAGTCTGGTGTGACTACAGAAATTATGGGAAATTCAACTCTGAGGATCTAGCAGCAAGGACTGGGTGGGGAACTGGCTCCAGGTCTCATAGCTTGGCAAAGCTGGAGTAGCCACAGGTTTTCCTCAGCTACCAGATGCCTCAAAGAAAAAGAAGAGTTTCTCAAAAAAGCGGTAGCACAGAGAGAGTTTAGGAATTTAATTAGAAGTTACTTCAACATTCCTTTAGTGCTTTACCTGCCTGTGCTTCACACCAGAGAGGAACAGCTCAGGCCTCCTGTACGTGGGGAAGGAGGCCAGGCAGCAAAACCTCTCATAGGCATTAAACTCAACCCACAGCAATACAGAGATCTCTAACTTTCTGGAACATCAGATTTCAAAGGCTTGGACCAGAAAACTGACTCAAAATGAGATCCAGAAACACACTCTTAAACCATTGGGAAAAGTACAAATTTCAGCAAAGAAGATGTAAAAATCTTAGGGAAGAAAATAATGCAAACAGCCCTACACCCCTCCCCCCTGTCCCCAGAAATCCTACTCCACCTGCCAGTGTCTTCTTTTCAGACTGACAGTTGGGTTTTATTCCTTGCTGATTAGATCTGGAGAAGCAGCAGGCTTGTTACATCAGGCCACCTGGGAGAAGGGTTGTTGGGTGATAGCAAGTGCAGAACTTGTTCTAGTCACTAGACCCTTCATTCCTCATGTGAGTGAATTGTACAGAGATTTCCCTTAAGATTCAGGCATTGCTGGTAAGCAATACAATGATGACTATTTACTGACTTATATTTGAATTATGGGGAGGTGCAACAAAGAGGAAAAGAACAGACTATAGTGAAGGCAATGAAGGGAAAAAAAAAAAAGAAAAACCAAGCAGGGTTTGTCTCATGCTGACCAGCAAATCTCCATATAGCAAGCAGAAGAGTTTCAGGTAATTAATTTAAGTCTTGGTTTGTTGATGGATGGTGCTTGGAAAAGACAAGTTTATGCTCAACTTTCCTGAAGGCTAAATTTGTTTGGGAACTCATTTATACCTGTCTTCAGGCTCTTTTTAGGGATCTTTCAAAATGTTGATGCCACAAGTATAACAGTCGTTACCTAAACCAGTTTCCCATCTATTTTAAGTTTTGTCTAACTAAGGATTGCAGGATTTGACTCATAGGTTAAAGTACACCTGCGCAAGCAAGTATAGCCCTGTAAGAAAAAATGTACAGGGCATAGCAGTTGGTCCTGGGGACCTGACTTCCGTGTTGTATCTCAGGATTATTTTTGAACCAGTTGTAATCTGATCCCCCAGACTGAGTGCTAATTAGTGGTGAGGTGGTGTTAGGCATGTTCATGCAGCTCATTTTATTTAATCTGCTAAGTGTCCAGTCCTTCATGCAGAGTGCTCTGAGAAGTTAATTGTAGTAAGTGGGAACAGCTGGAGTTCCTTCAGAACTGTACTCCTGATCTTAGATAAAACTTTTGTGTTGAAGCACTGTGCATTGCTGTAACAATGTACTGTAACACTGTGCTCATAACAATTCACTATAAGAAGAGTAGGATATTTTTAGTATGAAGTACCCAATCCCAAATGGACATTGCTATTAGATATAAAGGTCTTCCTGATATTTTTACAATTTCATGGTACTTTTGCAATTCAGGCCCTCATCTCTCTCTTTAACCACCACCCCTGCTATCTAGCATGCCCTCAACCCTTTTTGTTGAACCCAAAAAAATAATGCTTTAAAAGACTTCTTTACTTTGAATAGGCTGAGGTGAATGTAGAAGTATTTTCAGATAGGTGCTGTATGAGGAAGCAATGTTACCAACACTGAGATCACCAACTTTGAACTTTTAACTTGTAGAAGCACTCTGTAAGCAAAATGGGAGCTAATGGAGGAGGTGAACTGGAAGAAATGGCTGGGGCAGAACTGGGTTTTGGCCGCTGCTCAGGGGCAGAACCACACTGGACAACCCCAGTCTTTGGGAAACTCCACATCCAGACTTTGCAAGATTGATCTGCTTTTAACTGAAGTTTTGACAGTCTTCTCTAACCTAGTTCGCACCAAAATAAATTCTTTCTTGAATAGGATTAATCGCAATAAGTTTCCTGATTTAGACAGTATTAAAAATATCACATAAAACCACAAGAGATTGGCCTACATTTTGAGATCTTTACTTGTATCTTCTGCAGAGAGAAAAGCTGCCATTTCCATTAAGATTGAAATTTTATTGCTGCTTTTAACTACTGAGTGATTACATTTCCCTCTCGCATACTGCATATTATTATGAACACTTCATACAGATATTCTGAATAGCCATCGTTAATTCTTTTAGATTTCTAAGTGTTAGTTATCAAAGACTGACGATATAGACTGATGCAAAAAATTTTAAAATCTGAATTCATGTAAATGACTGTATTTCTGTTTAAGTGGCTACTTATAAGTGTTGCCTAAGTTCCAAGAATCTTCTTGAGAAGTCTATTTTTATTACTACATTTTGGCAAAAGTTGATTGCTAATTATAGGATGAAACATTCTCTGTTAACATAAGCTTGATCAGAAACAGTTTGGTTTAATTTGAGACAGTTAAATGCAGAAACAAGAATATGAATTTAGAGGTTTTACACATATTAAGTGAGCGTGTGCTATTATCTAACCTATTTTAGAATTATACAGACTTCAAATTCAAAAATAAACCTGGAATTGTTGTTCATCTGATTCTTGATGGAAGTTACCACATATCCTGGGGAAAGGTTTCAGTGTGTATGAATAAAGTTGTGGCAATAGTCTAGTGTCTGATCTCACATGCTCCCTTTCTGGAAGGAAGCTTTGCCAGGTCTTCATGTGGGCACAGTCTTTGCCTGGTTTGCTGCTCTGCTCCCCATGTGAGGACTTTCAGTGATTAGCCATCTGTGGGAACCATTGCACAGACACTGCTGCGCACCAACAAAGTCCCTGCCTCAAAAGCAGAACTTGGCATTAATATATCTTCTGAGGCAAAATTCCCATTAACTTCAGCAGGAGGATGCATTTCTTCCTGAGAATATTAGAAAACGTTGCTGAGAGCAGATTGAGAGGAAGGAGATGTCCCTGAACAAACATCCTGAACAGAGAATATAGAAAAACCAATCCAAAGAGCCTAAATCCAATCTGATTTCCTAAGATAGACAATAGGCCAGTGTGGATATAGAACATATTTTTTGCAAAGTCCTTAGTGGCCTTCCTAATTTGCTTTTAGTTTGACAGATTGGTGAGATGTGGAAGTCCTGAAGTTAGAGCAATAAATAATGCAGACTAACAAAATGGGGACAGTACAAACAGGACACTTTAATTTCAAAAATTGGTTTCAAAAACTGTGCAGATGCTATATAATGAAAGTGGAATAAAAATTCAACAGTAGAACTTCGTGATAATGAGATGGATCAGCAAATGATGAAGGTCACCATCCATAGTAGTTCACAGGTTCAAAGGTTATTCTGAGTTGGAAGGGACCCACAAGGATCATCTAGTCCAACTCCCAAGTGAACGTCCACCCAGGGATCAGACCCATAAGCGTGGAACCACGGGTACCACACTCCATCCATCCAAGCCTCCCACCATCTAGACCATGTCACTGAACTCCTCATTGAGTTTTTTCTTAAACACGTCCAGGGATGGCAACTCCACCACCTCCATGGGCAAACCATTCCAATGAGTNATTGTTCCAACTGTCTGGGAAAATAAAGAAGAAAGAAGGAAAGGCACCAAACAGCTCTGAACATCCCTGATCAACAATGAGATTTTTCTTTTCCTGTATCCTTGTAAGACCTTCTCGAAGCATTCTGTAAACACTTTGGGGTGTTTTATGACTGCTAGGCAGGGAGCCAAAACAGTCTAGGATTTGTAGTGGGCCTGAGCTCAGTGCAGGTGAGGTGACTGCACAGCTGCTAGGTTTCTCTAACAGCTCTGGTGCTGCAGACACACAGCTTATCCTAAGCTGGCAAGTGTCAAGTCAGCTTGGTATCTCTGTGCAAGCTGCAGGGCAAGGCACTTATGCTTCATTGCCAGACAGAAGGTATACCAGTCCTGCCTAACCTGGTCTGTGGGATGGGGTGAAGGGCACAAGGGTCTGCCACAGGGAGAAAGAAATAACTCCACTGGAAGCAATGGCAAAGCACTAACAATTTCCTTCCCATGAGGCATGTTCAATCTCCACTGCAGGGTGGTCCCCAGGCTCCACTTGAATTTGATTCATGAAGCCTCATCTTCCTTCAGTTGCTTATGGAAAACTGTCAGCTGGAGCTTTTTCACTGAACAGCCACATTTCTTTAGTACTCCCACTATCATCCACCAGGAATTTCTGAAATCAGAGAAGTGCTTATGTCACTGCATATGCTTTTCCCTTATGGTTTTTCATGGATGGTTTTTTTCTTTGAATTTTTTCTAAGGCTGGGAAAGAACAATCAAATTATAATCAATTTGGGGTTAAGTCATAATCATCCTTCAAACTCTTAGCTGATGAAAACACTTAGGTTTCAAAGACATATTCGCGCTTCCAGATTCACATATTCATGCTTCCTCCCCACCCCCTGCCAAATAGTATTCATGGATTGGGCGATTCATGGGACCCCCAGGAGTCCCATAATCCGTTAATTTTGAGGTATGACTGTTATTGAGCATTATAATGGTAAACAATTCTAATTGTAGATTTAAAATAATCTGTGGAAATATACACGTCATGGGGAGAGGCCTTTTGTTCTATTGTAAAACTTTTGTCCTTTTTACTGGAACAGACAATAGGTATCTCTTCTTATCTCCCTTTCCCTCCCCTGAAAGGAATGTGAGGAATGTTGCCACAGGAGGGGCTTTCTCCTTTTCACTTGACAAACAATGGAGGATCATGTATCTTATCTCCCTTTCCTGGCAAGGCATATGGCANAGTTCTTATTTCTCCCTCTATATATGTAATTCAAGTATTTCTAAATTTAATTCCTGCTTCATCTTAATTGACCCAAGACAACACAAAAGGCCCATTAAAAAATACCAAAGCCTATGAGAAACCTATTAATACTATCCATTCTTTCTGTTGCTACAGCACTGCCCATTCCAAGTATTCAAGGTACGTGAACCAGATTGCAAAACCCAAGTCTTATTAAAATAACAGTATCTACAACATATGAGATGTTACTGTGCATAGAGGAGAGTCACTTCTTTCAAGCTTTTTGCCCTAGTTTAAATTCAGTAATTGTCTAGATTATAATTCACCAGCAAATTGTCATTATTGAATATGTTTCTGCCATTTAGAGTGCATTTAATTTCCTCATATACCTGTACTCATCTAAGTATAAGTCTAGCTGGGGGGTGTGGGGCTGGATGGTCCTGGGTCCCTTCCGACTCAGAGTGGCCTGCTAGACTGTGAGGGAACTAGGTTGTGTTACCGCTCTGGGATGGGCTTTCAGTCTCTTAATGGGTGTTAGATGGTGAGTTGGACTAGATGATCCTTGTGGGTCCCTTTCAACTCATAATATTCTGTGATATTCTGTGATAAATGTGGAAAGAAATTCTAATTTCTAAAGCATCTACTGCTCAGACTGATGTCACTGTCTGTACCATCATGTATCTGTTTAAGCACATATACAACGGTTTAGTGGGAGAAAAGGAGACAATCACACTACAGTATGCAGCTACTTAAAACTTAAATTCAGATTTACAAGTTTCAAGAGTAGGTGTCTACTTCATTATCCAGTTTTCCAGTGTGTTTAGTAGGAAATGAAAGTAGGAATGAAATGAAGATGTTCTCAAGTACCAGGACTCCTGTTACAAGCAGATGTTTTTATCCACCACTGGGCTGCTACCAGACATTGGAACCATGGCGGAGGTAGACAGTACTGTGTCAGGGTGGGCCAGAATATGTGCCTTCAGGTTAGCTCCCTGGTGTAACATCCAATGCAACTTCACAGAGGTTAGTTGCTTGCTTCCCGCCTTGCATTTTATGTCACCATAACTCTGTAGACTTCATAACAATTTTTTGTAAGTGTACCAACGCAAAACAGCCCGGCAGTATATATCCATGTCACTGAGATTTAAAGTTGGGCCCTTCTTTCAACGTCATTCAATGGAGTAAGTTCTCCCTTCTTTTTTTATTGCAGAGGGAACATTATAGTTCCATTGTTGCAGGACGAAAACACGAAGAATGATAGATGTAATCAGAGGGTCTTACCTTCTTTTTTTACTTTCCTTATTAGAAAAATCAGCTGTTCTGCAGCACTGATTCCTGAAGCATATGTAGCACTACTTTGTTACTACAGCAACAGACAGAATTGACAGTACCGAGTTATAGATGAACTGGGTCCTTTAGCAAGACCAGATCAGAACTAAAGTGGTTGTGATAAATCTGCTGTAGGTAAAATTGGTGGGATGAAAATGCTAAAAGGACAAATACAATATAAGAAAGTACCTCATTTTACACAGAAACTTCTGCAGAGCTTTACAGCCACTGAAGTCAAAACAGGTGGGAGTGTGTACCAAATCTTCAGCAATTAAATCAGTCCTTCTAGTTTTATTTTGCCCTGTTCTACAAAGGTTTGCTCTTTCTCCTGTTTAGAGACTGAGGCAGATCTCTAAGTAAGGTATAGCAGTGTGAAGGATGAAGTTTTTGGCCCTTGTAAAGTAAATTGTTTGTGTTACTATTACATACTAAGGAATATTTTAATGTTAGTAGTACATATAAGTTGGGATATGAATCTGTGCAGAATATCCAAGCCTTTGTGAATCATTAATTTATACTATGTAAGTTTCAGTTCCAAAAAGCAGGAAGCGGGAGAAGTCGCCAGGGGGGACAGGAGCTCTTGATAAATTACTTAACAACAGGATCCCTCACCTGAGCCCATCAAGAGATTAACAGGAGCCTCAAACATGAGATAACTGTAACAATGGAAAGCCCAACTGCAGATAACTGTCTCCACAGGAGCCCCAGGCATGAGATGATTGGATCAACAAGTCAGCTCAGAACCGGTATTGTGGCTGAGGAGAAAAAGATCATGATGATGATGGGCCATGCCTTCATCCAAAATCAACAAAAGACCCTTCTTCATAATTAACTGAGCATGCTCAAAGGGGAGGGAAAAGGGGTGAAGTCATGTAAATGATTTATGGGAAATAATTGTAATAATCCCTCCTAGTTCACGTTTATCTATGAAATAATTGTAATAGTCCCTCCTAGTTTTGAAATACCTAATACCTATGCATTGTTCCAAAGTATAAAACGTGAAATCTGTGTGCTGAATGTTGCGCTTCTGACTTGGACTCTCCCAAGCCATGAGCCCAGCGCTGTTTTGCCTTTGCTTTATAATAAATTACATTACAAATTATAATCTTTGTGAGCCCATTTCTCACAGTAGGTGAGTATGCTCACAGTAGTAGAAAGGGCTGTTCCTAAGGGAAGGGCATTAATTTACAAGATTCTTGATCTAAAAAAGAAAATCTAAACTGCCTCATCTTGAATCAGCTGCTTTTTGCCAAATCAGACTTGGTTTGCTTTTTTCACCACCTCCTTTGAGGGCATATAATCTCACCTGTCTTCTTCCTCCATGTCCTTCATTCCTCCTCCTCCCTCTAGGAAAGACACAGGATCTCTATTCTTGCTAAAGCACTCAAAATAAATACTAAATTTATTTCAGACACTGAGCCCATACAGACACTTTAATACAGTCCAGCTTTCAAAAGCACACAACGATGTGAGCTATTATGTGCTGAGCTCTTTAGAAAGGCTGACTGTAAGTTGTATTTACTAGGACCCAATCCATGGTAGTGTTTGTGATGCAGAAATACTTTCATAAATTGTGCCAGCACATTTCCTAGCAGAGAAGCTGTTTATACTGGGCAAAATATGCTTGTGGCAAAAGAGGTTAGAAAGAAATGAGAGATAAAAATAACAAGCACAAAGCATTATGTAGTATAACTGTATCTAATTTAGCTCCAGTTGCTGATATTGAGGCTTCCTCCCTTTTGTCTTCTTCTCACAGGGTGAGAAAGGAGCATATCCCTAGAACAATACTGCTGTCAATGCCAGTTTCATCTTGGCTTTCCCTAATCAAAAGCAGGATGAAAGCTAGCAGAGTGGCTATGAAGTACTAAATTACTGAAGTACAATGCCATTCTGTGTTGGAGTAAGGCCATAGGATGGGATTGAGTTACAGAAGCTCTTTAACCCTATTATGTATTAACCCAGCCACTGTATCTACATGTGTGGGTGCTTTGAGCTCTCTTAGCTTAAGCAATAATGAATGAGGTTGAGGCTCATGCATTTTGCCTTGACTTCAGGGGTGGAAAAAAAAGCTATGATAGAGAATTATGTCAGCTGAGGATATTGGTGGCAACTTGTATAACTCATCTGTGCTAAATATCCTGCCTGTACCCAGTGATGCAGCTAACTAAACTTTTAGGGAAATAAAGAAATACGTAAATGCAGAGACTGAGAAAAACCAGGTAGCTCTCCAAACACACTTCACTACTTAAAAACATGCCTGGAAAAAATGCTCAATTAAGAAAGACACCTAAATAATTCACCAACATTTTAAAGTTTTACACTCTGTCATTGATTTCTGACTCTGGCATATTCATCATTATATGGCATGTTATTGAATTACTGACTCTCACCAAACTGAAACAAGCTAGTCAATTCTTTATGTGCTTGAGAACAACAGAAAAACAGAAAGACGCTGATCTCACCATTATCCCAATCAGACTGTTCAGCCATATTTTTCTTGTTCTTTCAAATCATTAAATGTTATTAAAATGAATATTCAGGTGTTGAATACTTCCAGCTTTCATTCAGGTGTCAGAGTACTGACAAAGTTAAGCCTTTCCATAGTTAAGGTCTCTAAAAAAATGGAAATAAACACAGAGATTCATGGAAAGTAGAATAGGATTCATTTTAGAGAAATTCACTCTATATTTAAATATCTCCATGATAAAAGTCTAATCTAGGTTATGCTATAGTCATATGGTAGAAATAAACCCTTTCAGAGACTAATATAAAAGTAATTTTAGAATTTTGTATTGAGAAAACCTAAATTCTGCTCTCCATTGCCTCTTGAGAGTCTAGACAGCTCATATTACAGGGTTTTTGCTTTCTTTGAATTAAAAAGCCCTACTTAGATTGTGGTAAGACTTTGCATATATTCATCATCTGCCATCTGGAAAGTCTTCCATGATTAATACATAACCCAAGCTGAAGTAGAAGGATAATTTTTCTTCTATTTTATTTGAGGCACAGAGGCTACTCCACCCTTTCTTGAAGATACACTCATCAAAGGGGCATGAAAATACATTCTAGCCCCCCAAAATGTCCTCAACTCCCTTATCACCCTCTGTGACCACAGTGTGTTTCACTGGAGGAGGATGCCTGATTTGATGGGGATCCTAAAGAGCCCCTCTGCACTGGTTCTTGTGGCTCTTTCTCTTTCTCATGTTGTAGTTCTTCACCCCTTGCATCACCCTCCAACTGTCATTTGTCATTCACAGTTCTTCATTAGAGTGACTGAGTAGTGACTGAGGTTGGAGATGCTGTTGCCAGTGCAGGAAGAACCCATTTGATAGCTATGGAAAAAAAAAAGTGCTTAAGCCCAGAAAAAGTGTCCACACTATGTCACTGTGTTCTGGCTGAAGGAAGCCTATTGCAAAGCTGGTCATTACATGCAAGTTTCCTGAGCCTTAATCTTAATTAAATCTTCTCCAATAAATACTGTTGTGTACAGAACAATGGCTACTCCTCTCTTCTGAATGGTAGAGAGGCAACAAAAAAGCAAGTCTGTTTCTTGTGCATGGGAATTCTAAACAGACATACAGCCTATAATCCCAAGATTTATTTACACTGGAAAGTTTATAAGGCCTTGATCAAAACAAATATAATTTCATTCCTCAAGCAACATCACTAAGATGCACATAACTTCTATTTATCTGTTATGGTAGTATCCGGATGAAACATTCTGATCTTGAAGATTTAAGATGTTAGAGAGAGGGGGAAAGAGCAGAGACAAGACCCGGTAGTATACAAACTGCTGAATAGCTTTTTGTATTCTCCTCTTTTCCTCATTTTTTAAAGGTTCTTCCCATCTGAGCTTTAAATATTAAGGACTACAAGCTGTTTTGCATAACCTGCAGACAGAAAATGTCAATATGCTTATGTCAGTTATACCTTGCTCCATTTAATAAACTACAGCTTTAAGCATACCTGGCTTAAATGTACCTGTAATAAACCTTTTCCTAATTTAGGGGAGTTTTTTCACTTGTTTTTAGGCATGCCTGTATTAGAAAGCAACCTTGTGTTTTTCTGTGCTGTAAATACCTCATTTACATCTTCACATTATCTAGTACTGTTTAGCTCTTAAAGAAGGAAAATGGGTCAGGTCTAGTGAAATGTACAGTTGCAGGGTAAATAAACATTTATTATGCTTTTCTTTCCCAAACTTTATGGGTTGCTTCAATGGAATTAGTACAAAAGATAATTATCAAGGTCTTGGTTTTAAAAAAAATTAAAAGCTTGACAGTTGCAAATAGCTCTTTTCAGATAAAGATGAGAGTTATAACTTTTATATACCACTTCCGATAGTAAAAGACTATAGAGGTAAGTGTATCCAGCATTTACCAGTAGCATAACATCACGAGATGGTGTTTGAGATGTTTGCAATCTATATCTGTTTGGAATTTTTTCCATTTTTTCCTCCTGGGGTGAACTCAGGCAGCCATTTTTTTTCATTGGAGGATGCCTGGGCAGGCCAGTGTGTATGCAGGCTGGTCAGCTCCTGCTATTCCCCTGCCACTGGGTACTGCTGGCTGGCCCAGCCTGCGGGAGAGCTGCGGAATGGCCAGAGGTGCATTTCCCGGACTCCTGCCTTGGCACGTGTGAAAGGGGAAGGGCTGACCTCCCGAAGGAGCCTGTGCTGCTGGTGGTGGGCGCCAGATCCATGGCTGGGTGCATTTACTTCGCGGTGGCGGGCATTCGCTCAGGTCCCAGCAGTAGCACGTGGAATGCAGCTGGAGGCTGCCATGTTGTGGCATGGACTAGCGTCTCCTCTGGAGTTAGCGGAAAGCAGACAAGACTGGTGTCTTGGAGCTGCAGAGAAGGAATCATGGTGGGAGGGGGCAGAGGGGTTTTTTAAAGTTGCTGCTTCTGAGGTCTCTCTCTCGGTTTCCTTTGGACTGCTCTCAGTGAGGTGCTGTGCTGGATCCAGCTGTTCCACCGAACTGTTCACCTTCCCTGTATTTTGGCCAATCCTGGTCCTGGCAAAAGACTTCATCTTATCTTGGTCTGGTGGCAAGCGGTGGACCCTGGACTTTGCCTTGCTGCTTAAATCCTTTTGTTACAGTTTTTGTTCCTTTCGAGGGTTGGGGTTTTGGTGTGGCATGGGTTGGGGACCCATCACATGTTGGGGTTGTTCAGGGTCATTGAGGGGCTTGTTTTTTTGGTTCTCTTTTCTTTTTTTTTCTTTCCTGTATCACATTCATACATAGATTTTCATTTATGTTTTTTAATAAATCTCGTTACATCTCTAGCAATCTCTTGTCCAAGAAGTGATAAGTGAACTCCCATTGTCTCAAAACGAGGCACATAATATGATTAGTAACATTCTTTAAACTTCCATCCATAGAAAGCCTAATGGGCTAAGTACGTCCTGGAGGAGAAAGGTCTTAGTTCTCATCTCCTAAATAAAGAACACACCGCCCCAGCCCTAGTTTTGATTTCAAACTATTGTAAATGACCATCTCATCTTCCTAAAGTAGTTCATTCTTGTCTCTTTGAACACCCCTATCCTGGCTGGCCATTTCAAGCTCATTTGTCGCTTCTGGATCCTCCAAAACTGGAGTAGTCTCCTCTGGTGCCCTAGCCACCTTGACCTCTCCTGCCTTGATGTCCCCCCCTGCATCCACTCTTGTTCTAGTGCCCAGCCAGCAACACCCTGTTGCACCATGCTCTTCCGAAACTTCTGACATACAGGAATGGTAGTGAAATAGCTAAGTGATGTTGCTTATGAAAAATACTTACCCAAAGAGTTTTAGAGTTATGCATCTTTCCTCACTGCCCCAGAGAGTGCATCTGATTCAGGTGATGAAACTGCACAAGAAAAAATGAACTCACTGAATTTTGAGACCAATTTTGGCTACAGTTCTCTCTGCAGCTTCTCATATCTTGACTGCTTGATTGACTGAGTCATCATTAACAGACTGAACCTTTGAATGAAACCAGTGGGAGTCTTGCCACTTTTACCAGCAAGAACAGGCTGCTGCACAAGTTTCCCACATGAAAATACAATTCACTAACATGTGAAAGGGTAAAAAAAAAATCTGAAAGACTGAGATCATAGCTCATAAGTTGGAAAAAAACCTTGCACTAAGGCAACTGTTTGAGTACAATAAAAAAATCCATGGATAGTCTTTATGTTTGTTTTATGCTCTGATTTCAGCTTGTCTGACTTCATCTTTGCTCGATAAGGTGTGTGTGGACATAAGCAAGATGCTTTTGGTGTGCTTTGAGAACTACCTCATTCCTCCATTTTTTTCTTCTCTCTTTTTTTCATTCTCCCCACCATCCCATGTGGCACAGTCATCCTTAGGACCACTGAGGATAGGACATCTTCCCAGGGAGCCATCAGCACTCTGATTTAATTGTCAGTTTGTAGGTGTCTGTGGAGGGATGTGTGGTATGTGGCAGCAAGAACTGAGTGATTTTCAGAATCTTTGAAAATATAATTTGGTCCTCCCACCTAGCAGATAAAGGACCTAGTACTAGGTTACTGAGGCAGGCTAACCAACTTTAGCATGATATATTTTTTTTTAACTGTTAAAATCCCAGGCTAGACTTGAACAGAGAAGCAGACTTTTACAAAGACCCTTTGGAGTACACTTGATCTCATACGTTATACTTCAGTGACCATCATAATTTCTTGGTCATAATGTCAAAGAAAGATATAATTAGATTTATATTTATGTGCGTTATGCAGTATAGAGGGTTATTTTCTGTTTGTGCTATTACTGCTTTGGGAATACAAACAAAACTGATGAGCACATTATTATACCTTTATGAGGGCAAGTTATTCATTGCATGAATGGTAGTGACACTTTCAGTACTGTGCTCACAGTGCTTATTCTGATCAGAATGGTTTAAATAATACATGAACTCATGCAAATGCATATTGCAGCTCATCTCTTTCATTAAGAGCCTTGCTAAATTCTCTCAGTTAGTCCTTCCAAGCACTCACATGTTTTCGGGGTGAAAGTCCTTTTATTTCTTGCAGACAAGTTACAAAATTTTGCTGAGATATCACTTTAAATTTGTTTGGCTGTGCAACCTAGTTTAACAAGGACAGCTTTCAGCCTTTGCTTCTTGTATTCTTCCAGGGGGGCAGGGAAAGCTTATGTGAAATGTTTTAATGTATGAAGAAAAAACATGTGAAAGAATTGGAATGGAAAATTGGATTCGGTAATTAAGATTTTGTGTTGGGACTGCAGTGCTCTTGGTTCAATTCCCTAGAGTTTCTGTATGACCTTGGCCTAGTCATTCTAATCTTCCTAAGTCTGTGTAAAGCAGGGTAAAAGTTCCTTCTTCCCCCTGTCTTGTGTGTTTAACTCAGGTACAGATTCTCTTTCAGTGTGTTTGTACAGCGCCTGACATCCATGGCTTTAAACATATTCAGGAAATTTTATACAAATCAAGTACTAGTAAAGAAAATATTTTCAAATTTTTACATTTGGTGCTTCAATTCAGGAAAATAATTTTAAACAAATATGTTCAAGAGAATATGTTTATAGAGAAAGCTCCCATTTCTAATGTTTTGGGGCAGAAAGCAAGACACTGTATTGAGAGCAGGATGGGATCTGTGCATTAAATACATCTAGCACAGAGGAATGAATCCATCTTTCATGTCTGCTCTAGGCTGTGTGTACTTTGGAGGTGCTGCAAGAGAGTGAGGAGAAATTCTAGAGAGAGGCCTGATGTATGGCAACAGAGCAGGACTTGGAAATGGTAAGAGACAGAAAGGATACATGCAGAGGATCCTTACTGGGGAAAGAAGTTACAGTTGATTATGCGTCTTATTTGTAAAAGATTGCAGGCTCATGCAGCTCTGTTTTTCAGGAGAGTACCCGGCCTCAGTGTCTGCAGTGCTTCCTGCACTGAAGTGAAATATACGGCTTTGCATCAAAATGGTTACGAGGATTTCTCTGTCCTTCCTGCCATCCACTGACTGCTGTTTCTGCTGAGACAAAATAAAAATGTCTGAAACAAACCAAACACTGCCCCACACCCTAGCCAAATCTAATTACTTTAATGAAATAGAATTTTAAATTGTGAATCATACACAAGCACCTACCAGACCAGGACACTGAGGCCTGCTAATGCAGTATGTACTGCTCTTCGTCACCTCCTATACTTGTCCAGCTTCTCCAAGGTGGTCCATGCTCATCCCTTATACAGATGCTGTTAGGATCAGCATAAGCTCAGAAGTCCTTCAGGCTCTACAGCCATACATAGGGATCTTTCACAAACAGGCAAAAAAAGGCTGGGCTGTTTCTCTGCGTTCTGCCATAACAAGTTCCTGTTGCTACTCTAAATCCACAAAGAGGACAGCACAGGGCACATTTCACAGAATCACAGAATATTATGAGTTGGAAGGGACCCACAAGGATCATCTAGTCCGACTCACCATCTAACACCCGTACAGAGACCGAAAGCACATCCCAGAGCGGTAACACAAACCTAGATCCCTCACAGTCTAGCAGGTCACTCCAAGCCGGAAGGGACCCAGGATCATCCAGCCCTACACCCCCCAGCTAGACCATTGTCACTAAGCTCCTCATCCAGTCTTCTCTTAAACACCTCCAGGGACAGTGACTCCACCACCTCCCTGGGCAGTCCATTCCAATGTGCAATCACTCTCTCTGTGAAAAACCGCTTCCTAACATTAAGTTTAAACCTCCCCTGGCGTAGGTTGAGGCCGTGCCCTCTCATTCTGGTGTCGTCAGCCTGGAAGAAGAGGTCCACACCCATCTGGCTGCAACCTCCCCGCAGGTAGCTGTAAACAGCAATGAGGTCACCTCTGAGCCTCCTCTTCTCCAGACTGAACAATCCCAGTTCCCATAGCCGCTCCCCATAGGGCTTGTCCCCCAGTGGCTTCACCATCCTTGTTGCCCTTCTCTGGACCCTCTCAAGCAG
>WEKX01019678.1:115848-127933 GCA_013390025.1 Pitta sordida
GTAAATTATGGAGAGTGGCTTGGCGAGTTCATCTGCTAGTTCTTTCATCACCCTTGGATGGATTCCATCTGGTCCCATAGACTTATGAGGGTCCAAGCCACTCAGCAAGTCTCTGACTACCTCCTCTTGGATTACAAGGGGGTTATACTGCACCCCAGCTCCTTCCATGCCACTGCTGATCCAGTTGTCCTGTGGGCAGTTTGTTTTGCTATTAAAAACAGAGGCAAAGTGTGCATTAAGTATTTCTGCCTTCTCCTCATCTTTGGTTACTATATTACCCTCTGCATCCAGTAGGGAGTGGAGGTTGTTGCAGCCTCTCTTTTTACTGTTAATGTACTTATAGAAACTTTTCTTATTGTCCTTGACAGAAACAGCTAGGTTGAGCTCCATCTGAGCTTTTGCCTCTCTGATTTTTCTCCTGCACTGCTTAACAACTTCCTTAAACACACCCTGACCCACCTCCCCTTTTTTCCAAAGGTTTTACATCCTCTATTTGGAGGCTGTGTCTATGAAAGTGTCCCTGGTTCATTAGCTCTGATTGCTATGTTAGATACACCTTCATCCCCACGTAGTCCTGACACCATCTATTAGGCCAAAGTGATCTCCCTCCTGGGCAGCGATCATTAGTCACTCTGCTCTAAGGAGTGGATGATGCTCACCTGGGCTGCTCATCAATTTCCAGTCTTTTCTGTAGTTCTTCTGTATAGTAACCCATGCTTATCCTCAAGTATTTGCTGTTTCAAAGCTACAGCATCTTGAGCAAAATAGAGGATTAATCCTGTAACTACAGAATTTTTAATCTATTTGCTCTTACTGGTTACCGTGATGGAAACTATACAAAATCTGAAGAAAATGTTAAAATAGATCTACCGTGCAGCTTTGTGTAATTCTCTGTAAGGCCCACACGGTTTTCATGTCTTAAGAGCACCACTGAGACTTATGTTAGAAAAATTCCTGTATCCATTCTGTTCTCAGGATTCTGTTATACTGGTGTACCCCAAGAATAAAATGCAGTCCTGCAATTCCTTGTATTAAGAGGGTCTGTGAAACAAAAAATAAAGCAGTTGTTTATCACGAGTGGCTGCTATCCTTCTTATCCTTGTTGGCTGTGGGTCTGGTTGTGCCACTACTGAAGTTTACAGCCAGGTTTGAATGATTTGAGTGGCAAAAGACCTTAAAGGAGAGTGCCTGTCTCATATCTTTTTATCTTTGTATCTAGTTATGAAATATTTTAGGTTATATGAGCACTCTAGGCTGTTTTCTACCTACTCTCCTACCTCCTACTCTACTCTTACCCTCCATTTATGTGTAAGTAATGTTCAGGAGACTAGTTCCAGCTGATGTAATGTAAAAGAGGCTCTGCCATCCGGTCTGTAGTTGCTCCATGTCATCCTCTCCAGGTTTTTATGTTATAAACATTCCTCTCTAATACCTCAAAGAGAAATACTCTAGTAATTATAGCAGCAATTTCCTTCCTTAGCTTTACTGTTTCTTCTCTCCTGTGCAGATTATTTCATTTAAGTTGATATCCTGAGCAATTACAGTACAATATCATTTGAGACATAATCACCTCTGCCTAACCTCTTCAGGATCCCTTGGATATAAATGTGTTGATGTTTAAGCATCCCAGTGAGAACACTTCAATGAGAAAAAACAATATGAAATCTAATATTTCCCAGGAAACTTGGTCAGAAATAGAGCAGAACAAGTGTTCCCTGTTAGGGAGAGGCAAGGAATATCAGAAGATATTGCATTGATTTTATAGCCAGAAAGAATAACTGTGATCATCTATTCCCATTGCCTGCAAAACACAGGCCAAGATTTTGGCTGCAGACAGTACTATTGGCTGTAATGAGCCACATCCAAGACCCTGTGCAGTCATTGGAAAAAATTGCATTGGCTTCAGTAAGAGTTTCGGATCACAATCAGTGTGAGGAGAAGCCCAGCAGTGCAGCACAGCTGTGGGGAAATCCCTGTTCCATACTGAGCAGTGATCATTTACCAGTAAACAGCTAGTATCAATGACTTCCAGAATTTCTTTCCTGGCTCTGTGGTTTTTCTTGCTGGGGTGTAAAGGAAGCTTGGGGAAAATAGCCAGGGAAGATCCACTTCTCTCTGCCTCCCTGCTCTGTCTGAAGCCACTGCCCCCGGGGCTGGTCTCAGCAGCAGTTCCTGTGAACACCTGCACAGAGTAACTTCTTCGTTCCCTGTTGTGGATGATATAACAAAGATGCATCGTGTCTGGTATGGTCATCTAATGCTTTGGTAAAAAACCAGCGAGATATTTAATCCTTTGGTTTAGGATTAGCTTAATAAAAGTTGAGAAATTTAAAGGTGTTTATAAGTGCGTGTGTAGGGCATTTGACAAAAAAATCCACAGCAACAAATTGCTCCATCAGGAATGTATCAGATCTATCTGGCTAGTCTTGGGGAAAAAATGCAAACAATCTAAAATAAAAAGTATGCTCAGAAATGCTCCTCTGGGGCTCCTTTGGGGCTTCAAAGTGCAATAATTCAGAAATACTGCATTTTGTGACAAAATTGCAATTTTCATTTTAGCAATGACAAAACTCAGCATAAATGTATGATCAATGTTTCCAACTCCTAAAAAAACCCCAAACAAACAAACAAAAAAGATTGTGAAGGAGATGATACAACAGGATAATTCCCACTGGTGATGCAAACCTTCTCATTCTCACAGTTATGACTGCTCTGGTGTGCATGCTCCCAGCCCTGCTCCTTGCAGAAGCAGGGAAAGTGAATGAAAGCCTTCAGGATTTGGTATTCATTTTCAGACCAAAATTTAATTCCTTCCCAGGTGGCAAATAAAGTGCTGGGTTATTCACAAGCCACTGAGTCCTGCTGCTGTCCCTGATGAACAAACTCACCAAACCAGGCCACCAGCAGACCCCTTCAGCAGAGCCAGCAGCTGTTGTAGTGGTCACTGAGAGGCAAAAGCTCTCAGTTCCAGGATAATGCTCTCTACCAGTAAGAGTTCCCACTTACTCACAGGAATATGTGCACTCCTCCCTGCACTGGCCTCTTTGCCGGATATTTGCAGCTTCAACAAGCCTCACTTACAAACAAGCATCCTCTCTCCCTTCCCTTCCAGTCTCCTCATAGATAAGGGAGGGATATTTAGGAATACCTTTTTTTTTCATTTCAAATTAGGAACTTCTGCAGTAAGACTGTCAAGGAAGTTGGATAATGCAGAATTTAAAATTTAAACTTCCATTGCTGAAATTACCTTGAGGACACTCACATATGAAAAACCCCCATCACTGGGCAGCAAGTGACTCAAAACTTGTGTCTAGTACCATTTTGAATGCCCTCAGCACCCTGACTTCCAGTTGTCTCTCTGCTTCCAGGCAGAGATTTCCCTGTGTTATGTTTGTCCAGTGACAGAGCCACACTTTCCTAGGAAAGCAAACAAAGGGCAATCAGGTGAAAGACTCTGACAGCCTAATAGTATTTGGATGCCTAAGGAATTTTGATGGATACAGCAGGGCAATGTAGGGAGACAAGAAGCTCTCTACAAGCTACTGCCATACCATGTCAGCTGGGTCCATAAACCCTGATCTGCAGTTAGCACAACCACTCTGGCAGAGCAGCTTTTTGATGTAGCTATTTTGCTCCTAATAACTCCATTAGTCCAAGGATAACTCTGTTATCCTCGCATAACACTTCATTACACCATGTAGACACCCCCTAAGGAACTGTTCCAAATCCTTTGATAAAAGAGGAGATGAAAAACTCTACATTGGAATTTAGAGCACAAAGCTGCAAGAAAGGACACTGGAAAACATGTACCACTTCTTAGGAGTCACATACAAGTTGAATATTTGGTCAAAAACTTTATCATGACTGAAGGAGGCAGATTTATACCAGTAGGGAATCCAGGTTTTTCCCCCTCTGTTTGGACACTAAAGTGAGCATGTGCCAGAGAGGATGAACCAAGTCAGGCTATATATAAAATTTGCTTCTTCTTAAGGGGAAGAAATACAACTTTTCTACAGCTACTGGTTTCACTTGCTATGCACTCTTGCAGCAGCAGCAGGAGGAAAGACAGCTCCTTTTGGGCAGAAGTAGTGCATCCTGCTATTAGAGTCAGCTTGTGAGCTTTCAGTGGCATTTTGGGGAAGGTTTACTTCTTTCTGATTACGTTTGAACAGACACAAGTGTGGGGTTATTAGCAACATCTCCATTATGTTTGTAATAGTCTTGTTAACATGGAGGAAATTGATGTCAGGACACGTTAAGGAGTGTACAGAGGAAAGTTAGTGTGCTATGCTTGGAGGCCTATCCAGATTTTGTCAACAATAATTGCTCTTCTGGAGTCTTCATTGTTTTTTGTTTCTCCTCGGCAAGACAGACAATAATTGACACTGCCTGAGCACTTTGCCGTTTGATCATTTATCTATGGTTAAAATGTCTGTGCCCCAGCAACTAAGACACTGTTTATCGAGGAGCAGCATTACAATAAAGAAGTGAAGAACTGAAGGCATTTAAGAAAATTATTGGAGAACTAGTGAAGAAAAAATTTCCAGTGGGAAATGAATTAATCTCACATTTCAGAAATGTTTTTAAACCCTTTTTACATCTCAGGCTTCCTCTAAGACTCCTCATCCAGTAATTTCACTTCTGCTTCCATGCTGTTAAATGTGGATACTAGTTCTCTGCAATGCAGAACTATTGCAAGGCACTCAGGCTTTAAGGAGCTGAAAGTCACTCAAGCATATTAGTGGAGTTTACTCCTCTAGTCTGTATTCCAATACCTTTGGACCATTTACAAAGGGCCTCCCCAACTTTGTTTTAACCTGGAAGATTCAGAAAGTCTCTGTGGCTTCTGAGAGGGAGAATTCCTCCTGCTTTATTCCTGGAGATTCAGGTAGTGACACATCCAATACTGGAAAGAAGAGTTCTTATACATATATGTGGGCTCAGTAGCGAAATACCAAGTACTACTTTCCCCAGCATTCCCCTGCAGAAGGCACTCATGATGCAGGTACATTCTAGGAGTATATGAGGGACTCTGAAATACCTTGGAGTAACACTGCTAAACTCCAAAAGTTATCTGTAACCCCCACTATTAGCATAAGAAGAGTAGAACTGAGGAAGGACAAAATACAGGTATGGGTGTGGTGAGTGCACTGCTGAGTACACTGCTCCTCTCTTACTTTTCTTCCCCCACTGCTGCCTCATGGAACAATCACTTCATCTTTTATGCTGAAGAAAAAGAAACATGATGCTGTTGACCAGCACTGCTTCTGCAGCTGCAATAAAATGAAATGAGATCCAATGTACTCAGCCATTACTTGAGCGAGTCAGACTTACTGACCTTCACTGTGGCTATTAATGTGCAAAACTCTGTCTTCCAGCTGTAAAAGCTGTCTCTCATTTCTGAAGTGAGAACAAGCAAAGGAAAAAGGACAGAAGGAAAAAATTTTATATGTGTGACAGACCCCACTCCCTCTTTTTTTACCTGTATATTTTATCTCAGTCATAGGTATCACCTAATTCATTACATATTCCTACAGGATAAAGAAAGCCTTGCTGTTTGCACATGCAGTCCTAAGGTCCAAATAACTTCTTTTAGACACTCAAAATACCTCTGTATTTTCAGTCAGAACCAGTGTTTCTCTAACAACTAGAAATGGTTCACGATTTATCAGTCTGCCAGGTAGGATTTGCCCAGTGTTCACAGGAAACAAACCATTCTGTTGCAAAAGCATACTGTGGGATGAACAGCATTTGGGCTGGTGGGAGAAGCTGGCTGAACGGAGGCACTACTTGCTACTCATCATTGTCATTTTCTCAGGAAGATGTTAATGAGGCTTGCTCACCATTTCATGAAAATTTCATTCGCAGCACTCAGGACTGCCTGACAGAAGGAGCTCTGGTGAATCTCAGAGGTGGTTTAAGACATTATAGCCTCCTTCCACGTGCTCCCTCTGTCCACGTGGCTTCTTATCCTTGTAGCTTCAGCAGCTGAATAGAAGGGCCTGAACCTCGGTTGCAGCATCTCCAAGTCTGGTGTGTTACATTAAACTGTCAGTGAAGGTGCCAGGCGCAGGCAGGGGGTCATGCCATAATCACATCCTGACTCTGCCACAGTGCTCTGAGTCAAAGAGGAAAGCAAGGGGCTCCTTTTCCCTGAGACATAAATGAAAATTGCTGCTGAGTCAGAACAACAAAAACTGAATTACTGATATTTTTGAAAGTACAGCATGCTCTTGTATATGTCAAGGGAGACCTTGACAAAACAAAAATGCTCGTAGATCCCCCAAATTCTCAATACACTTAAAGAGTAATATTTTAATGATTTCTTTGAAGACTAGGAACTCCACTTCCTTTGTCAAAACCAGCTTGAATGTCCCAGGTGTGTCAGGGCTCATGTGCATCATCCTTTGCAGGCAACTGCATGTTAATTTTGTCTGCCCAGGACAGTTTCAGCTGGTTTCGGCTCACTACCCAGAGTAAGGTACGTGAGCATGCTCAGGCTTCTGAGCCCACCCTTGCTTCTGTGGTGTTGAGAAACTTGTTAAAGCTGACTGGGTGCCTAACATCTGACTGAAAGCCAATTGCACAGGCTGCTGCTGTGTGGTCCAAGTTTAACAGCAACAGCTTAAGAGGACCAGCATCCCATGTAGCTGTCCCTGCTAGGCAGAACTAGTCTGCTAAGTGGGAGGTCTAAGAGCAGGAAGCATTTTGGATGTCTGATCCACATCTGCCACATGACATGTGGGCTCAGCTGAATGAGCAGAAGTGATGTCTTGAGGGGCAGATGATAAGATCACTATATGTAGTTTTATCTTCTGGTACAGTGAGACATCTGAACACCCGTAGAACAGCTCTCAAGCCAGTGCAGTTCGTAAAGTGGGATTTCAAGAAAATCAAAGTCACTGATAGTCTCTCGTAGATCACATGATTGGAGGAGCTAATTGGTATCCAGTGGGGTTAATCACTGCTAAATTCCAGTAAGATGGCTCTCTTGGGCACTATCACTTTCACAGTGAAGCTGTGACAAGCTGTGAGTTGTGTGGCTGGCAGTGCAAGGCTGCCTGAACATTTACCTAGCCCTAGAAGTGAAATGGAAATGTCATTTAAGCTCTAACCAATTCCTTACAGAGTTATGCCAAAAGTTATGTGTCAAGTTTATAAAAGCAGATTAAAAGCATCTATATTGTTCTTTGTTCCTGCTTATCCATGTTGGTAACTGCTCTGGGAAAGTGGTGCAGTGCTGAATATCTTTCTGTAGAAATTACAATTAGGTATGAAAATGAACTACAAAACAGGGAAGTGCTTTTATCCTCATTTTGCAGATGGAGAGCTGAAACACTAAAGGCCAAATCTAATAAAGAATTACAGTACTTCAGCACCTACCTTGCATTCATCTGGTGCCCATATGGGATGCTGAACACTGTTAGACACCTAGCCCCCATTTAGAGTAGCCTAAATATATAGGACGGGCTGATCCTCTCTAAATGGGAACTGAAATAACGTACTGAGAAAGAAGCTGCCTTAACTCACAACTCTTGGGTATCTCTCATCTGAGCTATCGAACTGAGAAACTCTATAGCAAGGACAGGTGTTAGACTCTACCTCTTGATTACCTCATTCAGGTTTTCAAAGAGGAGTTTTGACTTTGGGTCACTGGCCATGCTGTCCTGTAGATGGACATACCAGTGCATTCACAGTGCTTAGTAGAGTTCACTTAGCTCTTTTAAAATACTGGAGAAAAATGAGACCTTCTGTCCTTCTTCACAGTGCATTAGTGGCCTGCTGTGTATTCAGGAAAATGCAAGTTTAATCTCCCTTTCCCTTCCTTCCCACACTGAAGCTGTTCTCTGCATCAGAAATAATTTGAGAGCAAGACAGGCAGTAGGAGGGAGTTTAGCTGTGCAATGTACCACCTGGGGATAGTGTTTGGGGAATATAATGAATTCTGGGTATGAACCGGGACCCACTTTGGTGCATGCTGATGAATTCCCCAACTACAGTAATATGGATACAGTCTCTCATTACACACAATTTCTAAAATAATGTTTGCACAGTGATGCAGCTGTAACATGGCTGTGGACATGCTCCTCTTCAATCCCTTTGGACAGAGACGGTTCAGATTCTCCTGGGAGATGGCAGAACTATCTGAATCTCTTTAAGCATGTGCAGGAGCTGGACCTAGTTCTTGATTCCTTTAATGACTGTTATTTTGTTCCTTTAATTTCGACTAATCTGATAACAAGGAACTTAAAGTACCTGGTATAAGGGTTTTTTCCAAATTACAGTTCTGCCTCCTTCTCTGGAGGCTTGTGGCTTGGATGGGTTTACAGTGGACTGGATCAGGAGTTGGTTGGATAACAGAGCTCAGAGAGTGGTGGTTAATGGTGCTGTGTCCGGTTGGAGGCCGGTCACTAGTGGGGTGCCTCAGGGTTCAGTGTTGGGACCTGTCCTGTTCAATATCTTTATTGGTGATCTGGACGAGGGGATGGAGTCTACTATTAGCAAGTTTGCGGATGACACCAAGCTGGGGATAAATGTCGATCTGGAGGAAGGTAGGAGGGCTCTGCAGAGGGACCTTGACAGACTGGATGGATGGGCTGAATCGAATGGCATGNTGATTCTATGTAGTTGCCTATGTCCTGTTTTGGATCTGACCTTGAGCAGCTTATTTAGGTACCTAGGCAGAATCTGTGGCAAAGAGCTGAACCCAGTCTTCAAAGTGTTGATATATCTTTGGATCTGTCTTTTCCTTCAACTGATTTAGATGAAATCTTAGCTTTGCTTGCTTCTTGCCCAATCAAAGCCTCTCTTGATGTTTACACTCATGGGTAAATAACCATTGGAGATCAAGAGACAGAAAAACAGACACTTGCCCATAAGAGAAAATGAAAAGTACATTAAGTGAAACCTTTCCACAAAAGAAGTTACATGCTTTTGTTGTTTTTCTCATCTAATGCCACATCTACAACGATGCCAGATCCTAACAGTCAGACACACACAGTAACAGCCGCTAGTCTTACTGGCTGATAAAAGCAGGAGCAACACCTCAAAAGAAAGATATTTAGCTGTGGAAACCTCTGAAAGAAAAAAATCTGCAGGACATTGCAAAAGAGCTGGGCACCCTCTGAGCCTCATTTAGCAAGTTCACCAATCACTGAGACAGTGCCCAGCCTACCAGTAGGTAAAATATTCACAGAATCACAGAATCAGTAAGGTTAGAAAAGACCATAGAGGTCATCAAGTCCAACCTGGCTGTATGCACAAAAACAACACTACAAGTTCTTGGAGACAAATACAGCTTAAAGTGATGGTCCTCAGGGCTTTCCAGAAGTGAGACTGATTAAACCAGATGGGGAGTATTTAGCCACAGCAGGCCAGATTCTCAGCTTCGCTCTACAGATGATTTACAGCAGCTGGAACCTGTAGCTTCAAAGGATCAAGTTGCAGTATCCTGAGCAATAGAGTCTGCATAGATTTTTACCAGTAAAATTAACAAGGTCTATGTGTGTTGAGGGGGGATGGGAGAGGGAGAAGTAATCCTTAATTTAACAGAAATTGCTGAGACTTGAATAGTAGTTTCTCTAGTTATAGGCTCACCAGGCTTTTCTCTTAACTTTTCAGACCTTTTTCCTCAAACACAACATAATCAATAGAGAAAAAAACGCATCATAATGGCCTTAGATGGTAGTGAGCCGTAAAAGCTTCTGAAGACTGTTAAAATTAAAATCTTCCTTTATAAGTGGAAGGGGTTTTTAAGAACAAGACAGCAGCTGCTTTGAAATGTCTGTGAATTCTTTTTCCTTGCAATTAGTAGCAAACAATAAAGGCCTCTTTACAGAGTCCTGGTAGCACTTTCTTGACTTTGGCAGCTTTTGTCTCTTCTAAATGATAATAACTGTGCATGCTTTTTTGTGTTTAGTAGGGAATGTGTATCCCTGTACAGCACGCTAATTCTGTGTGCTAGCTGTAGGCACGTTTCTGAGAAATAGTTTCAAGTCTGGGCCTCTGTAATTAGTATTTTTACTGATACATAATATAAACCTAATAGTGCTGTTATGTCGAGCTTACATGAAATTGGTAAGTAGTGAAATCTCTCACTTGCCCAGCTGTTCAGTAGTTGTCTCTCAGTCCCTCATGCCCTGCAGAGCTTTGTGCTTCTACCAGGAATAAGAATTTGCTTCGTGTAAATGAAGTAGAAGGACACATGAAAGGTTTGTTTGGCTGCTTTCAATTATTTCTTGCTGTGTAAATGGTTTCAGGCAGTGTTGAATGGAAAATCTCCAGTGAATTGGCTTGTATCCCCTTTGCTGGGGATAACAGGGCATTAGTTGGCAACTTAGAAAGCTGAAGCATGTTCCAAGCTCTGCTGTGGACTCAGTGTAAGAGCTATCTGTTTACCTGATAAGGTTTTCAGCCAAAATCCTTTTCGTACTGGGTACAGTACCTTGACTGCTTCAACAGGCTCAACTCTGTGTTGCAGCTGATAGGTGTTAGCAACATACAGAGTCCTAAGCTGGGAAATGTGCTCAGGAACACCTGATTAATTTCAGCTGTGCTTACTTTATTTCCAGGTTAGGTCTCCCTTTCTGAGGAGCTTGCTAGGTGCTTTGTTCTTTGGGAATAACTTCCATTACTTACAGATAGTGGAGGAGTTTCAGGAGGGTAAAACTTCATTTTACATTCCTGTTGTCTACACAGTTTTCTTTGTTGGGTCTTGCTTTTAGAAAGTTGATTCTTGGAACTGGAGAGAACTTGAGGTGATCTCTTGAAATGCATTTCACATAAAAGCAGGGAGGGTCTTTAGCTTCTCCTTTCGCATTTTTACTTCTTTAGCATGTAAGGTCAGAAAGAATTTCTGCTTCAGAGCCTGGCTGCTGAAGGTTGAATTTGTAGGGTTTGCTTAGAAGCTCTTTCCACTGTGCTCCAGGAGATGATGGTAAGTCTTCAGCTGGAGGAGACTCCTGCTCTTTCAGTCACTAATGGTAAACTTTTATTCCTATGCATTCAAGTATGTGATTCATCTGTCTAAAATCATGAAACAATTTTACATCCGAGGCAGTATTTTTTTGGTGTTTGGGTCATATGTTCAAGTTTTATTGCTTATCATGAGGGTTAGAGGTCTTCTAGAGGCTGAGGTTTCTGGCTGATCTTTGATTCTAAGAGATGCGACTTTAATTAAAGACATCAAGCTCTTAGAGACTCACACTAAAACCATGAGGTTACAACCTTGAACTTAAGGGAGAGGTATGTAGTATTTTACAGAGTGTATAAAGGCTACAAAGGTA
The DNA here is from genome assembly GCA_013390025.1 of Pitta sordida. Classification (NCBI taxonomy): domain Eukaryota; kingdom Metazoa; phylum Chordata; class Aves; order Passeriformes; family Pittidae; genus Pitta; species Pitta sordida. Next base: position 127,134 of record WEKX01019678.1, read on the forward strand.
ACTTGTTCAACTTGAGCAGGGTTGAGTTGGTTTTGTGGTGTGACTTTTTTTTTTCCCCACTAGAATTTTGTCTAGGAAACCTAAGGGAAACAGAGAAGCTGAAATGATTTGAAGTTGGTCTGAAAACAAAATCTGTGAAGAAAAGCATCCATTTTAAGCTCTTAGATGAAGATAGGAAATGTATTCTGTTGATGAGTCTGAGCAAAATACTTGTTAAGGCAGAACAAGCCATAAAGCACTGCAGTTTGCAAAGAAAGGAACACAGCAATGAAGGAAATGATGTGTTTCTTTACAAATTAGATTCCCATTTGTAAGAACACATGTCACAAAACAATTGTAGATCTGGGAATATGGTAGATATTACACAGAATCATAGAATACTATGAGTTGGAAGGGACCCACAAGGATCATCTAGTCCAACTCACCATCTAACGCCCGTAGAGAGACCGAACGCACACCCCAAAGCGGTGAACATAAACCTAGTTCCCTCACAGGCGCACAGGCCACTCCAGGCCAGAAGGGACCCACAGGACCATCCAGTCCAACACCCCCCAGCTAGACCATGTCACTAAGCTCCTCATCCAGTCTTCTCTTAAATACCTCCAGGGACAACGACTCACCACCTTCCTGGGCAGTCAATTCCAATGAGTGATCACTCTCTCTGTGAAAAACCTCTTCCTAACATTCAGTCTAAACCTCCCCTGGCGTAGCTTAAGGCCATGTCCTCTCATTCTGGTGTCCTCAGCCTGAAAGAAGAGGTCCACACCCATCTGGCTGCAACCTCCCCGCAGGTAGTTGTA
>WEKX01019678.1:127992-144740 GCA_013390025.1 Pitta sordida
ATCCAGTCCGTGCTTTACAAGTTTCTCCTGAAGCTTATTGTGGGAAACCATGTCAAAGGCGTTGCTAATGTCCAAATACACAATATCCACAGCCTTTTTGTCATTGACCAGTCGAGTCACTGGATCGTAAAAGGAGATCAGGTTGGTCAGGCAGGACCTGCCTTTCTGAAATCCATGCTGACTGGATGTAATGACATGGTCGTTTTGTATTTGCTGCATAATAGCACACAAGACCATCAGTTCCATGACTTTGCATGGGACTGAGGTCAGGCTGACAGATCTGTAATTGCTCGGATCATCTTTCCTGCCCTTCTTGTGGATGGGTGTTCTGTCATTTGAAATATTTGTTCCAAAAGCAAGTATCTTTTTGAGGGGTATGTTCCAGCTCGAGCAGAGATTGAGACAATGATATAGGTGAAATTCTCCTTGCTGTGTTATGCAGGAGGTCAGACTTCCCACTTACGGTCTTAACATCTTTTGGTCTTAACATCTATTGATCTGTTTCTGTGCACTTTCAATGTTATATGCATTATATTTTCTTATCTCCTTGGGTAAACTAATCCAAGAGAAGGGGCTTAAGTTTTGTCTGGTTAGAGCCTGTGAACTGCTTTGGGTTTTAGTGAAAACTTCCATCAAAATGTGTCTCATTTGCACAAGATACAGATGCTGCAAAAAGGTGAATAGCCCACATGAGAGGACAAAATGAAGGTTCTTGAGTGACTTTAAATATACATTTATATGCAAATTGCTGTGTTGTGACATTCTGGGTTTTATTGTTTTTTTGATATAATCTGAACTTTTTATTCCCAGGACTTTTTAATGTTTTTTGAGAAAACTCCAGTATTGTCCTAAGGTTTTTCCCTTCAGCAATAAACAGATGTTTAGAAGCTTAACTCTAGTTTAATGTAATTGCTTTTGTCTAGGAATTTTCTTGAGGCCTCGTTGACCAGCTTGTTGACAGCACAATTTAACATAGACATTCAGAAAGGGAGGGACCACTCAATTTTTCAGCTTTTTCATGACTGCCAGACTACGCAGTGAGTGGGGTAAATTCAACTGTCAGCTACCATAGTGACATCTCTGCTACTCCCAGTTCTGGTTTTGACCTTGCTTTGCAGTTCGGACAGAAACGTGCCTCCACAGCTGATAAACTACTTCTACAGGAGACAAAGCAGAGCCGTTGACTGAGGGTGAAAGTAGCATTGAAAATCCATTCTAGCTACCACACCTTAATGCATGCACTGTATTTCCAGTGACTGAGGCAGTGTTAACCGGCTTCTTGCCTTTCCAAAAGCAATCGCAATGGAGACTGCACAGTCCAGAGGGAACAGAAATGCTCTTCTTGACTCCTCACCTTGGGGGACAGATGCAGTTGCTGGCTTTTCTAACCACGAAGATAAATCATAAAACAAAGGAGGAAAGGTATTTGGGGGTCTTTTTGTATTTTGGGTTTTTTTCCCCCAGGATTGCTGAGTGCCTGGTTCATCAGTATGCTGTATGAGGATTCACTTTCTGTTATAAAAATGTGCTTCTTTCACTGTTCATTTATCATAAGAAATAACAGCACTCATATGCCAGTTTTCTTCTATTTGAACCTAATTTCATGAATCTCTGCAGAAAGCTAAATATATCTATTCAATTTGCACTTAGGAAGTCTATTGCTGCATTTATAAATAATCTAGTCTTTTCTCCATAATACAGATATTCTACTTCTGGAATTAAAATTCATCTCATATTTTCTGGTTTACAAAAGCTGGGGCATTCTCCTTGCTCACAATAATGCCTTTTTCTATTTTAGTTGTAGGCCACTGTCTGGACTTACTCTCAAGTATATTTCATGATCCTGCTAAGCCACAATGTGAATACCTATATAATTTTTTTCCATTTTTTTCTTAGTTGCCACATCATTTTTGATCATGCTTCGTAAATCCACCAAATGAATGTTGTTCTCCATCTGATGACTCATCAGTTTATCATTTTAGAGATACAAAGAGAAAGATGAGTTACTTTGGCAGGTTTAGAAGCGTGCAAGGAACAGAGTAGGCAAAATGTTTCCTTGTAGGATGTCAGGGAGAGATGTAAACAAGGACTTTTAAGCCCCCAAAATGCAGGTGTTTTTTCTAGGTCATTTTTTTTCCTTGCCTAGTAAGAATCAGTTTATCTTACAGTTTTCAATATTCCACGGAATGCAGTAAAGTCTTCCCATGAGAAACAGGAAAACGAATGTCTTGTAATGTCATATGTGTCTAATGTGCCATGTTGCACAAAGGAATTTTACTAATTTGTTTTATATTTTTGCCATACCCTCTGCATGTCAGGATTTGCTTCTAATTTCATGGTGTAAACCAAGAATTGTATTACCATTACATGGTGGAGGGTAAGTGTAATAAACTAAAGGCAGGTCTTCTTGAGGCACCAGTGTCCATTTTTGCTTTGTCCTATACTAAAAACCAGATGCATGATCATCAAAGAAGTAGTACTATTTCAAAACTTGTCTACTTAATCTAGAGAAGCATATTCAGCAAAACCTACTCAGAAGAAATTAACAGCTGTGATGGAAACTTTTGCTTTTTATTGTAATTCCTGAAACACTGGTCTTTTCCTTGTATTTCTAGCTCTTGGGGTCGGGTGATTTTCAAATTATTTTCCTGAAGGTACAAATATACTGTATGCTTGTGTGTGTGTTTGCTTACTTTTCCATACTGGTGGAGAAAGTTAGAAAAGTACAATTTACTTGCTAAAGTCTCAGAAGTGAGAAAGTAAATAAAAATTCAAATGGGTTTGTTTTAATTTTTGTTTTAAACAGGATGATTTTTTTTTTTATATAGTTCCCAATTTTTTTTTCAGACCAGTTTTTTTTCCCTGTTAACATTCCAGGTTGGAAATACTTAGGCTGCATGTTGTTTCCAATTACTTCTGTCTTATACACAGCAATCTGTTACACTGGCTTTTGATCTAGAGCAATATAACTGAGAGGAAAATTCTCCCTTCAAATGAACTTAATTTTCTCAAACCATGGCAGCACTTAAAAATGATCTTCACCATCTTGCTTTGCTTTATATTCAGGTCAATTTTAGGTGTTTATTTTCATCCACCCTTTTATTTTATTTACCATTCCCTTGAACAAAGGAATACATACTTCTTTCTCAGCAGAGGAACAAAATGGACTGGTTTCCAAGGCATTTTTGGAGACAATGCTTGCAGTAGTACAGAAGAGACTCTCAGCTACACCCTTATCTGGAAGGGTTTGTGGTTATTAACTTTAAGGTGCATCAGTGACCTGGTTAATTGAGAAAAGGGAGAACAAACAGGCCCCTGCTTCACTCATTCTGTAGTTTCATCCAGTGAACAGCTTAGAAATAAACCCAGTGTTGTTCAGCATTGTTCGCTTTAAGTTACTATCAATGCAGGCAGGCATCGCTATGAATAATGCGTTCACTGGACAGATATTGTTATGGCGAAGAAAGAGAATAGCATTATAGGAAGGCAAAAGGTAGTAACATGTAGGTAATTACTTGCTATCTACAACTTAATGCAAGTATGGGAAAAAAGTCTGTTTTTAGCCCATGTGGAGTGCTTTGTTTAGTAATATAACCATCAGCCTTTTGACGTACAGCCTCTAGCAAGACATTCTAGCATCCTATTTGCCTCCTTTGTTAATGTAGCAGCATATCAGGTTGAATGCTTCAGGACCATTTCTGAAATAACTACTAAATCTTTTTTTGGACATGCTGCTGTGACACCTTTCTGTGTGGTGTATAATACACACTTGGAATTGTTGCGGCAAGTCTCATTATTTTATAAGCTTTCACTGGCTACATGTGGCATTGCTTTAAGTAGGTGATGTTTCAGTTGTCCTTCCCTATGAGCTTTTATCCCTCTCCTACATATAGCTTCTCTGTGTAGTATATAAATGTAGACTATCACTGTGGGGTTTGTTGTGGGTTTGGTTTTTTTCTTATATGAAGCATACAGCAGAAACAGAGGTGTGTGGAGTGCTAAAAGCGATTAGAGGTATGGAAAAGATTTTCATAGATAACAGAGAGAAAAGATTAATACTGCTTAATGTAGAGACACAAGGCCATGCTATACGTACACTAAATAATCAGTGAGATAGGGAAGGCAAATTTTTGCATTTTGCTTCTCACTAAGTAAGAGCAAAAAGATTTAATGCAACTGTCAAATTACAATGTAATATATGTAAAACTCCAAGGCCATACCTTTACAAAGAATGTGGATCAGGGAAACTTGTCACTGTGAGGCTGCAATGACTCTCTGTCCTGCCCTCTTCTACACCATACTGAGGGCCTGGCTTATTAAAAGTGATCTTGACAGATGTTTGTGGGACCAGTGGGAATGGAGTAAGTGCAGCAGCAGGGGTGATGCTGGGTAGCCTATGGGAGGGACTTTGTCTTCCCAGAAGATGACCTGTAGTAAACATTTGGATGGCTGTGATCAGAGAGCATGTTTGCATTAGCCACCATAGCAGTGACCTAAAGGGCAGGCAGGATTTGAAGCATTGCTGACTGGCTGTTTCCAGAGTCAGGGACTTTGGTGTAGGTGTATATATGTAATCAGCAGTGACACAGTAGCTACATTGTTTTGATAGTCTTCAGAAAATGCTAGAAACCGTCATGAAGAAACCACAGATGCTACTTCAGTATCAGGCTCATAGTGCTCTGACAGCCTGGCCTCACTGGAAATTCTTTGATGCATATCTTCTGTCAGGGAAGAGGCGAGTGTCACATTCCCTGGGGACAGCCATGTTCTTGTTGCTGAAAATCCTTTGATCCTAGAGCTATCCAGCTTGCCACATTGCCTCCCTGGTTCCGGATGGGCGAGCTGAAATTTTTTTGGAGGACTGGTGGCAAATGGACTTACCTCAGGCTTTGTTTTATGTCACTGCATTGTGATCTGCAATTATAACACAAACGTCATTAGTGTTGAGAGCTCTGGTTTATCTTGTTAAGTTCTAGCACGATGAAGAAGAAAAAATAAACTTTTACTCATGTTCTGTTTTCCATCGTTTTCCAGGATTTATGTGCTATAGCAGGAGGCCCAACCTTTGTTGTATTTGCATTGTATTGAGGACTCTTGAATGTAGAAACCTACAGAGACTTAGCTTTGGACATGAGGGGGAGGAATTAAAATGGTGTGCAACCTGCAGGGTTTTCTTTCTCACTATTATCTAAATTAACAGTTTACTGTTTTCTTTGTGTCTCTTTTATTATAGGCTTAAGCGCTTAATCTAAAGCTTAAGGGCCTTACTATGAACAAATTTGGAAACGTCTGTGCAGAAATACAGCTCTAGTTTCTAGAAATACGCAGTTTAAAGGACCAAACACCCAGACCTCCCAATCTACAATTTTCTATCTTAGGGAGGGTGAGTGGCCTGTACATGTGTGGCTCTGTGCTGCCAGCATCCTGGTGGATTGGAAGGTGGGAAGCTTCCTGGGGAGAGGTAGCACTGGTGAGAAAGCCCAGTGGTCTTGGGAGCTGTGAGAAAAACAGGCTCCCATGGATGATGGTAGCTAACAAAAGTGGCTGCACTACGCTTAGCTTAGGTGGCTTTGCTAGTCGTACATGTACAGCTTTCTCAGCTTTGCTGAATTTCTTGTTAATCCCAGAGGGACCACCTCACTCCACTCTAGAGCTGTAAATGCTGTGCACTGTAAGTACTCACCTGCAGAGACCCAACAAATGCTGCTTTGCTGCTAAAGGAGATATATCACACCTCTTTTGTAGGGACTCTGGGCAGCCAGAGGACATGGAGGAGTGCCAACTCAAGGACATGAGCTTATCAGAAACCTTGTATGATTTCTGTCCTAGAAAAGCACAAGATACCTCACATCAATAGCTTCTAAGAACATTTGTGATTGGTTTACTTTTTGTTTTAATTTTATTTTATTATTTTATGTTGCTAGCTTGTGGTCTTGATGAATAGGCAAATCGTTTTGTTTATTTTAGCATTATCAGCTATTTTCTGTTTTTGTTAAGGTGCATGAAAAGTTCTGGTCTTGGTCAGTCATTAATTATAATTTATTTTAATTACTGCTTGAATCCCTGAGGAAATTAAGTACAAACCACGTGGAGCTGAGCCACAGAGCTGGCCTGCAAATACACAGAAGCTTGGAATGATAAAACTTTGGTTATTTGCTTCCTGCCTCTTGTTAGGCCTCTCTGAGATGAGTTCAATATATTCATGCACCAAGCATTGACTCAAGGAATGTATTAATGGTGAGATGGACCATGCTTCTGGATCATCATTGAATGTGTTGGAGACATTAATTTTCCCAATAGATCCATGTAATTACTTAAGCAACATGGAACTCTGGAGCTGTTACAGTCCTGGAGCTGTTATGGCCATAGAAGTTGTCCCAGGTCCAGCAAGCTGTGGAGGTAGGCCAGTGGTGTGCCTCTGAGTCACCTCTGAGAGTCACATGAGCCAGCTCAGCTGGCAGCTCCGCAGCTTTGGACCTGTACTCCATGTGGTAGACCACCTAATTTTAAAAGAATTCTTTACCAGACAGTGTCAAACTGATAGAGGAAACTGATAGAGACAAAGTACAATGAGAATACTAATATCCATCACAGGCAGAGCATGGAGAGATCACTGACATGAGGAAAGTCTCCGAAATGAAAAGTCATTTCCATTCCTCTGGAAATGATGCATTAGGACTGTAAACAAGGGAGGAGGTTTGTATGGTTGTAGAGATTTATCCTATGATATCAACTCTACTGTCTGCCCAATAATGTTTTGTTAGATAGGTTTAGTTGAAAGAAAACTTTGTCCTGTAAAAAGTAGCATTATCACCTTTTTTTTCGTGTAGCTAGGATGTGTTTTTTGTTTGTTTGTTTCCAGTTCAAGCTTTGGAAAATAGCTATGTTTTCTAAAGTGTCACACAATTCTGACTCACAAAGTAGTCTCTTCAGATCATATTGTACTTCAATTTTTCAAATATATATTGACCTGAAATTTAATGTCATTGAACATTTTAAGTTCACTTAATGTAGTAAGGAATCTTTAGTTCTGAAAAAAAATGTCTATGAAGTAGTGAAAGTATTCTGTATAAAAAAATTCTGTAGTCAACCTGACCTCTTCTATAACAAACAAACTTGTAAAATTTGAAGAGATGATGCCCCACATATTATGTCTCTGACAACTGAAAGATTAACAAAATGTAGTTAAATGCTTTTTGGGTCAAAATTCTATTTGAGAATGGCCTTAGACCTGTCATTGAAAAAAGTCTGAAAAAGAATTAGAGTTGGAACAAGGAACAAAAGATGTTATCATGAAAAGAATATAGACACCTGTTGCCTCAGCCATTCTCATCTTTTTTTCATTCTGGTATTATTATAAAAGGGAAGCATCCCAGATACCAAGTCACTGTAACAAACACCTAAACTGTGACAGCACAATTGTATTTGGGTCATTCTAGGAGAAAAAAAAAGCAAAAAAGTTGTTTGTTTTTTTTTTATGTCTAGTACTGGAGGTGTGAGAAGGTGACTGTCTACTCTGCTTTATCAAGTTTTACCAGCAGTATAAAGGGGAAAGTACAGAAAGAGAAGTGTTGCTTAGGTAAAATAGTTAAGAATTGTACCACTTATTAGAGAAAAGTGGTGTAATAGACACTCCACATACAGAATGGCCATACAAGATACTTTGGAAGACTTATCCAGTGGATTGTTGCTCAGGAGTTGAGCTGAGTAAAAAATGTTTTATTAGCTGTGGTTAATGTTTATGGTGCCAAGCAATAACATAGAAGACAATGGGCAGAAACTGGAACAGGGGAAGTTCCAATCTGGAGTTTCTCTCTTTGCAGATGTTCAAAAGCCCCCTGGACACAACCCTGAGTTACCTGCTCTAGGGGACACTGCTTCAGCAGGGATGTTGGACTAGATAAATGCTAGTGGTCCCTTCCAATCTTAGCAATTCTGTGATTCTGTAAACTGCATGTTCTGTTGTGAACGGCTCCCAACTTTGGAATGACACAAATACAGGGTTTATGAGGTCTGACTTCTGGAAACCATGCACTCTCTTGGAGCTTCTGGAGTCCACAGCTTTGATGGAGGATGCTTTGCTCACTGCATTACGTTCAAAGGTGGCACCAGCCCTGGCTCAACAACTATCTCTGACAGGATCCTTCTGGTCAAAATGTCCAGCACACAGATAGATAAACGCATCATGTAGTGGGTAAGCAATTGGCTCACAGGTTGAGTGCAGAGAATAATATTGAATTGGGTGATATCAGACTGGTGAACTGTCACTAGGGGAGTTTCACAGGGCTCCGTCTCAGGCTCTATACTCTTCAATACCTTCATAAATTACTTGGACACAGGACTGGAAGGGACACTGAGCAAGTTTGCAGCAAGAGGCCCTGCAGAGAGCTCAACAAATTAGAGGACTAGGCAATCACCAGTCATATGAAGTTTAACAAGCGAAAGTGACAGATTCTGCACCTGAGAGGGGGCAACCTTGGATGTTTGTACAGAATGGGGAATGAGATACTGGAAAGCAATGCTGCAGAAAGTAACCTGGGGGTCCTGGTTGATGGCAAGTTCAATTTGAGTCAGCAGTGGCCTGGCAGCCGGGAGGGCCAATTTTGTCCAAGGGTGCATCAGGCAAAGCATCGCCAGTCAGTTAAGAGAGGGGATTGTTCTGCTCTGCTCTGCAGTGGTGTGGCCACACATGGAAATTTGTGGCAGTTTGGGGTACCACAATATACGAAAGATATTAAGCTGTTGAAGAGTGCCCAAAGGAGGGCAACAAAGAAGGTCCTTAAGGGGAAGCCGTATGAGGAACTCCTGAGGTCACTTGGTCTGTTCCCCTGGAGAAGGGGAGACTGAGGGGAGACTTCATTGTGTTTACAACTTCCTTGTAAGTGGAGGAGGAGAGGCAGACACTGATCTCTTCTCTGTGATGACCAGTGGCAGGACGTGAGAGAATGGCCTGAAGTTCTGTCAGGAAGGTTTAGGTTGGATATCAGAGAGAGGCTCTCTACCCAGAGACTGGTTAGGCACTGGAATAGGCTCCCCAGTTCAAGAAGCATCTGAAGGATATTCTCAGGCACATGGTGTAACTCTTGGGGATGGTTATGTGCAGGACCATAAGTTGAACACCATGATCCTTGTGAGTCCCTTCCAATTCGGCATATTCTGTGAACACATTACTTGGACAGTCAGGGGACCCACTGCAGCCTGGATGCTATAGGATCGTACTCAGGCTGGTGTGGGCACTGTTCTCTCCCTCTCATACAAGAGCCTGCTCCTGCTGCTCTCTATCTGTTTTCATGACATCTTATAAAACTGTATTATAACACAAGTTAATTAGCAGATTCTCTTGATCTCTACTTCAAAAGAGCCATAGGCAGTTGAAGGCCTTCAGAATCTGTTTCTCTCTCTTTTTCATTCTTCTACATGCAAGATGTATAAAGAAACACATCTGGATATTACAGAAATACCTCAGTTATTCACTCTGTCATATTCCTGTCTTCTCATATTCGTGGAAATTTTTCCTGCAGTACTTAGTCAGTTATTCATGGAGTGGTGTGTAATTCCACGGGATAGCGTGGTCCTGCACTGCTGCAGCGGGTGACCTCAGCCCCGGCTGGTCCTGCTAGGCGTGAGGAAGTTTTTAACTGTGACACAGAGACCCACGTGGGACCCAGACTTGCCAGTGCATATGTGCATATGCACATATTTATAACCTCAGACAAAGAACTCCTGCCAGTGCTAGCTGCTGCAGTTAAAGGGAAAAAAACCCAACTCCCATGCTCCTCGCTGCCCATAAGGAGCACAGGATGTTGCAGTGTTCCAAAGTTGCCATATTTCTGGCGATAACTTGCCATATTAATGTCCAACCCGTATTCGTGGACTGTAGGTTTTGCGGGACCCACGAGAGACTGGTAATCCATGAATACAGAGGTATATAACCACAGGTAAGTTTAGAGAAGAAGTTAGAAGTTTGTCATTTTTAGAGAAGGGAGATTTTCTACCAGTCTGCTTTTCCCTCAGACTTACAGACTTATAAGGGATAACATATGGAAATTTATGAAATGGATTATACAGTATGATGGTATGCCAAGGGAATAATTCTCAACAAGTGTCTTCTGTTTCTGTAAATCTCAGGATCTTTGTGTTAGGTATGAGAAACGGTTCTGTGGAGGGTGCCTATCTTTACTGGATACCTCTTACTTACGAGTCTTCCATTGCACTAAACTCATTATTCAACCACTCTCCTCTTCTGACAGTTTTTTCTGTCCTATTGTTGCTTTTGTCCTTCATAAGGGAGGTGGTCACCATGCATATCACCCACCTATGCCAGAGTTGGGCAGGAATTAGTCCTTTCCCAGGGGCTTTTACTGCTTCTGCAGCTCAAGATAAGCATTCAGCTGGGGAGCCCTGGGATTCCTCATAACCAAAGCATGTGCTTTCCAGCCTAGGATCTAGCTTCTTAGTGAGTTAGAATTTCCTTCAAACTCTGGAATGACTTAAAGCTTCACATTTCTGACATCTTTATGTATAAAAGAGTTATTCTTTTGTCAGTTTTAATGGTTTTCTATGATTTCATCTGAGCTCTCCAGAGCTGGTAATTACACACCTGGCTTTTGCAGACAGTAGAAATATGAAAGAGCGTCAATATATTTTTTTAAACTCTCTTAAACTTCCATCAACAAATTGTGTGGATTTTTTTTTAAATGGCAATACGTCTCCTCTAGAAAATATGTAATGGTGGAGATGTCGAAGTAAAAATATTTTTGGCATTTTCCTTAGGTACTCTGCAAAATGCACCATGACAGGTTTTTCTCTGTCAGACTTTACCACAGGATTGTCTTGGCTTCATTAATGGAGTCACATGCATTAATGAGGGTTGACATGGTTATTATACCCCAGGGAAGTGAGCAAAGCCTTTCTATCACATCAGTGAGGGGATACCAAGACGGCAAGAAGGGAGTGGCTTTGAATAAGGCCTTAGTACATATTTTTAATATTTAATGTATTGATACAGTCGACTCTTGAGTATCATGGGACCTTGAGTCTCCGGGGATATTGTGAAGCCCTCACTCCATGAAGATAAGCAGCCCATGAATGTGCAATTAAGCCCCACCCGTCACACCAGCCATCTCGGCCCTGGAGCACTGGTGGGCATTCCCGGGACTACCCCACGGCCTGTGATGGCACAGGAGATATCTTCTGAGCTCTCCGCACCCAGAGAGTACTGGGGGAATCCCTGTGGTAGCCGTGCCGACACCTAGACCGCTCTTATGGCCAGCCGGGGAGTTGCAAGCCCCTAAAGGCAACAATATGCTGGGACATGGGGACGGTGCTTGAGCTGCTGGCAGAGTGGTGCTTTCCCTGGTGTGGTTAGGGCGTACCAAGCAGTGGTGGGCATCTGGGACCCTAGAGGGTGCAGCAGCTCGCTCGCACCATACTCAGCACTTGCTGCCGTGCTCCAGATTAAAACAAAAAAACATGTGCTTAGAGGTGGGAACCACTGTGAGAGTGACCTGTGAACCAGTGAGGGTCTGGGTGGCCAGGTTCTGTCCCCATTTTGTTGGCCCAGGATCTCAACACCACCAGGAGCTGAGTTGGAGGAGAGAGCTGAAACACTTCCCTGCTCACAAGCGAGAGCAGGCACTTTGCCCACTCACAACCAAGGTCCAGCGGCACTATGCCGTGGCCGCTCGCAAGCACCATGCCAAGTTCCTGTTGGAAATCTGACTTCTACTGTGGCTCTGTGGCCTTCCCTCTCCCACCCACCATGAGCAGTGGCCTGGGCCCCGCGGCCTGGGCCCCGCTGCCTGGGGGGAAGGGAGGGCAAGCCTGACCAGGTCCTGCAACCGCCCGTATGCAGTACTGCAGGCACCACCAACTGGCATTTCTTCAGCTCTGGGCCTCTTAAAATAAAGTCTGTATGGTCTGTTCTTGGCTGCTTAGTTTGTCCAAATATGGTACAGGCCTATGAAACAAAAGGGAGAGGAAAGAAGAAAATATTGCTTTTTTTCTTTTTTTATTCTTTTAATTGTCTAGACCCTTCTCTCTATTCTGCTCTGTTTTACAAGGTAATTTTGATGAGAATGTAAGGTGTGCGCACTTTCACTGTTGTTGTGGCAATCTGTGCCATATCATGTATGGGCAGGGTAGGACAAGGGGATCCCTTAATACTTGGAATCTGGCAGGGTTAGTCCTCTCTGGAGTAGTAGCAATGTTGAAACAGAGGACAGCCAATATATGCTTCTGGGTACACTGGAGCCATACTGTGTTTTCACTCTATGATATTTACTTTTTTAGGCTATAATAAAAGTTAATTTTTTTCAGCAGCTGAAGGATTTGTGACCATTTGCTCCATGATGTTATTGAAGTAAAGAATATAACCACTACAAAGGTATTTTCACATTCATTGCCAACTTTCTTTTGCTGAAGTACTACATTCCTAATTAATTATCAGTGGTTGTCTTGCCCAATTTTTTTTCCTACTCTCATGGCTTTTTGTACCTATCCTTAGGAGATGCAGCTCCAAGGCTGACAGGGATAACGCAAAAGAGTTGGGAGTCAAGTAAAATGCAGAAGTGACTGGCAGGAACAGAAGCCTGCATGTACTGCAATAAATTGCTATTTAACCTTCTGGCTAATACAAGAAAGGTTATTTCTACAGCAACTAGTGTGGAACAATATATTTAGCAATTAAGTTAATCCAAACAAATTTGGAATTTAACCCTATTGTTCTGGCTGAATTCCAGTCTAGGTAATTGCATTCTGGCTACCTGCATTCCCTATGGAGTTTCTGCCGGATAAGTTACAGTTTACACCATGCATGCATGTGTTGCGCTTGCTATGAACAGTTGTGTGGCATGTCAACATCTGGTAAATCCTGCCTAGTAAAAGTACCAGAGGTGAACCAATTTCAGTGGAAGTAAGGAGCAACTGTTCTGTCATATTTAACTTGTTAAAAGGATTTGTAGATGCAACAAACACTGTAACTGGCATGTTATAGTAATGGCCGTAATATAAACAGGCAGTGGTTAGACATACACAAACACACTGACAGACAGACAAGATAGATTAGCATTTTCTCCCTCCTTGTTCTTCCTGTGTTATACTTTCTAGTGCTTCCTTCTGAAGATGAACCTTTATGTCAAAGCCATCTGAAAGAGGCTGCCTGTATTTTTAATGTCAGTTCATCTTGCTGGTTCACAGAGTACTCAGATGAGCAGATGCACAGGTGGAACCGAGTGGTGGCACTGAGAGAGCAAAGAGACTGGGTAAACCAGATCTGAAAGGAAGAAACCCTTTTCAGTGGTACATGAGCTACTCCTTTGGGAGAGTCAGCTGTCGCTGGCACATTTCTGAAGCCCTTCTGGGGNACACTGTAACTGGCATGTTATAGTAATGGCCGTAATATAAACAGGCAGTGGTTAGACATACACAAACACACTGACAGACAGACAAGATAGATTAGCATTTTCTCCCTCCTTGTTCTTCCTGTGTTATACTTTCTAGTGCTTCCTTCTGAAGATGAACCTTTATGTCAAAGCCATCTGAAAGAGGCTGCCTGTATTTTTAATGTCAGTTCATCTTGCTGGTTCACAGAGTACTCAGATGAGCAGATGCACAGGTGGAACCGAGTGGTGGCACTGAGAGAGCAAAGAGACTGGGTAAACCAGATCTGAAAGGAAGAAACCCTTTTCAGTGGTACATGAGCTACTCCTTTGGGAGAGTCAGCTGTCGCTGGCACATTTCTGAAGCCCTTCTGGGGAAATGCAATGAAACACTGAATTAAGATCAAGCTTACATCTCCTACTGTATCCTATACACACCAGTTTCTGCCTATGGCCTTGCCATTTTGAAGGATCAGGAATATCACATTAATTTACTTCATTTTATTGATTGCAAGCTTTTTTGGAAAGGATCTTCCCTGTGAAGCTGAAATGTGAAAACATGATTCAAGAGTAATGTACTGTGTTATCCATGATTTTCTGTTTTCTTTCACTATTCCATTTCAGAAGATATGGCACACTGTGAACTGACAAGATGATTAAGCTGTAGCTAGTATATTGTGGGCAGGTCAGGGAGTCCATTTTCCCCTCTGCTTTTTGATGAAGTTGTAAAGAAGGCTCATCTTTCCAAACACAAGATGCTAAGAATATGTTCAGATCAGTCACATGCAAGATACAAGTGGTATTGGGATGTAGAACCTCCAGGGAAATTCAGAACCACTAGCATTTTTACTGCGGCTTCGGGACAGCTTTTTCAAAACACAGGCAACCGGTTACCCTAATCTGGACTTGGGAATTGTCTCTTCATGGCACTAGTTGTAAAAAGTGAGGACACATTTGTCTTCTGCTAAGAGCTGAGGATGCCTGAAGGTTTGGCAGGTGCACACCACTTTCCAAGGAATGTCTGAAGGCAGTCAGCTACTTGCTCCTTGCAACAGAGTGAGTTGACAGGAATAACATCTGAGGCAAAGTGGTTCCTTTTACCTGAAAAATGGTTTTAGCAGCTGGGCAAGGCACATTTCTTGGGAAAATTTATTAAAGGAAATGAATACTGGCAATCAGATTGTAATGAGAATTACTTTTGATCGCAAAGATCTTTCGGTGATTAAATCCAAAATCTGGAAATTTTCAAAATTGTTTTTGTTTCTTTATCAAAGGAAAACATTTTGAGCAGAATAAACAAAAAACAATTGTAGCAGCTTTAAGTTCCTCTTAACAAGTTTAATTTACTTCTCTTAAATGATTCAGCTGTCACCATATCTCTACAATAGATGTTTTGTTGGGGAAATTAATCTGAATGTGCATGATAGATGAACTGCATTGAAAACACCAAATTTTATCAGCTCTAACCCTTGATCTTAATTACCTTCACATCTGTTTCCACAGAAACTAACAACAAAATCAATAAAATACTGCAGCTTGTATTGAAGAACTCTGCAGAAAACAATATTTTCAGTTATTTGCTTCTGGCCTATTTGTGGATACAAGAAGAAGTGTGCTGTATGGCCCTCAGAGGCATTGCTGGGCTTGATCAAGGGCATGATTACTGCTAGAGAAAAGTACATTGCATAGTGAAATTCCCCCTGCTGCATGTATGGGTAAGGAAGATATAAAATAAGTGTGATACTTTTCTTCTCGTTGATTGCCAGTAGTTCTGATGAGGACAATGGAAGGAACCACTTCAAACTTTTTTCCACACGGAGAGAAATCCGAACAATACCTATTCCATGGGGGAATCTCCTGTGATTTATCCTCTGTCAACAGGAAATGGACAAGACAAAGCGAAGGAGTACAGCTGCTATGTTCTTGGGAACACATTTGGGCAATGTCCTCTAGCTGCCTGAGTACCTGCACTACTAGCAGTGACAACATCTCCCTTTTGTGAAACCACATTTGAGAGTGCTGAAACCCCATGCTAAACTGTTTGAGGGGTCAAGAACAATAATCCTTGACATCTAACTCCTATAGCAATTCTTGGTAAGCCAAGTGTGTTGCTATGCTGTGTAATTTTCAGCCTTCAGAGTAGTGCACTTAGGGGTCTATTTGTGAGCACTCTGATGTACCTTGGTATTGTTCAAGTGTAAGGTTGTATGAATGTAGTTTGGCCTAAGTTAATCATTGGTTAGGCTTATGCCTTAGCTTTTGAAAAACAGTTTTTCAGAAAAGAGTTATGTAGAAAGGAGCCATGCTCTGTTTGGGTATGAAAGGTTGATGGGGGTTGAAATATTGTCATAGTGAAATTCAGGATAAAAGAGATACAGAGAAATAATTGCACCATTTAGTGAGATATAATCTGAAATATATTTACCAAGTGGGATGAGCTTGGAAAGTGGATAACAATATTAGTAGTAGCATTTATCTTCAAAGACCCTTGTACAAGAGACACTTGGCAGTCAAGTGCCCGGCACCTCTGGCCCAATTTAGACAGGCATCCAGGGGACAGAAATGCTTACCCTGACTTATTTAGGTCCTGGTTTGCAGGTCCTGCACACAGCATTTCCATCTCCTGCTCAGCCTTCTGCATGATGTCAAGCAGCTGTGGACTACCATGTCTCCAAATTCATTAGGAAACCATCTACTAAATTGTAGCTGATTATTTTGTAATCTAATTTCAGTAACATGGCTAGTACTGTCCCATATGTATTTTATCCATCTATATATTAGTACATTTTTGTAAAATAACCTGTTGATATGTTTTATGCATGTTTAATGCATTTAAATACTTCACGTTAAGAGATACATATTGCCTCCTTGGACAGAAAGATTGTTTTACTAGTCAGGGAGTTAACATTTGACTTAGTCAAGCATGAAAGAGGGATGCATCTGACCTGTCAGACATGGATGCTTCCAAAGAGGTGGGAGTAGTTAATAGTCTAACAAGAAATGTCACATAATTCTGTGAAGCAGGATAGGGAAATGAGACTGAAACTTAGAAACTCAATGAATCCTCAAGGAAGCTCCCTTCTAGAAGAGAAAACTCAGCCTGTTTTCCCAGACTAAGAGTCTCTTCTAAGGATATAACTTAGAAGTAAAACATTAATAGTTAAGTGAAGCCTCTGATAGAAGTTTGAGGATGACTAGTATCCTGAAAAGTTAAAAGCATAACAGATTTATTTTCCACCAGACAAAATACACAGGTCTTTGTATGTTTTGTACTTTTGTAAACAAATACTTTCATTTGAAGTCTTTTTAATCTGACTTTTATTATGTAGGGTTTCAAGCATATCAACATCACAGAATCACAGAATCAGT